>CM051363.1:4292723-4892723 GCA_028015245.1 Cardamine occulta
GCAGTTGTCATCAGGCTTGTTGGAGAGATTAATTGTTCCGTGTAAAAAGGCTTTGACTGACTTTGGTCTAAATTTGGATCATATCCATTCTGTGGAGCTAGTTGGTTCAGGGTCCCGAATTCCAGCTATATCTAAGATGCTAAGCTTGTTGTTTAAGAGGGAGCTAGGCAGGACTGTGAATGCAAGTGAGTGCGTTGCTCGAGGATGTGCGCTTCAATGTGCAATGCTCAGTCCAGTTTTCCGAGTTAGAGATTATGAGGTATGCGCTTTCTTATTTCTTGTTTCTTTTTAAAAAATTCATTTAGCACAAGAATAGAGTATGCTGTGCGTATTTAAACATGATGGCGGATTTATTTCTTCTGTGAATGGCTGATGTTTCCTTTGTTATGCTTCCCCTATTTTCAGGTTCAAGATTCTTTCCCTTTCTCAGTCGGTTTCTCATCTGATAAAGGTCCCATAAACACACCATCAAATGAATTGCTCTTTCCAAAAGGCCAAGTCTTTCCAAGTGTGAAGGTTCTTACTCTACGTAGGGAAAACACTTTCCATTTGGAAGCCTTTTATGCGAACCATGATGAAATATCACCAGATTTACCGACCCAGATCAGCAGTTTTATGGTATGCTATTCGGAAGGTTATGCTACTATTGGACACTGCATAGTTTAAGTAACTGTAGGTTTGTTGTGTAATGTTTTTGTTAGATTGGTCCTTTTCACATTTCCGACGGAGAAGCAGCACGTGTCAAAGTAAGAGTTCTGCTAAATCTCCACGGGATTGTCACGATCGATTCAGCTTCTGTGAGTACAATCTCATCAGTCCTCTCCAGATCTGATTCCCTTTTATCCACGTAGCTTGAATCTAAACTTTCCATTTCTGAACAGCTAATAGAAGATCACAAGGAGAATATGACTTCTGAAGAGACGATATCCGAAAACAACCATCAATCTTCTGCTACAAAAGATAACACTTTGGACCCTTCATCAAGTTCTACTGTAAGTATAGTTTAAGACCTTCAAAAGAAATACAGTTGCATCGCAAAAAGCTGGTTTTGAATCAGTGGCATCTCGATTCAGTTTTAAAACAATCAAATTGTTGATTTGGAGATTCTCCAAATCATGCTAATCTTTAAAAAATCTGAGATTAGTTTCTCTTGTATAGGGTAAAGAGCCCAAGGGTAGCAAAAGAATGGAAATTCCAGTTGTTGCGAACATGTCTGGTGCATTGACAAAGGATGAGTTGTTGGAGGCCAAAAAAAGAGAGAACTCTCTAGTGGAGCAAGATCTGAGGATGGAATCAACAAAGGATAAGAAAAATGCTCTTGAATCCTTTGTTTATGAGATGCGTGATAAGGTACTCATCTGGTTTAATAGCTTCCACCTTTAGATTTCGATTAAAAAATGTTTGTTCCCTCTTTAAGAGTCACTTCAACGAATTAACATTTTGTAAATGGGCAGATGTTAAATACATATCAGAACACTGCAACCGAGTCAGAACGGGAATTCATCGCTAGAAATCTTCAAGAAACAGAGGAATGGCTATACGAAGATGGTGATGATGAATCTGAAAATGCTTACATAGAGAAATTGAATGATATCAAGAAGGTAACAACTCCCTCAAAGTTTTTGTATAGAAAGGTTAGTCTCTGCAGATGACTTTCCTGTCCTAATTGATGACTTATGTTTCTGAGCAGCTGGTCGATCCTATTGAAAACCGGTTTAAAGATGGGGAAGAGCGAGTACAAGCATCAAAAGATCTTCTCAAAACTATTGCAGATAACCGAATGGCTGCGGAGTCTCTTCCTCCTCAAAGAAAGAACGCAGTTTAGTTCCAAACTACTAATATCTCTCACTCTATTGACAATAATATAATCTTTTAAGATGGATAAAGTTTGTGTAGATGGCTAATATCACATATGGTTAAATTATATGACCGTGATGTTTTTCACGATTTCAGGTTCTCGATGAATGTCATAAGGCTGAGAGGTGGCTCCAGGAGAGAACCACAGAACAAGAATCTTTACCTAAAGACGCTAACTCAGAGCTGCAATCTAGTGAAATCAGAAGAAAAGCTGATGCTCTTAACGCGTAATTATAATCTTTTCCCTCTCTTTATTACTCTATATTTGAAAATCTCAACTGCAAAAACTTTGATCATCAAATAATGGAACCTGAGTCGGGTTTTTAACAGGTGTCGGTCAAGATCATGTCTTTAAAACTGATGAAACGATGTGAATGTGTTTCAGGACGTGCAAGTACATTGGGAAATCAAACTCTCCTCCCACGATATCGGAACATAATGGATCACAAGGAAGTAGAAGAAACTCAGATGATATGGATGTTGATTGATTTTTCTCTCTTTAATCGAAATTTTGTATCTCTATTTCTAAATGGGGAAAGAAAAAAAAAATAAGGCGAAACAATCTCACTGTGAATCTCTCATGTTCGCTTGATTTGACAATTATTTCACGAGGTTGATTTTACAGATTTTGTTTTTTTGTTTTTCTTTATGATGAATCTTTTTTTGCTAAGTAAACATATACACATCATTTTTTAAAAGTGTTCTTTTATATTTGTGTTTCATGTGGAGTTCTTCTCTTGTTTTCTTGTCAACAAATCAATTTCAGTCTCTATAACGTGAACATTTTTTTACCACTTAAAGCATTGGAACTGATGTAAAAAGAAAATTATGGAACTTGGATCGATTGTGACATGTGCAACCAATTTTCTACTAAGTGAATGAATATATTAAACTATTTAACTACTTAAATATTTAAACTAATTAGTATCGATTCCCGATTTTCTTGAAGACGTTTATAAAGCGTTGAATCTAATTATTTCGTGGATGAGTAGTGTCTGGTGGATTGATTTCTATTTATATATAGAAAAATGGCAAACATAAGATTTGTGATCAAAACCAAACACATGGGTGACACATGCATAATAGTTCAGCTTTGGCTCACGCATATTCGTTACAGTTTTTTTTTTTTGGTTAAAGAAATAAGTTATAGTTTCAAAGTGTAATTTTATCATGTGCAAACATTGCCACGTGGTTATTTGTGCTCGACTCCGACGCGATTCACGCATATATTTACGAGAAACTCTTTACCAATAACATCGACAAAACAAAACCCTGCCATTGCAAAATAAACTAAAAAAAAATTCGTGTCAAAACTATTAACAAACCATTTTTTTTGTTTTCTTTTGCCGACTAACAGAAGATAATTCCAAGTGGACGATAACAAAAGATAAGTGAATGGACATTACGTTTTTCTAGTAATTGTTTAGAAGTGGAGTAATTTAAAATTTACATCCGTCATATAAATTTCATAGCTAGACAAGGTAAATTGTATATCAGATAGAATTTTGGATTTAATGTTAAGAATATAGCAACTAGTTATTTGGTCTTGTTTGTGGAAAGTCAATTTATTGTCCACTAAGTACCTTTGAAAGGCACGGAGTGTGACAACATACACCTTCGGCTTTCCTTTACTCCATAAGGCCTTTCTCATCAAATTTTCCTAAAATATGAATTCTCACCAAATTCTATTAGCTTAGTAATAATACCATAAATAAAGAAAAAAATCAACATAATAACAAGTGTAAAACTTAAGTTAAAAGCCGTTAAAATGGTTTTGAAACAGCTTTAAGATATTTTAAAATTAAGTCAATTAAATTGTATATTAGCATCTGTGAATTTATTCGTTAGTGTTATATATTGTTTTGACTTGACCAAAAAGAAAAGAAAAAAACTTGTAGATATAGAATTACGAAGACTTGATCGTTGATCATTTTGGTTCATACTAGTGGCGCCACATGCCAAAATCTTCTAGTATTTTTTTTATTCTTATTCTTCTCACTCTCCCATTTTAAAATATATACCTACGATTTTTAACCAATCGAGACAAAACCGTACAAATAATGAGTGGAAGGTGAGATCACCAATGGTGAGTTTATCCGTATACCCAAATTGAAACGATTTCTAGTTTCTATCATCTTTATACTTTCTTATCTCAAGTAGTACGAGCTCGAATCTCAGAAGTATCTAACCACAAACATTTAAAACTGTCGTACAAGTTGGAATCTTTTTTTTTCTTTTTCGTCAAAAGAATATACGTCTCTTCATCACGAGACAAAACCAACCGATCGATTTAGTAGAAGATAGACCAAGTTTGTAGTCATATATGACGATATAATAACAAAGTTACCATATATTAAATCTATACATAGTGTGTGAATCATCATTTGTATCTTTCTCTTCATTCGTTTTCTTGTTTTGGGGTCATTTCTGAGAAATTATATAAAACTTTTAAAAAATGAGGTTTGTTTACAAATCCACCCAAGATGGAGAAAAAGAAAACAAATTAAAGTGTGAATCATTTACCAACCGTAATATTTAATAACTTCAAACAACAACAAGGATTTACGTCAGAAGGAAACATTTAATTATATCTTCATAAGGACTATTGAGGGTGGAACTAGTGGTTTGTATACAATCATCATCATCTAAGTTCTTAACGAATAGTATATTGTAAACGAAAACAAAGAAAGCGAAAGAAAATATTTATGCCGTTTGTAATTTAGTACAATTTTCAAAGGCTTTTGATAACTAAAAGCAATACTGTGTGTTTTGTTAAATATGTCAACATAACCGTATAGCATCAAATATAAATGCGTACGCAATTTTTATATATTATGTATACAAACTGATTTTTTGTTGGTATAGGTTGGAATATTTTGGAATAGGAGAACGATCTGTGACCAAATTTTTATATAATTGAAAAGCTCAATTATACTACGCCATGCTTTTAGTTTTAAATACTTGCGTAAAGAAAATGGTACTAAGGGTTGGAGAGCCTTCCTAAATTAGGAATAAGTTTGTTTATAAAATTTTCCAAAATCAGTTATTGCAAAACTGTTTTCAATTTAGGAAGATTTCTAAAATGTCTTCCAAATACGGGGATGTGAGAAGACCAAGCAACTGAGGCAAGCATTACTCCTCCCAATTTACAAAGAATGTTTTTAAAAAAAAAAGGTTTTCACATATATATTGATAAAAAAATTCAAAGTATTAAGTATACCAGTTAATTATTTATTAATTCTAAAAATGCATCACTTTACTATAGTTAAATGGAAATTATATATATGAATGGATTTGAAAATTCATACTCACCATTTTATTATAAGTATCGTTATAATAATAAGAATTTTAGTGTTTCCAACAACAAAATTTTGCCTTTTCACATTTTAAATGCATTTTAAGGAAAAAATCAGCAATTTTTTTTTAACTAGATTTACAAATTAACTATAGACGAAAAGTATATATTTATACAGTATTAGTAGACATTTAAGAATTATTAGGTGAGAAAAAGTCAACTTAAACGCCATCTTTGATGAAATCAAGTTGATCATAATTTTACATATACATAGAGAATTCACATAATATATATCAATCAATATAAAAAAAAATGTATTATCATATTTGAGTCATAGAAAAAGTGAACACTACTGACGTTGCAAAGGGCGAAGTTCCACATGGATTTTAATTGTTTTTTTGGCGACTCATAAACATTTTTAATAATTAAAAAAAAAACACAAAGTTTATGAATCTTTCAAAACTAAACTAGATTTAGGTAATGAAAATTTCCATTTTAACAAAAACAAAACTGAACGCAGCACGCATCAGTTATGGTTTCCTACTTTATTCGAGGTGTGCTAAGTGCTAACTACGTTAGGACTCTTCTAAATGATTTTTTTGGGTCATCCTTCTAAATGATTAGAGAGTAATAATAAAAAAAAAAAAAAAGCAAATCAAATCTAAATAATTAACTATAAACATTTGTTGACAAAAACAAAGTATATGAAGTTTATATACAAATGATGATAACGTTTGCTTTCAACATTCTTGTAAAGAGACTTGGTCTTCTGAACGTTTCTTATGGACAATGTCTTATGAATATATATTAGTCTTCTTACAAAATGCTTTAGGAAAAATAACTAAGATTAATAAACAAACATTCTTGACTTTTACTTTTTTCTATCAACTATTACATCACTCATAAACAAGTTTAATATTCTAAAAATCTTGTCATCATTAGATCAAGAAAACATCTACAAACCCAACTTGACTTCAATAAGATTTTTCTTACAAAAATATATTAAAGAAAATTTATTGTGGTTTAACTGTTTAGGAAAACTATGGTAATGCATGGTCAATACTCAATACGGATTTGAAGTGATACAAAGACCAATATTCTAATTAGAAAACGGTATAGATGATCGTCAAAGCCTTAGGCAACCATTAATCATATCGATGACCTTCTGGAATTAAACATTTATGTCATTAAACCGAGTAACAATTTTAGACAGTTCTAAGTCATATTACATAGTCGTAAATTTATTCCTAAACTATGCAGGATTACCAAGATTACAAATGTATTCGATAAAATCGATGTTGTTTATTTAAATTTGTTCATACAATAAATGGTTACAACAAATCCACTCTTCCACCATGGACATCATTCTCACCTCTCACCTCTTACAGAAATGTACATTGACCGACTTCTCTTTTCTATTACCCCGTCAGAAAACTATTTATTTTCCAATTCATTAATCAAGAGATTCGCATCGCATATCTCTTGATTAACTAATTAGGGTTTTGTCCTTTTTTAAATCAACTTGGGGGAAAACCAAAAAAAATAATTATAAATTTGACCCTCCAAATCTCCCCAAGATAATTTTTTTTTTTGAAAACATCAATTTATTTTTTTATTGCTTAAGAAGTGGCGCTTGGTTGTCTTCCCACTGGTCCAATCGTCTCGAAGCCTTCTCCACCTGAAATTAAAAAACCCCAAAAACATAACCCAAAAATTAAACATTTAATTGTTTTATTTATGAAAATGTAAATGATAGTTAAATGATTTTACCTCTTTATCCCAATCAGTACGGAAAGTGACAGTAACTAAGATAATAGTTTGCATGAGTGTGCCTGCAATCATCCCTGCCCATATTCCCTGCACCAAATTATTGACAATTTGGTTTTAACTTCACCTTTACACCAATCAATCACTAATTAATCGTTCTTTATAATACAAATTACTATGTAAATGAAATTTTACCTTAGCTCCCATATCATAGGTGAAACCAAGAACATAACCAAATGGAATCCCCACAATGTAATAACATCCAATGTTAACATACGCCACATATGCTTGCCACCCACATCCAACGGCCACTCCTGTTTAAATCAATTTTGTTACTAATCATTCAATAGTCACAACTAATTTATTATTAAATTTTATTTTATTTTTACCTGATAAAACAGGTTGAACTCCGTTGAGGACTATGGTAATAGCCAAGTAAGGAGAAAGTTCGGCGACGGCTTCAGCTATCTCTGGACTGTCGGTAAAAACGTAACTTATGACGTGGCGCCACGAGAGGATCACGACGGCTTCGAATAATGCTAGTAAAAATGATACTCCTGTAGTTACTGCGGTAGAAAATGCTGCTGATCTTGGATTTCCAGCGCCTAATTCATTACTAACTCTCACACTGTGATTTAAAGGAAAACAAATATGATATATTTTAACCTGTGTGTTAACTTATAATATAAATTTATTACTACTTGCATGGAAAACAAAAATCAGAAAGTAATCTAAAATGTTTTTAAAACTATTTTTTTTTTACCAACCTAGCAGCTGCGTTGAATCCAACGGATACCATGAACGAGACTGCAGAAATTGACATGCTGCAATTAAAAAAAAAATAGAGTAAGAAATTATATATTTAAAACAAAAAGTAGGGTCAAATCATACAAAGAGGCACTAATATACTTTTTATTTTATGTTAAAGAGTCAGTCATACACTTATTTGTGTCGTAGAGTCAATCACAATACTCTTTAATACTAATGTTTTGTTGAACAGCCCTGTAATAAACTAATAACTTCGGTCTTGAACTAATCAACAATTTTTAGTTTACCCGGGCACGGAAATCACCCCGTTTTATGAAGGAAAACAACATGCAGTTTGTGATCACAAGAAACGTTTAAAAAGAAAAAAAAACAAATTGAAATTTTGTTTTAAGAGAAAGGTCATATATAGGCATGTGGAAAACTATAAGTGCTGCTTAGTAGTCAGAGTACGACGACAATAATCATCACAAAGAGACGAACGTGACTTTCGCTTCTCAAAAAGGAGATTCCAGGAAAGTAGCCGAAAATACAAAAAAAAAAAAAAAGATACTATTAAATTATTTTACTAACTACACAAAATTCAAAAGTTTGATCGGACAAATGATAAAGAGTACCTATGTTCAGATGCACTGTTCTTAAATCTTCATCAATATTAATAAATAAATGATCCGCTTTTTGTTTTTTAATCTCAAACATTTCATGGAAAGACTTAAGTTTTGGAAGTATTCTTAAATTTTGATAACTTGATTACTACCCCCAAAAAAACAAAACAAATGTTATCTATTTTCGGATGTTAGTGCTACCATGTGTGAAATTTTTAAAATATTTTTGTTGGCACATTATGTATAGAGTATTTCATAATAGGTAAATAATTGAAAACGAAAAAATGCAAGAAATAAATTTACCAGATAGCTAGAGAATCCAAAGCGAGTTCAGGGTTTTTGAGAAGTCCGGCAAGGAGAACAAGAATCGGAGAGTACCAAGTTTCAAGGCAGAGCATAACGGCGGAAGCCGCCGATAACTGAAAAAAGTCCCAAAGACCGTCGAAAGCTTTCCAACTAAAACCACCCCAAGTCCGGCGACATCTTGGACTCATCTTAATATAAAGAATCTGAGCAATGACGATGATCCACCACGAGAGACTGTGAACGACAGAGAGACCAACTAAGCCCCAGCCAAACTTGAAGACGGCGAGCCAAGAGAGGACGAGGTGGATGACGAGTGTTGCGGCTGAGATGTAAGCGCTCGGCGTAACGATGCTCTGTGATTGGAGGAACTTTTGGATCGGGAAGTTGACCGCGTAAGCGAAGATCATTGGGATCATACCGTAGACGAAGATGGAAGCCATTGATGCCACTTCAGCTGGCTCGCCGAGGTAAGTGAGGATAGGTTTTGAGAAGATGAAGAGTAATGTCATTGGAAGTCCGGTGAGGAAAAGAACCACCGTGGATCTTTGTAAGTAGACTCCGAGCATGTCGTGTCTATGAGCTCCGTGCGCTTGCCCACATAATGTTTCCACTGCACTTCCCATTCCAAGCTATGTCATCGAAAAAAAAAACGGTTAGGTTCTTGAACAACAAACAAGAAGATTTTAAAAATGCATCTTTGAATATAATCTCAGAAGAAATTTTATCTGTTTTTTTAAAATAAAAATGTGATGCGGTATTTTATTAGATCCATTTATTAGTTTATGAGTTTATGGATATATTTTTTCATCTGATTGTTTTGTAAGTTTTGTATATTTGAAAATAATTTTAAGAGAAATGAAATGTTTAGTACACGTACCAAGAGACCAAGGGTGAACATATTGAAACCGCTGTTTCCAAGAGAAGCAGCAGCGAGTTGCATACTTCCCAAACGACCAGCGAAGATACGAGTGAGCATCGACATACCATTGTTGATGACGTAAACGAAGATCGCTGGAGCCGCCAAGTGAAAGAGATATTTCATCTCAATCAACGCCGCAAAATAAAGCCGCCGGTAATAAGGTAAATGCGTGTCCGTTAAAACACTCTCCATTCTGTAATCGAGTTCCGATTTCGTTACCTCTAATAAAGGTTGCTGGAGGTTTTCCACGGCGGTGGTTTCCGAACCCATTTTTTATGTTTTTCTATTTATGAAAAGAAACAAAAATTATGGATCAAGAAGATACAGAAGCAGAGTACGATGAGAAGATGATTGTTTCTCAGCGAACTCTTCGCTCCTTCTCTTTCTCTTTCTCTTTCTCTTTGTTTGGGCAGTGTCTTTCTGCGACTTGGTTCAGAGTTGATGTATTATAAAGGCGATTTTGCCGTGTCTACACCGTCCCCGGGAATATTTTTTATTTTATTTTATCTTACAGAAGAATAAAGAAAATAAGCTCTCTTGTTTTAATTAATACTCCATCACATCCGTTTCATAACAAATATATTAAAATGTTTACACAAAAATAAGTCTCTTATTTCATATCGTGTCGACTGATCCTCATCGTATCTGACTATATCTTTTCACATAAATTTAAATTTACTTGGTCAAACAAATTTTGATATCAATATAATTTTTTTTTTTGTGCAAGGATATGAGTCAGTTATGACCTAGGACATGGAAACAAGTTAGTCATTCACAAATATTACGATTTTACGGGATTTTGACATTCACAAATATGTAAGAAATACGTTTGGATTTAATGACCCTGCCACTTCACAAGCATCACTTGAATCATTTATCGTTTTATCCCGGCATATCTATTTTAATCAGTACATAATAAGTATGAAAAAGATTATTGAAACAACAATTCCAAGCTTTCTGGCTTTATTTATATATTTAGACAAAGATGTTATATATACTTAATTTGTTTGAGGTCATAGATCAAAACACAGATTAGCTTATAAAATTTCGTTTACATGCTTTTATTAAACTAACAAAAATTAGAATATGCGTACGTAGTTTTATAAAAAGAAAACAACGGTTAAGTCCTGATTCGCAACAAAAGAACAATTACAATGAAAAAAAATATCACGCAAACATTTAACCGGATGTGAATGTGGTCTGAATGACATTATCACATTAACAAATTGCATTAAAGTCGTACAAATGCTGACAGTTAAGACATGTTGGAAAATAAGGCAGTTGCATCGTGGCAATTATGGAAAACAACGAGTCACTCGTTATTTCTAGATGACCACATGGCTCTATATTTAGTAAGTATTTTGAAGAAAAAACATACGTATTCAATTTTTTTTTTTTTTACGGTTAGCAGCCGCTTAGGTACATAATACATATGTACGCCAAAATACTAAACCTTTTAATAAATAATAAGAACTTATGTGAGATTATTAAATTACAAACAGGGAATATTAAAAAAAAAATGTTAACAACTGATTGGGGAATAATTCATTTATTGAGTTTTTTTTTTTGACAACTCTTGATATGCTGGGTTTTATAAACGAATCAACGCTGATGGGTATATGCTTTGGATTTAATAGATTTGAGACCGTCACCATCAATTAAAGTTGTAAAGCAAAAGTAATGTTAATCCTTTTCATTTTTTTGTTAACAAAATGGTTTTACTTGTAGTACGAACTAATGAACTCGACTCAATCGGCAAACTAATATTGTTCATTTTATATGTAGCAAATGTATACAGACCGCTTATTTTTCCTACATGTTTTACATGCCTTTTCTAACAAGTTTTATAAGTGGCAAAAATTACTATTTTCAAATAAATCACTCAGTCGATAATTTTACTATATCAAAGCACATTTAATCGTATAGTTATATCATACATAAATATTATTTATTTAAACTATCATTACAATTAAACCAAAAATTTATATTGGTTTCATCTTATTCATTTTAAATTTTCCCATACAATTATCGGTATCGTGTTATTGTTGAAATGCAAGTATCATATGTAGAAAAATCCCAAGTTTGAACGAGATCTATACAAATATATTAATCCGACCTGCAAGGGCATACACTAAGATTTATTGGTTGCCGACAAAGAAAGTGTTAATAGCTGCAACCCATCTGCGATCGAACTTTCAAACAGAAACCATTAATTTACTTACAATTTCCTGCTCCTCTCCATATACTACATGTGAATCTCTGATATATATTGTATATTTTGTTTTCTTTTATAATTTGTGGGAGAGACCTTCCAAAAACTAAAATAATACCATATTCATATTTTTACACTGTATATATATATACACACTTACAAACTGTGTCAATTTTTAGGTTAGCTTTCGTCAATAAAGAATATTCGATAAAAAAAAACTGTTTAATTTTTTTTTGGTCAACAAAAAAACTGTATTTATATATAAATATACAATGAAACAAATTCCATATTGACCAACTAATATTTGCAGCATCAATATTAAGAGTAAAGAAATAGTTCTCTACAAATAAATATGGGAGGGAGAGAAAAATGTGACGCACAAAAGTTACACGTTGGACATGCCAAACTCGTGCTTTAAAATTCACATATACAACCTGGATTAAAAGGTCAAACTACGTTGACTATTTAGTCACAAACGCGGCGGTATGGCAAACGCGGCAAGGCAATAAATGATAAGAAGAGTGATTCTTAGACTTTAGCACGGACAGTTTCAATTACACGAAGCTCGTTCTCGTAAATGTAGGTATGAAAGTAGTAAGTAATGTTTTTATAACTTGTTTTATTGATGCTAGTATTTAATGTTATATATTTTACTTATATAATCATGTGGAGTGTTTGACTAGTCGTTTTCAGAAAAAGAAAAAGAAAAAGAAATCGTAAATGTATTTTTCCACATCTACAATTAAACTCTTTGGTTAAAATTTTCATACAAAATTATTAGCTAAACTTGGGTCGGAGTGTTTGCGTGCTTAAGTTGCTTAAATATTTCCCGTTGAACGCTTTATTACAGCTCCTTTGACTTTGACAACTTCAGTTTTTGCGTATTCTTGTTTTTTTAAGAAAATACATTTGTATTCCGATGCAGCCACGTTTAGTGCGGTTTCACATTATGGAGTATAAATTAAATGTTAACAACTAATAACCGTCATGATGAGCATTCCAATTTAATATTGTATTTTGAAAACCAAGCTGTAACAATGATATGGTCGTTCCTATATATATAAACAAATATAAATGTATGTTTAACATCGCTCTGCCTCACGCTCTGTCTCTGTCACTCACACATATAAATTGGTATACATATATAGAAGTATGTCAATGTCATTTTCATTTGATCTTTCCGAACAACAAAGGTCCAATTAAGGGAATTTATGTTCATATTAAAGAGCCTATAGCAGTAATAGAGGTCTCCATATATTTATACATGTATAAGACTTGGGGTTACACATTTACATCATTACCTACATCATTTGAAACTTAAAAAGCTAAATAATTTTAATTTTGCGAGAGAAGAGTACATCGTGTAGTTCCTAAATAAATAAAACGAGAAGTAAATTGTGAGATCCACAAGGATATAGGACGTCATGGGGCCATTCAAATATTTTAACTTCGGATCCCAAATCTTGATAAGAAGATGTTGTCTTTTTATTATGCGTAAAATAAATGTATACAAAAACCGTCGTAACTAAGAAAGACTTCTAAATGAACAATATCTACATTGCACGTAGCGACGTAGATATGATTCGAGAAATCTAGTATTTAAAGGTATGGAATGAAGATATATTCTTAATCAAATATAAAGAACAAAAGAGTTCCTTCAAATAATTTCAGTGAGGTGTGATAATATGGTTGTGTTTATACATGTCAGCGCGTGTGAATGCATGCATACAAGTCGATATTATTGCGGGAAACGAGGGTAAAATAATTATACAACTCGAGAATCTCGTGGGATCCTATCGTATTTATATAGATAAATAATTAAAAAGAACGTGAGTTGCTTAAACCAAAAAAAAAAAAAAAAGAGAACGTGAGTTGGTGAAACACAAAAGAAAAATGGTTTATTTAGAGAAATAGCTTTTTTTTTCTTTCTTTAACAAACAAAAATTTAGAAACAGCTTTAATGCTTTCACTATTCTGATAAATCTAACCTATACCGGGCTTATTTTTTTACTATTATGATAAAAACCAAATTACAACCAACTTAAAAAAAAAAAATAGAGGTATCGGATAGGTTTTTGTTTGAATCTTCATTTTTTGAAAAATATATGAATTATAGAAACGTAATATCTAACTGTTTGGATTCATTCGGTTTGTTAGAAAAGATTTAGTGTATTAGCGTAATATAATATATATATATATATATATATCACATTATATTATTTGTACGTAAGTTTGAGTTTGAATATGATTTTTTTTAATAATTTTCAAAATAGTTGAAATTATATATTCTGTGACGTCAGAAAATTTGAAGTTATATTCAGTTTATTCTGAATAATTTAAACTGGATTGATTTACATCATATTTTGTTTAATTTTTCAAATAATTTGTTAGCAGGTCTAATTATTAGTTTGGTTAGAATCGGTTTAGCCGAATCATAAATCCCTAAATTTAATAATCAAATTTCAACAGCTAATTAATCTAATTGATAAATACTTACACAAGTAAAGTATTTTATTGTCACTGCTAGATATTGTTTTGGATTGCAAAGTATGTATGGAGTATTAAATAAGATTTAAGATTTAAGATATTAGATTATGTATTACACGTATTTTGAGGAATATAGCGATTTCTAGAGATCTGCGATTTATTTTAATTTGTCTATACGCTAGTCTACGTACGAAAAGATTTAGCTTATGCGTTACAGAATATACACTTCAACTATTTTGAATATTTATTGAGGGATTGTTTTAATCTTTCTTGAAACTCGAAAAAGAACATGAATAAGAATTGAGTTTAATACTGGTGTTATTTTTTTTTTGTAAATGTTAAGAATAGTCTTAACTACCATCAAGCTATACAGATTAATTGAACTTCAATGTTAATTTTGATACCACACTACACGTATAGACGCGAACCCCCCTCGTTACCGTACGTGCGACTCTCACCGCATACGGCTCGCACAAAGACTCCTAAATCCATCCCGAGCCTTTTCTTCCCACCTCTCCTTTCAGTCGAGTTACTAAAGTACCTCTCCAATCCTCAATCAAAATCTTTTCAAGGGTTAGTTAATTGATAAAGTGACGCCATGACAGCTATTTTTCGTCTTAATTTCAAATATTTGTCTTAATTCTCTGTATATATAATATATCCGATTGTTGGGCAGTTAGGATACATTCATCGTATTAGTGTCACATTATCATGAGTGGGTGGAGTTTGTTAAAATCCCTTAATGTTACTAACGAAAAATGTCAAGGTTTGATTTTATCAAATTTAATAGAAATCATGTTTGTTGAATGATTTCATCATTATGAGAATCCAAAACGAACAAGGCCCAAGGTGATAAGTAGGCCTTATTGACAAGTCCAAGGTGACAAAATCAGAAACTATTGGGCGTCAAAGGAAAAAGTAGAAACTAGGGGGGTGGGCCAAGACTAGAGATGAAATTCGATTGCTGATTAAAATCATTCCTCAGATGGTGGAATACAGTATATCGAAATATATCTATATCAAAACTATACTTTTATGTGAAAAATTTACTATCAATTACTTAAGAAAGTTTTAATTTAATTGTTAAAAATATTTCTTTATTTCAAATGTGGTGGTTATCCATAAATTAAAATTTTCTTTTAAGTAATTGATAGTAAATTTATCACATAAAAATATAGTTTATATATATATATCGATATATTCCACCATCTGAGGAATGATTTAGTCAGCAATCGAATTTCACTCTAGAGTATCTTAGCCATCTTTAATTATTAGTAGTTAAATACCAATACTTCTTTCCCAGTTACAGCTAAGCAAGTGTCAAAATCGGACTTGTGACTAGTATTATTGAGATAAAAACTAATACTCTCTCCGTTTCAAAATATAAGACGTTTTGGTTTTAAGCACGCATATTAAAAATTTATTTTTATTAAAAAAAAAATTATTTAATATATAAACAAAAATAATTTAATCAATTATTAAAAAAATAAATTATTATTGGTCACACAATATTCAATAAAGTAAAAAGTTATATCGAAATGTGAGAACACCTTATATTTTGAAACACAACAAAACTTCAAAAACGTCTTATATTTTAAAACGGAAAGAGTATTATTGTTTATATATTTCTGAAAAAGAGAAAAAAAATAATTATGGCCTCTGCCGACACACAAAAAAAAACGTCGGAAAGTTATTTCACTAGATGACTATAAATTGTAAGTAACTAACTAGTTATAATTTTAGCACATTAACAAAATATAGCAAAATAATTCTCAAAACGTAAGTTATTGACTATTGATGTGAATGGTAGTTGAAAAGGTATAATATATTTTAAAAATATTACAAAAAATATAAATCGCTCATGAATATGATATTTCTTATAGTTATTTTGCTTTATTAAATCTTATAGTTGGTCGTTAAATGGATTTTGCTAGTTTTGTAAGAATTCCGTGTGCGTAATGTAGATGTTATTTAAAAAAATCACTAGTAGTTCCTCGACATACACAATTATTTCAGTTTAATACGAAGCTTAACCAATCTCGGCACTAGGAACAAAGATTGAGATATAAATCATAATATAATAAGGTACTCAAGCATAGCATGTGTTGTGTTGTGTTGTGGCCACGAGCTCACTACTACGACTGAGTCACTTTGTTTTTTATAGTTAAAAAATAGTATAAGAATGAGTTACTTAGTGTTCTCCGTCAAGCCACAAAACCCATCCACCGATTTTACTTGGTCCTCGTTTTTACCAAACTTACTCCGTTACTCGGTTCTAAATTCTTTTTTTTTTTTTTTTTTTGGTGCAAACTCGGTTTTAAATTCATGAGCTTCAGTTCAACACCCACTTTATTCGGGCAATGACATGATTTAGGGTTAATTAGGTGAATAACAAAAAAAAAGTGAAATTTATTTGAGAAAATGACAATAAGTTTATATTATATATTTATATAAACGTAGTAAATGTTTGAACTTATTCATAAGGATACATGTAAGTTTATTCATGAGAACCCCGCCGTTGGTTTTATCTTTGGTGAAATAATACCATCCAATCAATTAAAAATTGTTAAAATAAAATAAATAAAAAATAAATGCCACCTGTGAGATTTACAGCTAAATTTTGATTTTAGAAAAAAACTCGAAAAACTTATAAAATCAAAAAATGAAAAGTGTTTTAAGTAATATAAAGGGTGAAAGAGATAAAATCAGTATCAGCTTAGTCGGAGTCACTACAACGATTTCTCCATTGTCATAGCCAAATCTGCTGAGCCGTTTCGTCTTCTTCTTCTTCCTCACTCATCACACGCGCCGTCTCTGAAACTCCATCATCGTATCAAGTAAGCTTCTTTGAATTTTCCTCTTCAACCACTTACACTCAGTTTTTTTCGCATTCCCTATGGTTTATATAAAGCTCTTGTCTTGATCTTCACTACCTCTTCTCGTTTCTATTGTACAAAATCTTTAACATAGATTCCTAGATCACTCACGATTCAATCTGGATCGGATCGGATTTTGACTTTTCGTTTTGATGGATTTCACAGTTTAAAAGCCAAAAAGAAAAAAAATGGAATTGGATTCAGAGAACAAATTGTTGAAGACGGGTTTGGTTATAATGGCAACAGTTGTTATAGCGAAACTCATATTCTCGATCTTCTTCACATCTGATTCAAAGAAGAAGCGTCTTCCTCCTACTCTTAAAGCTTGGCCTCCATTGATTGGAAGTCTTATCAAATTCTTGAAAGGACCAATTGTTATGCTTAGAGAAGAATACCCTAAGCTTGGAAGTGTTTTCACTGTCAATCTTCTTCACAAAAAGATTACTTTTCTCATTGGTCCTGAAGTTTCTTCTCATTTCTTCAAAGCTTCTGAATCTGATCTTAGTCAGCAGGAAGTTTATCAGTTCAATGTTCCTACTTTTGGCCCTGGAGTTGTTTTCGATGTCGATTATTCCGTTCGCCAGGAGCAGTTTCGTTTCTTTACCGAGGCACTTAGAGCCAGCAAGTTGAAGGGTTATGTTGATATGATGGTTACTGAAGCTGAGGTACTCTCAAAATTGGATCTTTTCTTTTTGTTTTCACTTATGACATGTACATGATTCTCCACTTGTAGGTGTTTTTGTAGTTTCATTTATGAAATACTTGTTCTTGTTCTTGGTAGGATTACTTCTCCAAATGGGGAGAGAGTGGTGAAGTTGATCTTAAGGTTGAGCTAGAGCGTCTCATCATCTTGACTGCTAGTAGATGTTTACTGGGTCGGGAAGTTCGTGACCAGCTTTTTGATGATGTCTCTGCTTTGTTTCATGACCTTGACAATGGAATGCTTCCCATCAGTGTTCTCTTCCCATACCTTCCACTTCCAGCTCATCGTCGTCGTGACCGTGCCAGAGAAAAGCTTGCGGATATTTTTTCAAAAATCATAGGGTCGAGAAAACGTTCTGGAAGTTCAGAGAATGACATGTTGCAGTGTTTCATCGAATCCAAGTACAAAGATGGTAGACAGACAACCGAATCTGAAGTCACCGGTTTGCTCATTGCTGCTCTGTTTGCAGGACAACACACGAGCTCTATCACTTCCACTTGGACTGGTGCTTATCTGATGCGATACAAAGAGTACTTCTCGGCTGCTATTGATGAGCAGAAGAGCTTGATTGAGAAACATGGAGACAAGATTGATCACGATATCTTATCCGAGATGGATGTTCTCTACCGCTGCATTAAGGAAGCTTTAAGGCTTCACCCTCCATTGATCATGCTAATGAGAGCCTCGCACAGCGATTTCAACGTGACAGCCCGGGATGGAACAACGTATGACATCCCAAAGGGCCACATCGTTGCAACCTCGCCTGCATTTGCCAACCGCTTACCGCATGTCTTCAAAGACCCCGACACCTACGACCCTGATAGATACTCCCCGGGAAGAGAAGAGGACAAAGCCGCAGGAGCTTTCTCGTACATATCATTCGGTGGAGGTAGGCACGGGTGCCTTGGAGAGCCGTTTGCTTATCTGCAGATCAAAGCCATATGGAGTCATCTGTTGAGGAACTTTGAGCTTGAGTTGGTTTCACCATTCCCTGAGATCGACTGGAACGCTATGGTGGTTGGCGTTAAAGGCAATGTGATGGTGCGTTACAAGCGGCGTCAGCTTTGTTAAAAGACAGGTTTAAGGGATTGCAAATTTGGTTCATTCTCTGGCTTCTGCTTTGCTTCTTGTCCCTCTCTGGTTTTAGTTTTGTTGTTGGATGATTCTTTCTGTTTCTTTAACTGTTCTTGCTCTTTAAATTGACACTTAATTTTCAAGCTTTGCTAAGTTTGTATTTTCTTCGAATGTGCTATAATTCAAATGGAGAATTTATGCAGAACTTCTTTAGTTTAGGCTCAGTTACTATTTTGAATAGTATAATTAATTAACTTTACAAAGGTCAAACAACAAATCTGTTAAATTGCAGAAGACCGAAGATTTTGGTGGAGCCAAGTCTAATTGCATTGATTATTTTTTTGTTGTTGTAAATTTTAGAATTTGAAACAAAAATGTTGAATTGGTAAAAGTCTGTTGTTAGAAGAAAATATTTGCTTTTGGTATGTGAAAACAAAAGGGAAAAAGCCAAAAATGTTGTAATTTATTGTGCTCTATAGTAAAGAGACCAAATCAGGTACCAAATCAATGTCTTAAATGATTTAGAAATATCTTTCTTAATATTCTACATTATGATTCAATGTAAATGTAGATATAATTCTATATATATGTCCCTAACATGGTTAAAAATCTTAATTTTCATCGTATCCCTTATGAACGTTGTCTTCTCTAGCATTGTCGAAGCCATACAGAGACAACAGCAGCCACTATTAACGTTGTTCCATCGTAATAACTCTCGTCGAGGCTTCAAAAGCCTTCTCCTCAAGATCAAGGTTCCTTGGCAGAACACTTAATCTATCAGGTTTAGTTTCTGATTTTTCTTTAGTTAATTTCATTTGCCTACACTTAGTAGTCTATTCAGGTGATTTGGTTATGGTAAATTGGTAAGAGATGTTGCAATTTGTTAAATCTATATATCTGGTTTGTTCTGGTCCAGTGTACAACTCACACACGAATATTGTAGATGGAGAACATAACAAAGTGGGACTTGGGATCACTCCGAACATACTACTCCGTTGAACCTTATGAGAAGTTTCAAGAAGATGAGCTTCTAGACATTAGCCTTGTTCCTTGTCTTCAAACAGAGTTATGGAAGGCTCAATCGAGAATCAGAGAGCTCGAGGCCGAAAATTTTGGATCTGAGGAAAATATTAGATGTTTCAACAGAAATAGGAGAGAAGAAACCACTGATCAATTTGTTGATTACTTGAAGGAAAAGTTAAGCAAAGAGCAGAAAGAAATGAAAAGAGCTAAAGCTGAGAATTCTAGGTTAAGGAAGAAGATCTTGGATATGGAATCAGCAGAGAATCGATTGAGAAGAGAAAGAGACACAATGGAGAAGGTGTGCGAGGAACTGGTAACGAGGATCGATGAGTTAAAGGCGAATACAAGGAGGATGTGGGACGAGAAGGAGGAGGAGAGGCAGGTGTTGCAGATGGCTGAGATGTGGAGGGAGGAAAGGGTTAGGGTTAAGCTGACAGATGCAAAACTTGCCTTGCAAGAAAAGTATGAGGAGATGAATTTGTTTGTGGTTGAGTTAGAGAAGTGTTTGGAGATGGCGAGAGAAGTAGGAGGAATTGAGGAGATGAGATTGAGAAGAGGTGAAGGTTTGATAAAGATGGCGAGATCTATGACTATGGAAGTTGTAGGCAATAAGATGGATTTTGACAAATTTTAGCTTGTATCTGATCAAGATAATATTTATCAACATTAATTTGTCGAAATGAAGATGTTTTTACAAGGAAATTTGTAAAACTTTCGGAGGGTGTTAAGTTTTCATGGATAATTTTATTCGTATCTGTTAACATCATAAATGGTGCTCTCTTATTGCCTATGGGCTGTAGCACCATAATATGCTTTAGACCCGTTTCATTACTAAGTTTGCTTCTAAATTATGTGTTTAAATGGGTTTCTATCTGAAATAGTCATTTGGGCTATCTGTTAAAAAAATTTATTGCCATGCAATTTAAATTGAAAAAACTTTTATAAAAGAAAAAAACTAAATAGTTTAACATCTTCCTGATAAATAGAATAAACGACTCATAAATCATGTTGATCAAATTCGCAAATTATTGGTTAGTCGTTGTTTGCTTAAACCTTTAAAGCATTTCTAGTCAAAACATCATTCGGAGGTTTTCTAAATTTTATTTCCAAACAATGTGTTTTTCTTTTTATATAATGTAGGTTACATCAATTCCATTACAATATTCGAAGTTTCTAACCACTTTAATAAAAATAATGTATCATTAATTCGCCATAACCGTACTATAAAATTTCATGATAGAACTAAGTGGAAATTATATGCGATTATGATATTATTTTGGGCTATGTGGGAACCTACGAAAGACGACCATCTGCAACAACTTTTTAATAGTTTGGAATTTGAACCTCAGATACAAAGTAAAGAAACATCTTTACCTTTAAACCAATCATTAGATCAAAGTGTTCCCATGATTTTTGGGACATGGTTACAAACTTACAATGATACATCTATAAATTTACCTTACAACTTTAATCATTGCATTCAGAAAAAGATAAAGTTTTTTTATTGCGTCTTCAATTTTTAGAAAAGTAGTGCAAAACGAATAAAAGATTGTGAACCAGAATTTGTAAAATTTAACTTAAAACAAGCATTTGTCAGATAGAGACCAAGGAAATCATCAATGTCAACCTCTCTTGGATGTTTTTTTTTAATATAGTTTTGTTGTCATGTACTTATCAACGGTGTGTTGGTTACTTGTTTTGTTTGTTTCTTTGAAAAATACATTTAATAAATACGATACAACATGTCTATTTTATTTTTTGGTTGCTAATGATCCATGGAATCTAGAGATCCAATCTTTGGCCAGCGTTAGGGGTTTGCACATGACCAATCATATTATTCTCTTTATATTTCCGACTCCATAAATTCCATTTTCCAAATTGAATATACTAAATTAAAAACTAAAAGAAATATAGTTTGTCCCACTTCTACCGGTTTAGATGATTTATAATATTAAGAAGATATTCCGCATGAGAAAGTTCCATTACGTTGTCGTAAATTCGATAAATTCAGAGCACATAAAAATATCTAATAATCAGTTTTAATTATTTGCTCTAAAACCGTTAACGTTCTAAAGTTTTGAATATCTCGTGCTAAAAATTGTGATTTCAAATTTGTCTGGCTATAGCAATATAAATAATCATGAGATTACATTAGATATAATATAGATAGAGTTTTCACTATCCATCTATATCTCTAACTAAATATATACGTACATACGTGAAATTAAATATATGATTTTATAGCTACTCTTATGATAATATACCACTATACCAGCCCACTTGGGAATACTCACGAGTCACGGTAAACATATAATCGAAGTTAGACGATGAATTTAATATATGGTTTAGTTTGATGCATTTCACACGAAATAAGTAGATGTAAATCTTATCTTGTATAGGATATTAGGATTGGATCATTTGTATCACATCATGATAGAAAATGATAAATAGCTTACTTAGGTAGTTAATACAATACAGATTATTTTGTTGAAAAATATTACAGTAGGGTTACAACTGCCCTAGAAGTGGTAGGAGTCTAATGTGGGGGTAGTGAGTGAGAACAACATTATGACTTGTTCGTCTTGCTAAAAGACAACCACCTGACTTGTACCAATAATCTCGTCAAGTTATTGGACAACCAAAAAATTGGTCAGATTAATATTGTATCCCTACATTGATTTAGACGTATTATTTATACATTGTATTGTCGATATTTTCAATTATTTTCTTCATTTTTATTGTATCTTCTTCATTTTTGAATCTCACAGCTCTGCTCATATGTTTTATTTTGAGGCATTTGTTATTTTGTTCTCTCTTAAGATATATTGAGTGGAATAGAACCACTCATGACTCATCTATACTCTATTGACTATGAAGGATATACCAACGTAAGAAAAATCTTTCAAAACGTAGTGTAATTTTTGAACTTGAGGACTCTTAAATATTTGAATATATTTTCTCACATGTTAATTTAAGTATCCGTGGATAGATATGGCAGGACATTTTTGATACTTCTGTTTCGTCATTATGTTGAATTAACAAATACATATATATTCATGAAGAAAATTAGTCAAATTAACATACGTGATAGAACAAGCATAAAACGAATATTGAAGAGAAAAAAAGCATAACAGTCTGTAAACAAAACAATAACTTCTATAAAAAAAAAAACAAATCAATAATTAGAAGAGAGGGAAAACAATGATTAGAAAAGTTTTCATCGTATAAAGATGAACTTTTTTGCTACTCTTACAAATGAACTCCAAATTATTTTTAAAAAGATTTGTTCAAAAGAGGAAAAATGAAAATTAGAGATCTCTAAACTTTATAACAAATCCGTTTAATTAAACGCAGCTGCAATGTTCCTGAAGTGAGTATGATACTCTGTCTCTCATTCTCAGCCGTTCAATGTTGGACACTGTAGGACCCTTCTCCTCTCTTTGTACTAAGTTCGTCACAAGTGGGAGACCTACTTTGAGCTCATCAATTAAAGTTGTTATTAAATTAAAATGCGTAAGCAATTGATGAACGATCAATATGTTAATCAACTAATTAAATTAATTGGCATAGTTTGAAATATACTTGAGTTATTCTGTGTTCCACTTTGGATTTAAACACTGAGTTCGCAATCCAATTGTACAGATGTATGCTCCCTTTGACTTTGTCAAGTTTATAAAAAGTAAACCAAAATTGTAATCTTTGTCTATGTATAAAGAAAATGTTGCGACAAATAAATTACTATGTTTTTGCGTCTTAATCATTTACAAATCCTATAGAAAAACAGTTTCAGAATCTATTTATAAATCCACTAACTTATGCAATAGTGACAAACCGGTTTCATGACTATCACTCAAGGATTCGATTAGAAAGATTAAATATGATGGTAATAAATTTAAAATAGACGATTGGTATAGAAAGATAGCAACTGAATAAATAATTTTAACCGCTTTTAAATTTAAACTAAACCAACTGTCTCAGTTTTGATGATAGTATTCCACAATTTTTTATCGTTTATAAATTCTAACCCAAAACCGTTTTTTTCTGTACCCATTAAAAAGATTTCTAACCGCACCACCTAAAATTTGATTATTTTAAGTCATGTACCCATAGTATATTGTATTTAAATGGCGTAATGCAAATATAATATTATATGATTACATATATTTTATTTTGAAAAAATGCAATTGGGTAGTTTTTAAATAGTTAGAATGTTCAATATAATTATTTTAGAATATAAATTATTTTAGAAAATAGTTTGAATCAGTCGTGTTTTTAAATATAAGTTATATTATGAAAATAAAACCTTATTGAATACTTTAGAATCTCTGTTCGATTCAACTATTTGGGACATGAATCAAATTGCTCTACAGTTGTTAAAGCTCTATTCACTTTAAAACTTATTTCAAAGAGCTTTAAACTAAATTTTAAACATAAGCTTAAATTATAACATCTTTTATTTTATTTCTGTAATTTATATAAGTATTTATTATCAAATATAAAATCTAGATTATGATGATATGGATAACGTTAAATACAAAACAGTAAATTAATTACCTCCAGTCCACTAAAAACATCTTCCTAGTTGCACACAAACAATTTTTCTAACTTTTTTATTTTGCTTCTTATCAAGAAATAAAAACAAAACTTCTCGTGAACAATTACCAAAACTAGCGATCTAAATTTTGTAACTTTTTCCCCAATTTGGCAAGTTGACAATTAAGGTGTTTCATGAGTAATAATAATTATTGACAAAATAAAAAAAAGAAAGACCCTCGAGTGATTTACACGCACCTCTAGATAGCGCGTCAACGTGGCATGTCTCGTCTTGTTACAGCGTAACCAAATTGTTTATCTGTAACTGCTACGTGTGGGAAATGGAGGGCTTATATTATCCACATTAATCATTCAGACAACAAATAATTCCAAAGTTTTCGTTTTAACATTTCTCAAAAATTCCATTTACTCCTCCATATTTTCATTTTCTTCCTAATTAAAATCCCCTCACAAAGATTCTTACTTTGATTTGATCAACGCCAAAAAAAAAAAAAAAAAAAAAAGAGATGGTCTAAATTAAAAATTCGTTGCGCTTATTAGATGGCAGAATATTAAACACATTCACGAAATTACTTACTACCTTTCGTGCGAATTTTTTCCATCTTAAAGTCATATATTTTATATCCAACGGTGGAAACTCCATCAAAGTTAAGGACCACTAGAATTTAGAAATTAAAAATAGGGTTTCGAATACGTAAGAAAATACTAAGGGGTTGTTTTTGTAAGAAGTTTATAATGTAAATGGTATATTTGATATTAATATTTCTTTTACTTCCCATTTCACATTCTTTTGGACTCTTGTGCTCACAAAAATGCTATATATACTCGTCCATTTCGCTTCGTTTAAAACTTATAGCGAAATCTCTAATTATTACTTAATCTCTAAATGCTTAAAGATTAAAAATTTTAAAGTAATTAACCAAAACAATTAGTGATTAAAGAGATTCAATGGCAAGAGGTCGAAAGCTAACGATGAGCCAGAGCGAGAGGTATCTTGGAAGCAGCTACAGTTACGGTGACAGTAACGGCAACTCCGTCACCAACGATTCAGAGCTCACGGAGGAGGACATCTGGTCACACGCCGTCGATCACAGCCCAGAAGATTCTCCAGAGATGATGGAGTCTCACGTTGCGTGGAACACACGCGAATCGGTGGCGAGGAATGGGCGCGTGGGTGGTGGTTTGTCGTTGGCGTTTGAGGACACGTCATCTTCACCGAGGATCGTGCACCAGATATGCTGCGGAGGAGAAGGAGACGGTGGAGGAGGAAGAGTTCAGCGGCAGTTGGCATCGTCTGCGCCGGTGAACGTGCCGGATTGGAGTAAGATATACCGAGTTAACTCGGCTGAGTCGATACAAGAATCGGAGGAAGAGGATGATGAAGAGTCAGGCATGATGATGCCGCCGCATGAGTACTTGGCGAAGAGCCAAAAGCGGCGGAGCAGGAAATCTGGCGTCGGAGGAGGCGGCGGCGCGTCGGTGTTTGAAGGAGTTGGAAGGACTCTTAAAGGACGAGAATTAAGGCGCGTTCGAGACGTGATTTGGAGCCAAACAGGGTTCTACGGCTAAGTTAGTACGTACTTAGTAATATATAACTACTATATATTAAAAAATATATATATATATATATTAAATTTTCAACTTAAGAATTGAAAAAACAAATATTTTGCCTTTTTTTTTTTGTCAGTTTAGAGGTACTCTAGCAATTTTCTTGAATCCCAAGCGTGAGATGTATAAGATTTATATTGGCTTCCCATGCAAATATTTTTCTTTCTTTTAGATTTCTACTTTTTTTTTTCCTATCAACTAGATTTCTAAATTAACTGTGGGAAAATTTTCAAGAACCGATCATGTTCTTTGTGTATAATTTTCTCTCTCTCTTTTTTTGTTTTCTTTTGTTTTGTATTCAAGATTCCTCAGTATTTTAATGTCTTTATGGCATCCCAAATTAATAAATAAAATGGAGATTTGCAATTCCAGTATAAACAAAAGTTACTAGTAATTGTTAAAACAAGGCAGATAGCTTACCAGGCTAAGCAATAATTTCATGAAAGAAACTTGATTAAATTCTTGCTTTCGAGTTTTAATCTGTAATGGACAAGAATGGTTTCAGTTTTTACAAATATTATCACAAACTCGTTCCGGACCATGCATAAAGGATTATTATCACATGAAAATCTGAAACTTTGAATCAGCAAAAATAAATAAGGTATAAAAATTAGTTATAATGTTCTTCCTCGTAATGTTCATTTTTTAGTTGTATTTGATGAATCATATCATATGTTAGTTAAACGTTAGACCCCGGCGGAGTCATATGTCATGTACTACGTAACAAGAATATTAATGATTGAGCACCGATATTGTTTATGATAGTAAAAGATTAATTTATCAACACTATTAGGTCTAGTAATTAATTAAGTGATAATTTGATATGATATGAAAGGGAAGTTTTGTATAATTAATGAGAACAGATGTGTCCTTGCAACATTATTGTGTCCACAGGTAAACTGTCCAAAGAATCCACTTCAAAGTGGGGGCACTCACGAGGAAGAAAAAGACACTATTTTCAATTCATTTTCCCAAATAAAAATCATGATGGTTCATGAAATGGCATCTTGTTAATTTTATATATTTACACACACGTCACTCAAAGCTATAACATCATTTTGTGGCTGCAGTAACTATAGATTATAATAATATATCGATATGGATTAATCTAAGTGCGTGGTAATTAAAAACAACATTATTAGGACCTTATCTACACGAATTAAGTTTAATCGAAAGCGTTATTCTTTCAAATATATGCTTGGGATTTCATCAGATCAAGGCAATTCAGCTAGAAATAACATGCATTAATAAGTTTTTTTGTTTTGTTTTTTGTTTCGAGAAACTCACTATATCAAATAAACAATGATGATTGGTGTATCGTGACTTCATCAAACCGGTGAAAAATGGTCGTTAGTATTAATAATAATACGGATGCAATAGCTCCAATAAGGATTCATGTTTTCGATATAGTTAACAATGGCAAACATAGATACTTATCTATATCACTAGTAGACACATATTATATATATGGACGTGAGGTTATGGAGTAGGTAGGGTATGGTTTTGGGGTCAAAAGAAAGTGACAGAAATTTAGAGAGTGTTAGCGTTAAAGCATACGAGAGGGAAGTTTGTCAAAAATGTTTTTGATCCCTTGGTGAGTTAATATGCCTTTGCCTTTTTCAAGAAAGGACCTTTGAAAGTGAAATTGATTGAGAAGTTCATATTTGTGGGCTCAACACATCTCTTTCCAGTCTTATCTCGCTTCCACTCTATCTTCACCATTCACGACTCTCTCTCTCTCAATAATTTGATTCCTTTCATTGATTCCTAGCATTTATACATACAAATCCAAAATTACATCGTGTAATTGTCTTTTTATGAAAAAACTATCATGCAAATAAAGGAAAAATGAAATCATGTAAGCCTAGTATATATATCCAAGTTGTGGTGGTTCAATATGGTATGTGATGAAGCTAGCGAACATTTTTCATAAAATACATATGTTTAATGATTGAAATCTTGATTAATCTAAACTTTTTCAACAAGTTGTTTGGCTAGGTCCAGTGATTGACTGATTTCACTGCTGATACGTAATGGCTCATGATAGTAGTGAAATAATTAGTTTTTTTTTTTTTTTTGGGTAGGGGTCATGAGTGGAGTTTTAATATATATTGATGTCATGGGGGGCTCAATTGGACTTTGACCCAACTTCTAAAAGTATGCTAAAACACACAAACAAAAGTGTATATATTTTCAGAAGAGATTCTGTATGTTGTAATGTGTAAAAATCTATTAATTAATAAAAGAAGATCGACAGATAGAAAAGGTGTAACCAATTTGCATTTATTTTGAGAAAAAAGTTGTAAAATAAGAAGAAAGAGTTTGACGTTGTAACGCTAAAACATCACTGAATCAAAGGCTTTGTTCGTTTTGTAATCGTTATTAGCGATAACAACTGTGAAACAAACATGACCAGAAGAGTTGCATAGTAAGTAAAATTTGATTGACTCAGTAAACCAATTTCGGTTAACCTTAAACCGGTTATTTTATTGGGTATTTTAAAACCCTTTGTGTTTTATTTGTACGGTTTTATTAGTCAAGCCCTCACCTTTCTCGCTGGTCTCAGCCACAGAAGCTAACGCCGTTGCTACCGCCGGAGTTACTAATTGCGGTTTATCAAACGCCACGATCGAGGCCCATCAATCGGAATATCATGCCTTCGAATTCTACGTTTAAAGACCTCTGCTTAGATTTAGGGTTTTTGCTTATAGGCTTTAGAGTGATTATCGTAATCTGATTCTTTTGTTACCGTATGTTCGCTCACGTTTTCGCCAGAAGAACGAGCTTCTTGGTACGTTGCTTTCACGTCGCTAAGAAATTCTCAAATCCTGAGCCGGAAGACATCCTCTTTAGTGCTGTCTGTTTGAATTTAAGACAAAGAAGATGGAGCACTCTTCATCAATTCTCCCCAAGTCTCACAAATCCATTGATAAGCCGGGTTATTCTCTAGTTTCGTAGTTCACCGAAGCTAGCTCTTGAGTTCTACAACTGGGTTTTAGGGAATAACACTATGGCTAAGTCAGAGAATTGTTTCGAAGCTTCTTGTGTGATGATTCATTTACTGGTTAATTCGAGAAGATTTGATGATGCTTTATCAATAATGGTGAATTTGATGTCTGTGGAAGGAGATAAGTTGAGTCCTTTACATGTTTTGTCGGGTTTAATTCGAACTTACCAAGCCTCTGGTTCGAGTATTGATGTGTTTGATTCGTTGGTTAGAGCTTGTACACAGAATGGTGAAGCTGAAGGAGCTTCTAAAGTGATTGAGAAGACGAGAGCAGAGGGGATTTGGGTTTCTGTTCATGCTTTGAATAATTTTATGGGTTGTTTATTGAGTTTGAATGAGATTGATTGGTTTTGGAAGGTCTATAAAGAAATGGATTCCTTGGGGTATGTTGAGAATGTGAATACCTTTAATCTGGTTATATATTCGTTTTGTAAGGAGAATAAGTTGTTTGAAGCGTTATCGGTGTTTTACCGGATGTTGAAATGTGGGGTTTGGCCTAATGTTGTTAGCTTTAATATGATGATTGATGGAGCTTGTAAGATGGGTGATATGGGATTTGCCTTGCAGCTCTTAGGGAAGATGGGAGTGATGTCTGGAAACTTTGTCTCACCTAATGCGGTTACTTATAATTCAGTTATTAACGGGTTTTGCAAGGTTGGGAGATTGGATTTGGCGGAAAGAATCCGCGTTGACATGGTTGAATTTGGTGTTGGTTGTAATGAAAGAACCTATGGAGCTTTAGTGGATGCTTATGGTAGAGCTGGAAGTTCAGATGAAGCTTTAAGGTTGTGTGATGAGATGACGAGTAAGGGACTCGAGGCGAATACTGTTATCTATAACTCTATTCTTTATTGGCTGTTTATGGAAGGTGACATGGAAGGAGCAATAATGGTGTTAAGTGATATGATCAGTAAAAAGATGCAAATTGATCGGTTTACTCACGCCATTGTTGTCAAAGGTCTTTGCAGAAACGGATATGTAGATGAAGCTGTTAAGTTTCAGAGACAGATTTCAGAGAAGAAACTTGTGGAAGATATAGTTTGTCACAATACACTTATGCACCATTTCGTAAGGGATAAAAAGCTTGCGTGTGTTGATCAGATTCTGGGGAGTATGTTGGTTTGTGGTTTGGATCTTGATGCGATTTCGTTTGGTATTTTGATTGATGGATACCTAAAGGAAGGGAAGTTGGAAAGAGCTATTGCTATCTATGAGGGTATGGTCAAGATGAAGATAACGCCGAATCTCGTGATATACAATTCAATTGTTAATGGATTAAGCAAAAGAGGAATGGTTGGTGCGGCTGAAGCAGTTGTGAACACTATGGTAAGCAAGGATGCTGTAACTTACAACACGCTGTTGCACGAGTCTCTCAAAACCGGGAATGTCGAAGAAGCTGTTAACATCTTATCTAAAATGCAGAAACAGGACGGTGAGAAATTGGTTAGTCTGGTGACTTACAACATCTTGATCAACCACTTATGCAAGTTTGGTTGTTACGAGAAAGCGAAGGAGGTTTTAAAGACTATGGTTGAGAGAGGTGTTGTTCCAGATTCTATAACATATGGAACTTTGATTACATCGTTTAGTAAGAATCGCGGTGAAGAAGAAGTTGTTGAGCTTCATGATTACATGGTTGTTCATGGAGTTACACCTCATGAACATGTACACCGATCTATGGTTCGTCCTCTTCTTGATGGAGAAAATGGAACATACACAAAGCCATAGTCAAAGCCAGTGATAATGTTCTTGATTTTAAGTCTTACAAGAGGCGCGTGAATGGTTTACGTTTTGCGGAGAAACTACTGAACCGTTCAGAAGGTTTCTCTGGAGGGTTCAGAAGGAACCTTGTAGCGTCAGATTCGTATCTTGTTCGTACACGTGGACCCTATGGCGATTGTAATCAACGGTCATTGTTAGAAAGTGGATCGCTTACCTGACGTGGAAATGTAAATCGGAGGATTGTCTGACACGTGGCGCTTATGCATCGGGCAAACAATTTATTTGTCACGAGCTATTTAGTAAGAAGAAGTAAGAAAGCACACGTGCTGTTTAAGAATTAGCCGTCCAGATTTTTTGCAGATACACCGTAAAGCATTTCACTCGAGACGCAGAGGAAACGTTCCCCATTATTTTATTTTATTATTTGTTTCTTTGTTTAGTATACGAACGTTTTTTTTTCTAATTTCTGTAAATGTTTTTTTTAATTGATTGATTCTCTAATTTGTTAATGTCCAAAAAAGAAAAAAATTCCTTCTGTTCGTTATTTTGGTAGAAGTCACAAATTATTTAGCGACAGTTCCAAAGCTACGGAAAATTCTAGATTTACATGTGTTTAATTTTGGGATTGAGTTCTATTTTTTTTTTGTGCAACAATAGAAGATCAAATCTCCCATAATTTATTAAAAAATAGAAAATACATACCAACCCACTAACATCATTATTTAAAATCGAACCAACAATAGGCGGAACTATATTAAACGAATAAATGCCGAAAGGCAAAGAAAATGCATAGTTAATTAACCCATCTGCCAAATAGTTAACTTCTCTATACACATGAATAATTTGGATTACCCAGTCTTTCGATATAAAACTATGGCACAAACATATCAGAAAAGACAGTGGATGCATTTCACTAATCCCTGTCGTAAGAAAGTCAATCACCAGTTAACAATCCACTATTAACTCCAACTTCGTAACTTCTCGCTCCCAAGCAATATATACAGCCCTTAGTATACACCCTGTAACTCTGCCAAAAATGTCGTACAACGTCCTATATTAAGAGCAAACCCTCCACACCATCCTCCATCAATATCCCACAAAGAGTCATAGCCCTCTGGTGATTCTCTAACAAATCGGTCCACTAGTGGCCTACTACCTAACCACTTGGGATTGATTTCTATTACCATAGGTTAAAGATTTAATTAGAAGAATAGAACCATTTCATAATAATAGTAATTAGCACATGGGGCTACTGAATTTTTATAGTTTATGAAAGAAATAAAAAAAGGGGAAAAAATAAATAAAAGATTGAAGATGAGTTTCAGTGATTGAGAAATGGTCTGGTGAAGCAGTGGAGGGGGCTGCTACAATAGCAAACATTCTTTCTCTATCTCTCATATATACCTGAACAAATACAAACATTTTCTCTCTGTCGTGTCTCTTCTTCTTCTTCATCTTCTCTTGTGTTTCTTCGGCAGCCATGGAAATGTGTTGGCAGATACAGAGACCGGCGAGTTTGAGACCAGTGTTTCACGAAAAGGGTCGGCTCAAGATCAATACTTGTAGTGGGTTTCTACGGCGCCCCAAATCGTGCTCCTTTTCTACTGTAATTCTCTTCCTGTTTCAATCTATCTCGTATGTATATGCATGCGTAGATACATGATTCGATGCTTCTTTGGATTCTAAATTCCGGGAATTGAAATGCACTGTGTCCTATTTTTTTTTTTTTTTTTTTTAATGAGATCACCTTTTTCGATCGGGACGTCTTTAGTTGGAATCAAAACTTTGATAAAATGTACTATCTTTTAAGAGATTTGGTAGGGTCTCTGAATTGGGAATCTCATGTTACCTTTGAATTGGTGAATTGTTAGTAACTGAGCTAAATTTATACGAAATTTCCAATTTTTCTTCAGATATTCATTCCTCACCACATTGAGAATCTAAAAGTATGAAAATCCAAGCTGGGGAGAGAAAAAAGATCTTGGGGACTAAGATTTATTTTTGGTGTGATTAGCTTTGTTATGTTTTATTGGCTTGAAGCTTGTGGAGATAGAGACTGAACAAATTTCTTACCTGTGTTTGGTATTTCAGCTTTCTTCATTGGAAATTCAATATAAATCAAATGGGTTTCTGCATCAGATCACGGCTAGTGCAGGTTAAGAATCAAGAATCGGTTCACAAAACAGTGTTGAACTTTTTCATTGTGATTAACTGATTCAGTCCTTTTGATGCATTTCTTATTTTTGTCAACAAGATTTTTCAAGGAAGAAGCAAGGAAGAATGGCATCTTCAGGACCCAAAAGCTCAGCTCCCAGAGGGTTTGGGCGAAGAACAACAGTAGGAAGTGCTCAGAAAAGAACTCAGAAGAAAAATGGTGAAAAAGATAGTAATGCTACTTCTACGGCAACAAATGAGGTTCTAGGGGTTAGTAAGTTGCCCGAAGCTAAAGAGGATGTAAAGAAACAAGGCACTGTTGTTTTTGATGAGAGGAATATGTTAGATAGTGATGGAAGTGACCGTATAGATAAGAAAACAACTGAGGATGATGAGTTGTTAGAACAAAAGTTAAAAGTTGAAAGAGAGAATCTTCATAAGAAGGAAATAGAAGTGCTTGCTGAGGAAACTTTGACTAGAGGTGATAGAATGTTTGTGTATCCTGCTATTGCGAAACCCGATGAAGACATAGAAGTGTTTCTCAACAGGAGTGTTTCCACTCTGAACAATGAACCTGATGTTTTGATCATGGGGGCGTTTAACGAATGGAGATGGAAGTCTTTCACAAGGAGATTAGAAAAGTCATGGATTCATGGAGATTGGTGGTCATGTCTCCTTCATATCCCCAAAGAAGCGTATCAGATGGATTTTGTGTTTTTCAATGGACAAAGTGTGTATGACAACAATGACTTAAAAGATTTCTGTGTAGATGTTAAAGGTGGGATGGATAAAGTTGAGTTTGAGAATTTTCTTTTGGAAGAGAAATGGAGAGAACAAGAGAAGCTAGCCAAGGAAGAAGCTGAGAGGGAAAGAAAAGAGGAAGAGAAGAGAAGAATCGAAGCTCAAAAGGTTGCAATGGAAGCTGACAGAGCACAAGCAAAGGTGGAGACCCAGAAAAGACGTGAATTGCTTAAATCGGCTATTCAGAAAGCTGTAATCTCGGCTGAGAATGTTTGGTACATTGAGCCGAGTGATAATAATGCTGAAGATAAAGTGAAGCTATATTACAATAAAAGCTCAGGTCCTCTGGCTAATTCCAAAGAACTCTGGATCCATGGAGGGTTTAATAATTGGGCTGATGGATTATCTGTGGTTGAAAAGCTTGTTGATACTGAGTTAAAGATTGATCCAAAGAGTGGAGATTGGTGGTTTGCTGAAGGTATATGTGTGAAGCTTTGATATGTTTTTGTAGTAACATATCCTCTTGCTGCCATATGATTTATTGATCTTTTTCATTTCAATATGCAGTTGTAGTGCCCGGTGGTGCTTTAGTCATTGACTGGGTCTTTGCTGATGGACCGCCTAAAGGAGCGTCTCTGTATGACAATAATAGTCGCCAAGATTTCCACGCACTTGTTCCTCGAAGAACTTCTGAAGAGATTTATTGGTTAGAGGAAGAAAATCTGATATTTAGGAAACTTCAGGAGGAGAGGCGGATAAAAGAAGAAGCTATGCGTGCCAAGGTCAGTGCTCAATAGATCTAAAAGAATGAATGGCTTATCCTCTTTACCAAATTGCTTTAGCTCTTGTAAAATCTGACTACATTCAGCTACATTTCTTCATCCTCTTTCTTTTTGGCAGATGGAGAAAATAGTTCGCTTGAAAGCTGAAACTAAGGAAAGAACACTTAAAAAGTTTCTGCTTTCCCAGAGAGACGTGGTTTACACTGAGCCTCTAGAGGTTCAAGCGGGAAAGTCTGTGACAGTTTTCTACAATCCTTCAAACACAGTTTTGAATGGAAAGCCTGAGATTTGGTTTAGAGGCTCTTTTAATCGTTGGACTCACCGCTTGGGTCCTTTACCACCTCAGAAAATGGAAGCAGCAGATGATGGAAGCTCACACATGAAGACTACGGGTAAGATTTCAGTTGTTAACAGGTTTCCGTTCTAGAGACTGTTTCATGATATGTAAGTAATGTTTCTCTTCTTTTTCCAGCTAAGGTCCCATTGGATGCTTACATGATGGACTTTGTGTTCTCTGAGAGAGAGGATGGCGGAATATTCGATAATAAAAGTGGTTTGGATTACCATTTACCTGTCGTTGGAGGTATTTCAAAGGAACCACCATTGCACATTGTTCATATTGCTGTTGAAATGGCACCTATCGCAAAGGTAATCATAAGATGTGACATTTATAGCTCTCAAAAACATTGTAATGTATATTTATGTCTTATGTTTATGTATATATTTACTACCTGTAGGTTGGAGGCCTAGGTGATGTTGTCACTAGTCTCTCTCGTGCTGTTCAAGAATTGAATCATAATGTGGACATCATTTTTCCAAAGTATGATTGTCTAAAGCACCACTTTGTAAGATCGATGTCTTCTCATGTTTTCTGCTTTCACTTCCCCTTTTTTGCTGCATCTGTCTCGTTGTACTTAAATTTTGTGAAAAATAGGTGAAGGACTTGCAATTCAACAGAAGCTATCACTGGGGAGGAACCGAAATAAAAGTTTGGCATGGAAAAGTTGAAGGCCTTTCGGTTTACTTCTTAGATCCACAAAACGGGTTAGCTTTATGCATTTCTTTTTAAGCTCTTCCAAAAGTCCATTCATCATCTCTTGATGGCATGAAGAAGTTGTTGCTTGACTGTTGCAGATTGTTTCAGCGAGGATGTGTTTACGGTTGTGCAGATGATGCAGGAAGATTCGGTTTCTTCTGTCACGCGGCTCTTGAATTTCTTCTCCAAGGAGGTTTTTATCCAGTATGGCTACTCATTCTACCCTTTGTAGAAAGTCTTAATACTTAGTTCTAACTAATGGCTCTAACTCATGGTCTCCAATCTACAGGACATTCTTCACTGTCATGACTGGTCCAGTGCTCCGGTTTCATGGTTATTCAAGGATCATTACACTCATTATGGTTTAATTAAAACCCGTGTTGTCTTCACTATTCATAATTTGGAATTTGGAGCAAATGCCATTGGTAAAGCCATGACATTTGCAGACAAAGCTACAACTGTAAGTCCTGAAAACATTCTCCCTTTAAGATATCTGTTACAGAAAGATTATTTGTTTTCTTTTCCCTGTGAAGCTGAGAACGAATATGACTTGGTCTGCTCTGAACTTTACTAGGTTTCGCGAACTTACGCCAAAGAAGTCGCTGGAAACGCTGTGATATCTCCACATTTATATAAGTTTCACGGAATAATAAACGGGATCGACCCGGATATATGGGATCCATACAACGATAACTTCCTTCCCGTAAGCTTCGTCGCATCCTCTTCTTTCTCGCCCTTGAATTTCTTGCTATGTCTTGTGATGTTTGAACACTTTGTGTGGTTCTTAGGTACCTTATACTTCAGAGAACGTTGTAGAAGGCAAAAGAGCAGCCAAGGAAGAATTGCAGAACAGGCTTGGACTGAAGAGTGCCGATCTTCCACTAGTAGGAATTATTACGCGCTTAACTCACCAGAAAGGAATACATTTGATCAAGCACGCTATTTGGCGTACTTTGGAACGGAATGGACAGGTCCTTTTCTAGCCTTATTTGACCTTTAAAAAGTCCTGTCATGAATGTTTTCACAATCCTTATCGTTTTTCTTTTCTTGAAAGCAGGTTGTATTGCTAGGTTCAGCTCCGGATCCTCGTATCCAAAATGATTTTGTAAACTTGGCAAATCAATTGCATTCTTCTCATGGTGACCGAGCTCGGCTTGTTCTAACCTACGATGAGCCTCTTTCCCATTTGGTAGAAAACAATAAGAATCCTTTATTCGTTTTTTGTTCCTTAATCTGCTTTCGGTATTGCTCTTAAGTCTTTTCGTGTTTTACTCTCCAGATTTACGCTGGAGCTGACTTTATTCTTGTACCGTCGATATTTGAGCCGTGTGGACTGACACAGCTCATAGCCATGAGATACGGTGCTATTCCTGTAGTTAGAAAAACTGGAGGTAACGGTTTTGACTATGATTAGAATCTTAAGCTTTACCCATTTCACTAAAGACCAAGCTAACTTCAGGGTAATGGTTTATCATTATCCAATATAGGACTTTTTGACACGGTTTTTGATGTCGACCACGATAAAGAAAGGGCACAAGCTCAAGTTCTAGAACCTAATGGCTTCAGCTTCGATGGGGCTGATGCTCCTGGTGTGGATTACGCTCTCAATAGGTAAACCAACCGAAATCTAAACTAACACTCTCTCTGATTCTTGAAGTGTTACAAGAAGCGATAGAATATTTTCTTTTTTCAGGGCGATATCAGCGTGGTATGATGGTAGAGAGTGGTTTAACTCGCTTTGCAAGACGGTGATGGAGCAAGACTGGTCATGGAACCGTCCTGCACTTGAGTATCTTGAACTCTATCACTCTGCACGCAAGTGAGACAACAACAAACAAACAAAAAGGAAACTTTAAGATCATTTCTCTTGATATGTACAGAAATTAGCTTTTGAGACACCTTAAAGAGAGTTTGATCATTTCTTCTTCTTCTTTTACATTCCCAAAAGCATTTAAAGAACGTTTTTGAGGTCTATGGATTCTACTTTGTAATTCTGAATAAATAAAAGCTTATATACGCACTGTTATATTTCACAAATTGTTCAAGTTTCCAACTGAACCGGTTCCAAATCTTACCCGGTTCAAAGTGCAATGCAAACCGGTTAACCAGAACAATGTAACTGTCTCCGGTACTTGATCTGCAGCTGCAGTTATCATTAACATTAGCAGCAAAAAAACATCAGTTTTTGGTATTCAAGTAGCTCCAAAATCTATAATTAGAAACGTCATTATCGCATTTCCCAAACGTTACCATTTTTTAATAATAAAATCAATTGGTGTGTGTTATTCTCTCGTCATGCATCTCTCTCTCAGTCTCAGGTAGAGAGAGATTGCATCAAAACAGAAGAGAACTGTAAATAGACCCACAAAGAAAACTTGAATCTTCATTGACCAAATTCTTCACTTTTTCTCGGATTTGAGTTTCAGCAAACCAAATAAAAAATGTCTTTTAAGAACAGAGGAGGAGATAACTATTTTACTCCAAGAAATGTAATTTCTAGAAACTCTGTATTTTTCTTCTGCCTCGCAAGTTTCTGCCTTGGCATGTTCTTCACTAACAGGTAAATCTATTCAAAAAGAAAAAAAAACCATTCTGATTATGCTCTAACCATTTCTTATAAAGTTTGTGTATCTCACCACTGTTCATGTCTGATTCTATCTTCTTTTTGGATTTTATAGGAATCGGGTGTTTCCTATTATGTGTATTACTAATTACATCTCCTTGAGACTAAATCTGCCTTTTGTTTCTCCAAATTTAAGTAGATTTCTTAAGCTTTGAGTTTTGTCGGTGAAGACATGCTTTTATTTGCTCATATGTCCTAGTAGCTTTTGTGAGACCAAAAAAAAAAAAAAACTATATCTAAAGTTGGTGGCTTGATCCACGTTTTGGTACGGTTTATGCTTGATTATGGGAGTATGGTGATTGTTAAATCAGGATGTGGGATGTACATGAAGCTAAAGGCATCTCAAGACTCTCTAAACTAAGCTTAAAATCCAGTGACTGTGACCAAAATAATGTAAGTTATCTGTGTATTTGCATCAATCATCAATTCATTTTGGAAATATAGATACTATTACATTGTTTGATCTTGTATTCTTAGCAGGTTTTGGACTATGGTAACAATACTATCGGGTATAACCATTTTTGCAAACTTTACTAGATGTATCCATGAACAATTTCTATATATATTTAAATGATGATGATGATGTTATATAATTCAATATTTTGCAGGATCTTAGATAAATCCATTTCAAGTTTGGAGATGAAATTAGTAGCTGCTAGAGCTGAACGCGAGTCATTGTTTGGGAAATTTAATATTTCAAAAGAAGCCAAGAAAAGGAAATACTTCATGGTTATTGGTATTAACACTGCCTTTAGTAGTCGTAAGAGACGTGACTCAGTCCGGTCAACATGGATGCCACAAGGTAAGGCTGTTCTCAGTTGCTTGATTTTTCTAGTGTAAATAAACCGTAAATTATAACTTTTTCGGTTTTTAAACAATCATTCAGGAGAGAAGCTTAAGAAACTTGAGGAAGAGAAAGGAATCATTGTTCGATTTGTTATAGGACACAGGTACAAAGGAGAATTCTTGTTTTGTAGGCAAAAACTAACCATTTATACTGATATTTTCATGTTCTTGAAATGTTCTGATTTCAGTGTGTTGTCTGGTGGGATTCTTGAGAAAGCTATTGAAGCAGAGGAGAAAACGTATGGAGATTTCTTGAGACTGGTAAAATCCGCGCACGATTCTCAAACTTGTGTGTGTTTGTTATCTTTTGCTACTTTTGTTTAAAGCTTTTAGAAACCTTAACAGGAACATACAGAGGGATACATGGAGTTATCCGCCAAGACAAAGATGTATTTCGCTACAGCTGTTTCCTTGTGGGATGCAGAATTCTACATCAAAGTTGATGATGACGTTCATGTAAATCTTGGTAAGAAAAAATCAAAATGTTTTCATGTCTTAAATCTTAGTATCATTTTCTTCTGATGTCTTCTTGATCCCTTTTTTTTTTTTTGCAGCTACTCTCAAGACGACTTTGTCCGCTCACCGGAACAAGCCTAGGGTTTATGCTGGTTGCATGAAGTCCGGTCCCGTCCTAGCCAGAAAGTAAGTAAAAAAACAACCTACCTTTTAAGGTAAGCATGTTTAGATACTTAAACCGGGAAAAAGCAGCCATCGGTTTTCGGATATTTTATATTTGAGGTGAAAAAACAGGGGTGTGAAGTACCATGAACCAGAGTATTGGAAGTTTGGAGAGGTCGGTAACAAGTATTTCCGCCATGCCACGGGACAGTTTTACGCAATTTCGAAAGATTTAGCTACTTACATATTGATAAACCAGTAAGTTTTTTTCTTCCTAACTTGGTTTTTAGTGGTTTAATGCAACCAAAATGTTTAGGAAAATAAACCTCTCTAATGATCTCATAACTTTGGTTAAAATAAGGGACTTGCTGCATAAGTATGCAAATGAGGATGTTTCATTGGGATCTTGGTTCATTGGATTGGATGTAGAGCATATTGATGACCGAAGACTCTGTTGCAGTACTTCTCCTCACGGTAAATTTACAGAACACCTAGAAGTTACCGTTTTACTTTACTTTGTTTTTTCAATAGAATTTAGAACTTTCGAAAAGATATTAAAAAAAAATAACGAAACTATTTTAAAATGATTTTTAGAAATGTTCTATGATTCTATTTGTTTTTTTTAATGTTATGATTGTTTCTTAATTTATTTTATTTTATTTTTTGGTAACAAAGAAATTCCAGGATCATGATTTCTTGATTATTTTGTTTTTGTTTTGTTTTCATTTCATTTTGAAATGCAGATTGTGAACTAAAGGTACTGATGGGGAATGTTTGTGCGGCGTCGTTTGACTGGAAATGCAGTGGAATTTGCCGGTCGGCCGAGAGAATGGCCGCTGTTCACGAACGTTGTGGTGAACCTGAAAATGCTTTGTGGACGTCAGATTCTTGAATAATAAAGAAACCAAAATTTTATTTCTATAATAATAATAAATATAATAGTACAACATGGTATTACTATTCGTTAGAGCAAATAATTCGGTTACAGAGAACCCAAAAAAAAACGAAAAAATAATATCAATTCTGTATTTTTTTTTTTGGGTGTTATAGTTAGTACAAGTGTAGGGTGTTATAGTCAGAAAATGAATAAATGTATGCAAAAAATAGTTAGTGAAGTGGTTTTAATGAGAGTAATGTTTTGGTCGCAATTTGGTTTGTCCTATGAGAGACAAAGAGTCCTTAATGTTGTGCCTTTTTATTAATTTCCACATGTCCTCCTTTTTGCTTCTCATTTAATCTCATTTGACTCCTCTGTGCTTTTCCTCACCTATTTTTGGGTACATTGTTTTTTTTTCTTTTTCCTTTTTGGGTTTAAGACTATTGAGTTCGGATTATGAACCTGGAAAAATTGTAATCACGTTTCTTTAGACTACAGATTTTGGATTCTTCAGGACAACTCTCGCATCTAGTTTTATGGGTTTCCTTAAGTTCGATCATTTTTATTCACATATTTAATTACTCTCCTGTTCTCGAAAGTTCGTTGGACATTGTCTGGGGATAGTAAATAAAATGAATGTTTATTTTGTTTTACTAATTATTAATAATCTAATTTACTTTGTCCCAAACATACTTCCGGAGATGTGGAACAACTTGATTAAATTCGATTAGATTTACCTTGTTGTGAATAAGTCCAAAAACAGACTTCCTACTTTTCGTAAAGACTAACCAAAAAGCAAGTAAACATACACTTTTATTTAACTAACAAATAAATAAATTATTCCGCTGTTAACTTATAGACAAAACTTCAAATAAATTACAACTTAGAATTAGTGTTGTATTTTACGATATCTTCACGATTGTAAACCCCGACAAAATTTACATTCTAGCTAGCTAGTACTTTTACTACTCTAGCATGTTACTATATTTTTGGCTTAAAATTCCTCAAATACTTCCTAAAAATAGAAGTGTTGTACTTGGATTTTGGGTTGTGTTGCTTGTTATAAACATCTCATACCTTCGAAGCCTGCAGAGTAAATATAAAAATATTAAGAAGTTATCAAATTGCATATTATAACTTGCATATTATTAAAAAAAAAATTGATATATACCTTTAAGTTTGATACCCATAATTACCTTTTTGGTTTAACGCGTGATATTGGCACGGCTCAATCAAACAAAACCGCTCTCTATAAACTAAGAGCACGACTATTTGATTGAACCGCACTAATATCTCGCGTCACCTTAAGTCAAACCAGTTTCAACCAACTATTGTCTCTAGTTAGCTCCAGAAAACCAAGAGAAAAAAAAATATAGTAGCACCAACTACTTAATCAAAATACATATATAAGAAATGCCTTCGACACTAAAATTGTTAATTGCCGGATAGAACCATCGGATCCTTAATTACGAAACTCTTACCCTCCTATAATTTCAGCGATGTCAAAAGGCAAAGTAATTAGAATTAGAAGAATCAAAAGAGAAAGTAGAATGCGGCTATCTGCAAAAGTTTAGGGGTATGTAAAGTGAAGAAGAAGAAGATATAAATATGAAGATGGTTGAAGAAGAGAGGCAAGGCAGAAGAGACTAGCATTAAATTAGACCAACAACCCCATACCAAAAAGGAGGTTGGTTTATTAAATTTGAATTGTTTCTATGAAAAACTTTGTTTCAATAGACAATATATTTGTATTTGTTTACATGTATATATAGTGTGTGTATATATTCTTCTTTCTTACAACCGATGATACCAATTATCAAATATAATCTCAAATAAATTTTCAAGAACAAAAGTTTGTTTTTGTTGTCGTAATGACCTAACAAATTGAACTAAATGGATATTGTTCTCTAAAAACATATAAATTTATGGTCTAACCACCTGAAACTCTTCTAATCAAATCAATACAATCTGATTTTTCACATAGAATTTTAGTTCTTTTCACCACAGAAGAAAATCAAGAATTATTTGGTTTGCTATTATTGCATGAGCTGAGCTGATCCATTTGCGGGGGACGAAAAAAAAAGAAATATTAGATATGTATGAATTATGAAATTTCTATATATCGATATTTAGGCATGTTCATTTTAAAACGGCTTACCCGATCAGATCTCTACACATTCTAAATTTTCATTTAATATCTTTATCTGTTATATACTTATATTAGTTATCCGTTTAAGCATTTTAATATATTTTAACGGTAACATGTTACATGTTAGGCATGGAATGACCAACCGAAATACTAAAGTTGTGTAGTTTAAGTTTTGAAAAATACTAAAAATATTCAAAATTAATTCCAATTTTTTCTCTCTTTTCCCCCAAATTATCCAAATGATATGATCTCCTATATGACTCTAGCTCGAATAAATGAGAGCTCGGATTGCGATTAAGTGGCCAAACAAGCCAAAATGGACATGCATATTGGTAAGTACTCTCATTACGTTTCCTTTTATTTTATGGTTTTTGTATATTGGTAACTTGGTGTTAGTGTATGTACGTAACTATGTATGCTAGATAACGATTAATTAAAGGAATAAGGTTCCCACGAGCTTTCAATTTTGTATTTATGAGGTTTGTAAGAGAAAGCAAGGCATGTTGGTGGGGTTGTGCCACTCCCAATATACATTTGAATTTCGAAATTAATATGGCTCAACTTTCCAAATATTCTCCCTCCCTATTTATTTCTTTTCTTGTTAAGTTCCTATCATGTATTTAATATTTCCTTAAAAAATGTAAAAATATGTTTTATGTACCTATGGAAAAATATATCTATCATCTTTAAAAAAAACCACGAAAGTGATGTATTCATATCTACCGGAGTCTGTTTCTTATGTCTCTAAATTTATTTCTGAAGATTTTCTTTCTGGGGTCTTAATGTTAAGTTATATTAATCAGAAATCAATTACACCATCCATCCTCAAACGTTACCAAAAACGTTATTTTTTTTTTTTTTTGATAAAGGTTAGAACGACCAAAAACGTTATTGTTCTTTCCACCTATTAACCTATGACCCCCTTTACCAAGAAAAAGAAAACAGAAGCACCATTAAAAATGTATGTTTGTGTACTTATTGAAAACGTATGCATTTAAAAACAAAAATTTACAAAGAAAATCCATACATAGCATTGTCCTAATTTTCGATGCTTTCATATCCATAGTAGGGCCACCTTTATTTTTAGGGTCCTTAAAATAATTTTCATTGATCATTAAGTAGATCTTGCAACAAAAAATATCCGCAAGAAATGCTTAAGAAATCAAAGATATCATATATATATACACTTAAACCATCTGACCTACTTTTAATTTGAAACATGTGGCTCCGAATATCTTTAACGGTCCTAACCTTCACTAATCTTTTGTCAATTTAATTTGTTCTGATAAATTCTTATTTTATTTATCAATTTCCACACTTTAAAAGAATTTGTATTCTTTGTTAAATTAATTTGTAAAAATAATATACTATAGAAAAACTAGTATAAAATTTTTAAAAAGGGCAAGGTGAATGTGTGTGTTATTTCTTCTTTTCTATTACCTTTTTCATTTTATGTTAAAATAGTGTTTGTATAAAATCACAATGTACTAATGTTTTTATTTAAGAAATATTATTTGTAAATTGTAAACAAAAAGTTTTACATTTTATATTTACGTTTACAATATGTGCTTAATTGATACTAGTTGGTTACAAAATGCAAGCGCAATTTTGTACGTTTGAAATGTACATATATAGGATCGAGCTCGAGGAACGTATAGGGGGAATGGTTAACATTGAACAAATCTAAATTCATTCGTGGGATGCACCATTGAAACTCCAAAATACAATTTTAGAAGAATTGAAAAAATAGTGTAGTAGATATATTGAGACATACTAAAGGAAGAAAAAAAAAATCAAACAGAAGCAACGTTTTATTTATTTATGAATTAGAAGTAGGGTTCTTCTTCTTTCTCTGGACAAGATTCTTCATCCAATTGACACCAATAAATGCAACAATCTTAGCTCTATTAATCCCTGCTTTGGTCTTCCCGGACTTCTTCCCGGCGACGTCTTTTTTGCCGTTCGTTGTCTCCTCCGCCGCCATCACCCCAATTCCTCCGGTCCCCCATTGATCCGCCCAACTCGGTGCTTCACTCGCCATATTCTATAACTATCTCAATATATTTTGTGCCTATAAACAAATTGTGATAAAAATAAAATCATCTATGAATATAAGCATAACCAAAAAAATATTAATACCTCTGATTATTGGAGCTCTTCTTGGTAAAGAAGGAAGAAACGATTTTGGATGAGCAAAATAAGTGGTAATGTAGAGGATGGAAACTAATAGTGGATGGGTTGTCAATTTTTTGTTTCTAATGTAAATAATATTATACTTTATATTTGTGTTGTCGTCTTTTAATCTAAAGTTTTTATATTTTTTGATATAAAAATGTTTAAATATGATTATTTGGGTTGTCTTGGAATGGACTTGCCAACTCAAGTTAGTTCGTTTCCAACTTGCAAAGCAAACGTTATTTTGGAATCTTTCAACTTTAGTTAAACACATAAAAAACCGACAAATATCTATAAAAAAAAACATAACTCCACTTAATCTTTAATTATGTTACTCTTTAAATTTCTTCTACATTTATACTTTTAACTCCACTTAATCTTATCAGGTATAAATTATAAACTATTTTAAGTGGTATGGTATGTGATTTTGATACTAAAGGGTGGTTTATGTTTTACGCCAGCAAAAACGAAAATGGCATAGTAAAAACGTTTTTGATACGAGAATAATGAATCGAACAAAAAAACAAAATGAAAAGTTCAATCATTGATTATTTTGTATCTAGAAGGATTGTCCTCTAAAAGTTCATTAAACATAAAAAGTATTCCTCAGCAATGTGCCTAAGAGAAATCAATAGTAAATCCGTCAAGAATGATCACTAAGGGATAGGGCATACATTTGCTTGGAATAATTAAAAGTTCATCGTACCTAATCCACATGAGAGTATTCATGATTGAGGAGTTTACAACAACAGAAAATGAAGAGTCTATTAATAAAATAACGCCCAAAACATCGGCCCATCAAAATATTTAGCCCAATATGTTTATTTTTTCCGGAAGTTTACTTTTGCGCATCCACACGATAGGGTCATTTTACCTATCAAAAATAAACAAAATAGCATGAGACAAATCATCAAAAACTAACTTTTTTGTTAATAAGAAGAAAAAAACACACGAAAAGTTTAAAATTTTCATGTGTTCAAAATCTTACGAAACTAAGAAGAAAAAAGGAAATATTACCCTATCTATATAAATCTCGATAATTATCAACTTGTACAAATATTTTGGTTACCTGATTCATCCGAGTTGGTCGTCCACTTATAATCTATCGGTATTTCAAAAGGATCCACCGTTTGTTCTTCTTCCTCTAGCCGTCGTTGTGAGCCTTTTCCAGTGCTGCTAATATTAAGTCTCAACCAAGATCGCGATGAAAATGATGGCCTCGACGTTCTCATGTCTGATTTTTTGTCAACATCCACGTCAGATTGGTCTTCGACTCCAGTGCAGAGATGTCCCGGACTTGAGATCGGTGTATAAAATTGATCCACTGGCTGAAGAGCCATGAACTTAGTAAATGTGATGATTACTTTCACCGTTGGGATCACCGGTATCGACAACTGGTAAACCAAAAACCAAAACATAAACCAGTTTTTTAACTTTTTTCATATAGCCATGAGTCCCATGCACAAATAATGGATTATTAGAATTTTATCAAACTGTGGATGTATTTTACTTAAAAACTAAAAACTATATCATACCGAACCAAATAAAATGTGATATTCTAGTATTTATAAAACAAACCGACACTATATAGATTCTAAACTAAAAAAATTCAGCCAATGTTATCACGACACGTTAGCTATTTATATGCAGGGTTCATGATACTTAAAACGCTCATGCAGACGCTAACAAAAGAGAAACAAAGTTAACGTGTAATTTCAAAGACTGCTCATTGTTACCTTGACCGGAAAAGTTCCCGCCGGGAACTTGGTGGTAAGAAGCTCCCGCATTCTCCGAACAGCCTTGACATTGTTAGCTAAAATATCAAGCAACGGAAGCAGCTCCTCCGTCTTCAAAGGAAACTCATCAGTTAACCAAACCGAAGGACTCAAACTTTTCACAAATTCCTTTTCTTTAATCTTCGGCACAGAACTCACCGGAACCGTCGCTTCCGGTAAAGAAACAGACCTTCTTCTCCGCGACTGCGACGACATCGGATCCTCAACGTTGAAACAACTCTGCTGCATCCTCTGTCGCCGTAACGGCTCTGTGATAATACTCTGCTGATTATTCTCCTGATCCGAAACCTCTGTTTCTCCCACTTTACGCGATTTGAAAGTGAAACTTACGTTTTCGATTTCGTAAGCTTTGGCTTTCCATTCTCCGACGGTTTCAATCTTCTCTTGCCGTCGCCAATTCTTCATCTCAACGAGTCTTGCTTTAGTAACATCCATTCCTGGACGGTGTAAGTTAGACTGAGCGCAAAAGCTAGCGATTTCGTCGTCGTTGATCGGATCTTTAGCGTTTTCGAAAGCGTTTAAGATCGTTTTTTCGTCTCTGTTCAACACAAGTAACGTACCAGGTGACACGTCAAGAAACTCGTCTCCCTCGCTGAGGAAGAGAAAGCTTTGATTCGCGCGGTGGATTTTGAATTTGTCGAATCCGGCTAAGTATGTATCGGCGCGTAAATCTCCGCCGCGTTTCCAGATCTTGTAAGTATCGGAAGGAGCGATTTTTCCGACGAATGGAATCACGGAGCTTTCGAAGTGAAACGAAATCTCCATGTAGAAATCTCTCATGCGGCGGATCACGGCGATCAGATGCGGTAGTCTTCGTCTCCATTTGCACCACGCCGAACGGTGGTGACTCCGGAGAACAGCCTCCGTGATCTCGGAGTTTCGACGACACAGAGCCTCGTGCAATGAACTCCAACCGGCGGCGTTCTGGAGACTGATATCAGCGCCGGCGGAAGAAATCGTATTCGCCGCGAAAACGTCGCCGATACGCACCGCCAAATGGAGAGGCGTCTCTCGAAAGGGAACGTCACGGCGGTCGAGAATGGCGGAGATTTGCTCCGCTACTCGTTCTTGGCTCACTGAGTCTGACTCGGTGTGGATTAGTTCTGGATCGGTTAGTTTCGGCAAGGACAAAAGCAGGCGAGTCAAACCGGCGTGATCTCCTAAAACAACAGCGTAATGGACAGGACTATGTGCATAATCCTCTAAAGAAGTGGCCGGAATATTCGCCGGAGATGAATTTGCCATAGATTAAGACACTAAACTAGAGTGTTGAATAACTCTTTATTATCAACAGAGAAGTATGTTTCTTATTTATATCAAAACAGTCAACGAAAATAAAATTGCAATCTATAGCTTTTGGCAAGTGAGTACTTAATACTCCATAATCTTTTACTAACATTTATGGAAATGTTTTAGCCATTAGATATTTTTGTTGACTTTCTTCTACTTTAAATTTCATAACTTTTTGGAATTAAATTTCATAACTTTTTGGAATTAAATTTCGAATGTTTTTTTTTTCCTCTATTAGTTTTGAAACCTTCCGGATGAAAGTGAGTCTCTCTAGGACCAGTCTTTGTTGTTGTTGCCTTGGTTGGGTTCCGCTTTCAGTTCGTGTCCAAACATTAACCTTTTGAGTCTTCCCGTCCTCCTCTGTCATCTATCCACGACTTAGCCCGGAAAAAAAAAATCCCGAAAGCTTCCGGTAATGGCGGGTTTAGCAATTTCACCTCCCCTCGGTCTCTGCTTCTCTTCTCGAACTCGAAACCCTAAACCCACTTCGTATCTAACTCACAATCAAAGGTACTACTAACCTTTTTAAAAACTCAATCACACGATGTTCAATATGTTTGTGCTTCCACTTCAATCATGATTTTGTTCCCTAAATTTCACATTTTTTATATTGTTAGTTTGATTTTGTGTAGAAATCATACAAGACGTATAGTTTCTGCACTGTCAAGTCCGTATGGCGATTCTCTGAAAGCTGGTAACATTTAAAACCCTTTTGATTTTTGGAACCAAGTTGAGTTGTTTGATGCTGAAGAAGTATTGTTTTGATATAATTTCCAGATTAATTGATTTGTGTACTTGTATTTGATGCTTTCAGGACTTTCGAGTAATATTTCTGGGTCCTCAGTAAAGATTAACAACAAAGATCCTCCTAGTATTGATCCAAGGTCATCTCTGCTCTAATTCTCCCTCTTGATTTATGTTCTCACCATTGCAAATTGAAATAGCTCATTGTATTTTCCTTTCTTATGATAATACATGACAACCATAGGCTATAGGTTTTTAAATTGGTTGATAGATAGCTTAACCTTTCTATGTTCAATATGTTTAACCAATTTTGGTACTGTGTTGCAATGTTTAGATTTGGAGTGATAGAGGCAAAGAAGGGAAACCCGCCTGTAATGCCTGCAGTGATGACCCCTGGAGGACCTTTGGACCTTTCTTCTGTGTTATTCCGCAACCGCATTATCTTCATCGGGCAACCAATTAACGCACAGGTTGCTCAGCGAGTTATATCTCAGCTTGTAACCCTCGCATCTATCGATGATAAATCCGACATCTTGGTTAGCAGAAAACTCTTTTTTCCCGGTCACTTTTCTATATAGTTAAATCTTGTATTTACTTACAAGTAACCTTTGTTTCAGATGTACTTGAATTGTCCCGGTGGTAGCACCTACTCAGTCCTAGCAATTTATGACTGTATGTCTTGGGTATGTTCTTTTTCCCATAATAACTTTTCTATCACCTAGAAATTGCGGTATTGAATTTTCTCTGTAATGATCTTTAGATCAAGCCTAAAGTAGGAACAGTGGCGTTTGGAGTAGCTGCAAGCCAAGGAGCACTTCTTCTTGCTGGAGGTGAAAAAGGAATGCGCTATGCAATGCCAAATACTCGTGTCATGATACATCAACCTCAAACTGGATGTGGAGTATGGCTCTTGAATTCTCCTGTTAATACCATTCTTGTTTGGAATCCTATGTGCGTGTGAACTTGATTGATTTCTTGCTTTCATAATTTCGTAGGGACATGTTGAGGACGTGAGGAGACAGGTGAATGAAGCCATCGAAGCCCGTCAAGTAAGTCTGTCTTTCTCTGTTGTTGTCATGCTTCTTGCTTTAAGAATATGAAGATTGAGTCTTTGGAGCTGAAACAAAAGTATCTTTAATTCTGATTGATCTATTTGGTTGTCTCTACGTGTAGAAAATTGACAGGATGTATGCAGCTTTTACTGGACAACCTCTAGAGAAAGTGCAGCAATACACTGAAAGAGATCGTTTCTTATCCGCATCTGAGGTAATTTGCCACTTTTGAATGAGCTATGGCTCACTGGTAGTTAGGACTCAAGAGGTCTCACTTCAAAACTAGTGACGAGCCATAGCTTGTGAACTTTGTCTTAGTCATGTTCCTTGTGATCCTTGTATACCAATGATCTTTCCCGGATTTTTTTTTTAATGCAGGCGCTTGAGTTTGGGCTCATTGATGGTCTGTTGGAAACAGAATACTGAAACAATAACACTCAGGACAATGAACAGAGACAGCTCATTGCAATGTTCAAAGCTTCCAATTTCTTTTGAATATGAACAGTAGTAACTGACATTTGTGCATAAACCAGTTTGGTTTTCTTGTTTTCAGCAGTCTACTAAATAGAAAGCTAAACTGCTTTTTTTTAGCGCTGAAACGGTCTTAAATCTTATGTTCTATTTGTTGGGTCCGGCTTGTTACTACTATTCAGTTGGGTACTTAATCATATACAATGTGGGAGAACCAAGTCTCTGTAACATAGAATTTTCAGAGCACAATGTGAACAAATTAGCAACACACTTAATCAATAGATCTCCAATTACATCTCATTTAGAATTCACTAACGATAAATATGTGAATCATAAACCAAAAATTGATCTCTGATACTCTGTTCTCTAATCACCTTTAAGTTCCTGTCAAGAATAACCAAAAACACCCCAGTCAAACAACTAAATATAATTAATGGGTGACTCGATCCAAGTCAAAGATGGAAACTTTATGAGTAAAGAGTCAGATTCAAAAGAAAAAAGGGTGACTCAGTCCAGCTCAAAGGTAGATACTTTAGTGTCTAAACTGTGAATTGATCTTCTATTGCTAGTCTTGCTAGTCTCTCTCTCGCTCTATCAATATATGTGTGTGTGTGTCTGCATGCATATATAGTAGTGGGAAATGAAAGGCTTACCATGGTTTTGGCGTACCCCTGTGAACTTGTGAATTGCCTTCAAAAGGGAACCGTATCTCATATACTTCAAAGATCCCATATGTCTATCAGCAAGCAAATACCGAGAAAAGACGAACTCTATGAGATTTAGCTCTAAAGATATAAGAGAAAAAGAGTGACAAAAAGCACTAACACTATCTCAGTGTATCGAAGTCTCCAAGCAGGGAAACCAAGGTGGCTCCTTATAGGTCCATAAACCAGTAACAGATCAGGCACGTGTCCATTATCACCTGCCAGAGTTTAGATCATCAGATTCTCGGAAATAAACTTTAATAATTCCATAAAAGAATCAACACTAACCAACAACTCTTAATGCTTCGCTCAGATGAGACTCTGTAAAAAAGTTTTCCCCTTTATCGTTCTCGGGAGGACTGGACTTCAAGTATCTCTGAAGAAGTATGTTGGCTGCTTTCATAACAGCTTCTTTATTATCGGAAGATGAAATGAATTCTATTGTAATGCGCTTTTCATCAGGCGAAAAATCCTTTTTGCCATTCTCCTGAGAAAGAAGAAGAACAACAACAAGATTGAGAAAGTAAAGTTACAATCTAAAGCTCATGGAAAAATTGAAGTGACATCATTTGCAGAGACTTTCTTTCTTATCTATATTAGAGAAGCTAAAGATTCGACAGTCAGGAGCAAAGAAGCAAACTTAATGAAAGGTGTGAGATTATTATACCTCTAACAAAAATGAGCCTGGAACGGTTGCAAGGACCAAATCCTTGGATTTCTTCAATAAACCTAAAGAAGCTAACTTCAGCCATCGTATATGTATGAACAAACGAAACAACAGAGATAACTAGCTAAAGCATCTACCTTGCGAGTCATATAGACCAACTTGTTTCACTCCAATGGTTGTTAACCATTGCAAAAGCTCAATAACATTAGCAACATCTCGAGCGTCTGCGATGTCCACTGCAACAGCTAGACACCGGAGTTTCTTAATGTCGATGGAGTTATATCTTCCATTAAATCCTAACGATATGGCATAGCTTTCGATTGCCTCAAAGATGCCAAAGACAATGTGCCATAAGCTCACAACGATATGTATGAAACGCCATAGCAAATCAAGACCAAGATTGCCAACCTGTGGGAAAACATTATACACCCATATGAACATATAATTTAAGAGTTGGTGATAACCATAAATCCTCAACAGGGAATACAGTTCCATAAGAACTAAAAGCCTACCAATGATGATATTAACAAACAATAAGGAACTAAAAACTTACTTGACGAATCCAAGAACTCACGTGCATCATCGGATCATACAAATCCATATATCTGAAAATTCAGGAAAAGAAAACGAAATTACAGAAGAAGACACAACAGAACCAAGTTACAGCAGCGGAGTATGCAGCAGGAGCACGAAATTCATTCAGAAAATCGTCAACTGAACAAAAAGAGAAAGACAGATCCAAGGAGAAGATAGACGCACACAAGAATTGACTATCTCCGTAAATAACGAAGGTGTTTGCGGCGTGTGTTAGGGATGGTTTCCAAACTAAACTTCCAATAACCAATCGAACTATCCTAAAACCCAAAGCTCCTTTTTATTATCGGAATCGAGAAAAAGAAGAATTTTTGGAGGGGAGATGAGAAAATAGACACAATTTTGAAGGTGTATTAGTCTCTGGATCAGACCTAGAATCCTGTTTTTTGGTGTTATTTTGCTTAAACCTCAGAAAATAATCATAAACTTAAACTCTTTATCAGTCTGAGCGTCTGGGGTTCAAACTCTATCATGTTTTTGTTGTGAATGACTTTTTCTTTTTTCAACGTTTATCACGATTTTGCTGTGAATTATAGAGCTCTCAAAATCATACAAGTTCACAACTGAAATCAAAATTTATGTACAAAATTAAAATTAATACCTTATTGTTTTGAAACAACAGAAATATCATAATATATGAAGAATCACAGCAAAAAACCATGAGCAATAGTAAAAACTCCTACAAATCAAACCCAACAGTAACTTGCTTGGCTTAATCACACGAAATAACAAACTAACTATAAGTCTTTTGTAACACTGATTAGGCTACTCTTTCCCCATCACAAAGGCTCAAGAGTAATGGGGGCAACCATTTTTGAACTTGAAAAGGTGTATGTAGAGGCACGCTATTGAGTGGAGTCTTCAGAGAATCTAGTATCAAACCCGGTAGAGGAGGAATGCAAAGAGCCAGGAGCTACACCAGAGCCACGTTGCAGCTCAAGAACAAGCCATCGAACCGCTCTACTCATCTGTTCAAGCCTTACTGCACTAATGGGTGGGAGACTAGTCGCAGGACCAGTAGCTGCTGCTTGGCCTGAGTTTCCTGATGCAGCAGTTAAACCAGTAGCTTCATCAACTAAACACTCAGATCCAATTCTCTGCTTCACTGACTCCACAAACTCCTCAGCTTGATCACAAGCCACACGGAACAGTTCCCATTTCTCCTTGAAATTCTCCAATGCAGCATCAGTGAGAGAAGCTTTTTGCCCTCCTGCACTCTCTTTAGATTCAAGAACACTAGCAGAGGCAAGAACAAACTTCTCATAAGCTTTATTCAATGAATCCACAATGTTATCCATTTGATCCTTTCCCCTTCAAAAACTGCTCACACCAAGTATCAAAATCATTACGATTTATATGAGATTTTTCAAGTTTAACAAGAAGAATCAAGCAAGAGCCCAGCGTATCTGGAAATAAGAAACCCTAAAATCCCCAACAAAATCCTGAATTCGTTCTCGCTAAACGTAGAATATGAGAAATCAAAATCTCAGGAAAAAGATGCAAATTTCAAGGCCGTAGTGATGAAAGCTAAATCATTTTGAAAAAAAAAAGATCTTTGTGAGAGTAATTTAACGAAATTGCTAATGTGTGATTGCTTAACAATATAGAATCCGCCGGCTGGAATCGTCGCTTGAAGGAGTTGAATGTTTAGACAAGTTTTAGATTGAAACGAAGAACTAGAGCAACGAAATCAGCCGGAAACCGCCGGAGAGAACAAAAAAAGAACGAAGAATCAGAGAAGTGAGAGAAGAAACTTACCGGCGATGAACGGAGAATTGTCCCAGTTTTGTCCTTCTTTCTTCTTTGTATTTCTCCGGTTAAGCATATTAGACTAAAATTAGGTTTGACGAGTCCTATATCTTTAAAATTAAGCCGGACCGAGCTAGACCGGATTGGTCCATTAGATTTTATTTAGAGCATTCTTTAAAAACTGAATTTATAATTTGTTTAATGGATTTGCAATTTTTTGTATGCTTTCAAAAACCATCTTTTTAAGATTAAAATCGTGTTAGTACGCGACATTAAAAAGCGGATCTTTTAATATTTGTTAGTCCTGTAAAAATAATTTCTAAAAAGGAAATATTAAAAATATTAAGAAGATTTGGGAAGATTTTTTCTTGAAAAAATAAAATTTAACAGTAATGATTATTTGTGAGTGTCACATTTTTACCCTTAATGAGAATTTGTTTTTCCTTAAATTCAAAATTTCCAATGGCATTTTGTGTGAATTTTAGAAATTTTGTAGTCATTTACTTAAAATTGATCCTCAATTAATAGTTTAGATTACTATAGGTGGGAAATCAATGTATATCTCAACATTTTAGAAATTGGTTATTCGAAAAACTCAAATAAATTTTAGATTTTTTTACTAAAATTGTAGAGGTGAGAAAATATGGTAAGATTATTTATTAGATATAGCAAGTGAAAAAACATGTTGACCCAAAAAAAAAAAAGCATGTGAAAAAATACCTATAAAACATTGATCTCTTGGTTGACAAAAAGATTGTGATCTCTCAATACAAAAAAATGGAATCCAAGAGATCGTCTTCCTCTTCTCTACTTTTGATTACCATCATGCTCATGTTCATCATTTCTGGTTAGTCCTCGTCCGTTTTTCAATTCAACACGTACTTTAATATGTTATGTACGTTTAATTATGTGCTAAAGTTTTTGATCCGAATCTGCTTTTAGATATCTATTCAAGTCATCCTAATTGATATTACTACATGTTTTATTTCATTCTAAATTTTAGAGTATTCGATGCAGCAATATATATGTTTGTTAAAAATTTTATACAAATTATTATTTTATGCATAATCGAAGACATGTATGCAAAATATTCAAATCAGTTTTTCAATAATACACATACAGTACTATAATTTTATTTGATGGTACAATTCATTTTCTTGGCCAAGATTACATGAAATTAATCTTGTAACTCCTTTGTATTTGCAGGAACGAAATCAGTGGATGCAGAATGCAAACATCCGGTCGGACCGTATACGGATTCATGCTTTAATGATTGCATATCTGGAAAATATGGATATGAGTATGAATCCGCTTTTTGTATCCGTGACGCCAAGGGAACTTGTATTACATGTTGCTGCGAGAAAATCAACGAATAGGTGTATCATGGTGTTACAACAAATGATCTATGGAGTAAAAGAAATAATAAAACTTTACCATTTTGTTAAGCCCCGGTTGTGTGACCTTTTTTATAGCCCATGTGTCTCGAAATATACATTTTTCATGAAACCGAGCAATGGCAAATTCAGTTTAGTAATGAAACCGAAATCAAACCGATCGGTTATCTCGACCAAAAAAAACACTATTAACAAATGTAATATATCGATTAAACAAGAAGAACAAGGGTGTTAATGGCAAAATTATACTATTGTGTTCGAAACGATTGGATACCACAATTATTAATAGAAAACTTCTAACAATGGAGGAAGAAAGAAAATACAAATTCAAAAATAAACAATACATATGGAGTATATTTATAATAACGTATACACAAACACAAGTCAATCCGACAAAAACGTCAAAACATCTAGAAAGAAAAATGAAAACTATTTCAATCTTTCTAGTTGTTTTTGCATTTTGCATGATTAGCAATGCATATGGGATTAAGAATCCATTTAAAGGAAAAAGACGACGTTGTTATTTAGGAACGGCCTTGCACACAAGAACTGGCTCAAGGTACGATGTAAATCTGGAGACAACGATGTTCGTGAACGCTACATGAAACCTGCAGAAGATTGGGGTTTTAGTTTCCACGATGACGTTTTCGGAGAAACGCTTTTTTGGTGTACATTGCATAAAGGACCAACTTATAAGGTTCATAAGAAGTTTGATGCGTATGTTCAGGACAAGAGAATGCCTCATGGAGGCTCGTATAATTATATTGCTAAAGAACTTGGGATCTATCACAGTAATTTCGTGCAGTTTAAATTGCGAAAGATGTATGATTGGGTTTACTGAATTAGAGATGCTTCATAAGATCTCTTGATATTATTCAACATTTATAATAGTTATTCAAATATATTTGTGAGAAACTATTCTTGTTTATATTTCATGTAAAAATCAACCTTACCATCTTTTTTTTTTTTAAGAAAAAAAAAGAGAGAGAAAAGTTGTTTATTTGTTCATGTGTCCGTCCTCTCTAAAGCAATTTAATTCCAATGAATGGAAGATAATTTTTTTTTTTTTTTGTCATCTTAAGGAACTCTCGCCAAAAACAAAAACGTTGGTGCCACTTTCGAAATTAAGAAACTCTCGGAAGAAAATCAATTTATTAGCATCACGAAAATACATGTCGTTTCCATAATCTTTTACAATCACATATACTTTTATTAATTGATGTCAAACAAAAAAATTTGAGAAGTATAACCCTAAAATTTGTAAAAACCTTTTTTGATATGTAGATGCCATTAGAAGTAAGAATTTAGAACGAAATGAACGTTTTAATATCTCTCATTATTCTTAACGTCTTTTAGAACAAAAAGTTTCTCGCAATCAATTATCGCTTTCAACGATTTTCTTAACGTTTAAAATAAACAACTAACAAAATCTACTTTTTGAATAAAAATAATGTGTCATGTTCGTAACTCAATTTGTTTTCATTGTCTTGATTGAACTATAACCGCTTTTGTATTTGTTTTAGAGAGCATTATTATCTGAAGATCTAATATGAAAAAGAAAAAAAACGTAAATATATATTGTAGTATTCAGTGTTGACACATAGAAAAAATATATTCAGCTCACTAATGAAATATTAACACAAGTCATTTATATGAATAATATTAAGTTGATCACATTGAAAACCAGTTAACTAATGTTCAAGTCGTATATTTTATAAAATTTTATTCTTCGCAATATTATGTTGATCTCATACCAAGTAACAACCTTCCACTTAATATGGTTTAGATTCATTTGTAAGAAGGGTTGGTTCTGATCAAAGAACAACTCTGCTTCATATTATTTCCTTCAGTCCGCGTTATAAATTATATTAATTAACTGGGTTTAAAAAACCCTGGATTTGGCTATGTTATTGTTTTTCATTCTCATGCTTTGATAGAAAAGAATTTATCCAAAAAATAAAGGGTGAAGGCAAACATATATTTTCTCTTCCCAAAACTACCTAATCCTAAAATAAACCTCTAAAAATTATTCTTACAAAAACCTTGACCAAAATTAACAAATCCTAAAAATGGCCAAAGGTAAGAAATCACAGCTGAAAATTAAAGACTCCAATGACACTATTTATACTAGATGAAATCACCTAAAAGAAATTTCAATTCACAAAGAAAAAAAACAATGAAGATCTTTTGTTTAATTCTCTTCTTATTCTCATTCTTCATATCCACGTGTCTTGCAACCGAACCTCCCAACTCAATCTACCAAAACTTTCTCCAATGTTTCTCAAACCAAACAAAATCTCCTCCTAACTCATTATCCGACGTCGTTTTACCAAAAACCGCTGCCGCTTTCACTCCAACTCTACGCGCTTACATCCGAAACGCACGTTTCAACACAACCGCGTCTCCAAAACCCACGATCGTAATCGCAGCGCGTTCCGAAAACCACGTTCAAGCAGCCGTGGTCTGCACGAAATCGCTAAACATCCAACTGAAAACTCGAAGCGGTGGTCATGACTACGAAGGCCTTTCCTACGTCTCTAACCTTCCTTTCTTCGTCCTCGACATGTCAATTCTCCGTAACGTCACCGTAGACGCAGCCACCGAATCCGCATGGGTCGGAGCCGGCGCTACACTCGGTGAGGTTTACTACAGGATTTGGGAGAAAACCAAAAGCCATGGATTCCCCGCCGGAGTTTGCCCTACAGTTGGTGCTGGAGGTCACATTAGCGGTGGTGGTTATGGAAACATGATTAGAAAATACGGACTTTCAGTTGATTATGTAACCGACGCCAAAATCGTAGACGTTAATGGACAGATTCTTGATCGGAAAGCAATGGGAGAAGATCTGTTTTGGGCTATTAACGGTGGTGGCGGAGCCAGCTTCGGTGTTATCTTAGCTTTCAAGATCAAACTCGTCCCTGTTCCACCAACCGTAACCGTTTTCAGAGCAGAGAAAACCTTAGACGAAAATGCTATTGACATGGTTCATAAATGGCAGTTCGTTGCACCCAAGACTGATCCAGGTCTATTCATGAGGCTATTGATACAGCCAGTAACTCGAAAAGGAAACCAAACGGTTCGAGCATCGGTCGTGGCTCTCTACTTGGGAAACAAAAGCAATGTTATGTCTTTGTTAACCAAAGAATTCCCAGAGCTTGGTTTGAAGCAGGAGAATTGCACTGAGCTTACTTGGATACAGTCAGTGATGTGGTGGGCTAATAACGATAACGCTACACAGATTAAACCCGAGATTCTACTCGAACGAAACCCCGATTCAGCGTATTTCTTGAAACGGAAATCGGATTTCGTTGAGAAAGAGATCACCAAAGAAGGGTTCGATTTCTTGTTCAAGAAGATGATTGAAGTTGGGAAGATTGGTTTAGTGTTTAATCCTTACGGAGGGATAATGAGCACTGTGGCTACTACGAAGACTCCATTCCCGCATAGGATTAAGCTTTACAAAATCCAGCATTCAATGAACTGGAAAGACCCGGGAACAGAAGCGGAAAGCAGTTTCCTGCAGAAGGCGAGAAGCTTTTATAGCTACATGGCTCCTTTTGTGACCAAGAACCCTAGACACACGTATATTAATTACAGGGATTTGGATATTGGAGTTAATAGCCATGGGCCAAACAGTTACAGAGAAGCTGAGGTTTACGGAAGAATGTATTTCGGAGAGAATTTTGATCGGTTGGTGAAAGTGAAAACTGCTGTAGATCTGCAAAACTTCTTCAGAGATGAACAGAGTATTCCTACCTTGCCTAACAAGCCAGCTCCTAGACGATAGTTTGTAGGCACCTAACTGGTTTTTCTTTGATTTCCAATACTACAATATACAATGTAAACCTCTGCAATATACGAATATATATGATATCTGAAAATGATGTTTCCTTTTTGTAATTAATACAAATGTTTTCAACAATGGTTTATAAAACCTCAAAATTTTAGCAGCAACGAATCTGCGATTGTGTGGATCTTACTCCAGTTGCCGTCATATCTTACATAATAAAGAGATTCTATGGCCCTAAAAACATAAGAAACCAAAATAATGCAACAGAAGTAGGGGCTGCTTGTCAAATCTTCTGGGTCGATGCTAATGCAAATTCTTCTCTAGACAGCATGATAATGGCAACTCAGAAAACTTGCCTTATGTTTATATTGATCCTCGAAGTTTTGATGTACTCAGCGATAAAATGTCCACTTCCATGGGATAATTCTGATTCAAGTGCGCCAATTTCTGCATTTTCTTCATCCGTAAAGATACGAGGCACACCTGCATAATCAATGGATACTATCTCAAACCAAGCTATTTATTTAACTGTTTCAATCAGAGACATAAATATTTGCAACTCGGGATTCTTTCTTCCATAGAGTAAATCTCAAAAGCCGAGTAGGAACTATGAAAAGTGAAGCAGGTTACCGTGATAGCATTCCCTTGCTTCTCCAGCCATTAGTACAATATCTCCACTTCTGAGATACATAGCATGAGGAGGATCCTCTTTTGATTTTCCGCCCAATAGGAAAATAGCTTTACATCCCAGGCTGCGTAAGAGGAAATGCGGGTTACTCTATTGCGCTTCAAAATACTATATTACGATATTACGTTTTGCTAAGAACGAAGACAAAGATACCTCATGCTTACTATAGGTTTACTCCAATCAGCTTCCATGTCATCAAGGTGGCCTCCAAGGGTATCACCTAAAGAGCGAGTTAAAAGGTTTTCAAAGTTCAACATCTTTTATAGATTTAACGTTTTCAAAAGCAAAAAAGACAAAATTGAAGTTAACTCTACCTAAACCAAAATAGTTTACAATTGCAGCCTCTGGACGAAATTCCTCCCCGATAGGCATTGCAATGGCGGCGTGTGTCTTAGCTAGTTGACAGAGTGCATCAGGAATGTTGTTATGAGGGAGAGAAACATCATAGTTGCGCTGAAACAAGAGAGGCGAAAGAATCAGCTTTTTTTCATTTAGGTGCTAACATTCTTCATCAAAACAAGTTCAAGATTTGACCTTAGACCAATCAAACTGTAGACCGAGAGTGCTCCAACGAAGCTTCCTTAAAAGAAGTGAAGCAGAAGCTGATTTGCAACTTCTATGTTTAGCCTTTGCAACATCTTCTTCACAGAAGTTCCATTTGTTGTTGGTAAGATCATCCTGAACTAATACCTTGTTTTCTTTAGCTGAATCAAACAAATCAGCAATGGGACCATAAATTGCATTGTGATTTGTTCTATTTGGAGGCTGAGGAAAATTCGTCAAGCTCTCTTTGATCCATTTACATTGCTCATCTAAGCTCAATGCAGCAGGAATAAAGTAAAAACCTGGATTAACAATCTCACTCTCATAAGTTTCAACATTCAATATTCAATATTAAAGGTGCAAAATTTAACATTGATGGTTTCAAAATTGGGGAATTTTAACTTACCGGGTCGATTCTCGAGACAGAAAACTGGGGAAGAATTAATTTTGGAAACCCTAATTCCGTCTGGCAATAGACCGTTTTCGTGGAAATTTTGTAAAATCAAATTGAAATCAAGCAACTCCGACAAATCAATGGGTTTTGGTTGCTTCTTCCTGCAGAGCTCAAGTGAAGATTAGTAGGAGGATACAACAAAACACAGTGAAGAGGAGATAAAAATTGGCTTACTTTCTAGAGAACTTTGAATCTTGTTCATAGTAAAGCTTGTATTTTTTCTCTGCTCGCCGGAAAGCCGTACGATCTGCGTCGTCAGAGACGTTCGCCGATTCGTACATCTTCACTTCACCGGTCGACGATTGGTCGCTGGCTCGGGGAATTAAGAAAACCGAATTTATTTTTGAATGTTATGTTTTTTAATCGGGTAACTAAATAAAAATAGTGGTCTTTCCTAAAATCCTCTATGAATAAAATAAAAATTGAGATGAATATATGGAATAAATTTATCAAAAAAAGAAAGATAAAATATATTTTAACCAAAAATGGTTATATAAAAAAAAGATACTATTTTATCTCTAGTTTTAATTCTCACTAAAACTAAATTAATAGAGATAAAATAGTTATTTTTATCAAAAATAATAATTTATAACTGTTTTGTATAACTTTCGAAATAATAGGAGTATTGCACTGAATAATATAGAAATTTATAAAATGACAATATGATTTTTTCTAAAAATTAAAAATTTAGTGAAATGATATCTTTCAAAGTTATTGAAAACTTTAAAAAAAATTCTAAAATTAATGGTTTCTTAAAATTTATATTCCATACCATACTTGATACTCCCTCCGTTTAAAAATAAATGATGTTTTAGATTTTTGTTTAAAATTAAGTGACGTTTTAAATTTTCAAGATAAATATTAGTTAATAGTTACAGTTTTGTCTCTTATGTATTAATATATTGATCAATAAAAAAAATGATAAATTTGTTGTAAATTAGAGAGAATTATGGGGGAATTTCGTGTGTTGTATTATCGATAATGAGGTTCCAATAGAACCTTTATATAGGAATCAATACAAGAGATAAAAGGTAAATCCTATTCGGAATAGGAAAAGTATAAACCGTCTTAAGTCTCATCGGATATGGGCCCTATGGTAAAGTTTGATAATCCACAATGATTTATAACACTTCGATGTCATAACTCTAAGAATTCAGAATACTTTTGGATGTTGCCTCATTAAAACCTTTCTCGAAAAACCCAGTTGAGACAAAACCGAGATAAGGAAAAAAGTACAACACGACATTCCTCCTCCGTTCAACATCATCGAATGTCTTTCAATCTTCGCATTCCAATCGATGTATTAAGCTTCTTGAATGTCGAGGTTGGTAGAGACTTTGTAAATAGATCTGCTGAATTTTCACTTGAACGAACTTGTAGAACTTGTACTTCTCCATCTTTTTGTAGATCATGCGTGAAGAAGAATTTTGGCAAAATATGTTTCGTCTGTCTCCCTTAATATATCCATCTTTGAGTTGTCTTGCATGTTGCATTATCCTCGTACAATATGGTTGGTTCCTCCTTTCCTTCGGTCATTCCACAATCCACTTTAATATGTTGAGTCATTGATCTCAACCAAACACATTCACGGCTAATTCATGCATCGCCAAGATTTCTGCATGGTTGGACGATGTAGCAACAAGAGTTTGCTTCATGGATCGCCAAGATATAGCCGTACCACCGTGAGTAAAAACATATCCCGTTTGGGATTTAGCATTGTGTGGATCCGAGAGGTAACCGGCATCCGCAAAACCAATCAAACCATCTTTGTTATGGTTAGTATAAAATAATCCCAAATCTTTCGTTCTTTGTAGGTAACGAAGTATATGTTTAATCCCGTTCCAGTGCCTTTGGGTCAGACATGAGCTAAATCTTGATAATAAATTCACGGCAAAACATATATCTGGCCTAGTGTGGCTCGCTAAATACATCAAAGCTCCTATGGCATTTAGATATGACACTTCGGGACCAAGGACGTCTTCATCATCCTTCTTTGGACCGAATGGATCTTTATCCAAGTCAAGGGATCTCACAACCATGGGGCTAGACAATGGGTGAGATTGGTCCATGTTAAATCTCTTGAGTACTTTCTCTGTATATGCCATTTGATGCACAAGGATTCCATTATTCATGTACTCAAGTTGTAACCCCAAACAAAATCTTGTTTTTCCTAAATCTTTCACCTCAAATTCTTTCTTTAGATATTCGACTGTTTAGGAAATTTCCTCAGAGGTTCGTAGGATATTCAGGTCGTCTACATACACCGCGATGATTACAAACCCCTTAGTAAATTTCTTTATGAATACACACGGATTTATGGAATTGTTCTTATAGCCCTCTTTGACTAGATATTCACTTAGTCTATTATACCACATTCGACCTGATTGTTTCAATCCATAAAGACTTTTGTTCAACTTTATACAATGTTGTTCTCGAGAACTTTCTTTATCTTTGAGCTCAATTCCCTCTGGGACTTTCATATATATTTCATTATCCAGTGGACCATATAAGTATGCGGTTACAACATCCATTAACCGCATATCCAAATTTTCTCTTATGGCCAGACTTATTAGAAATCTAAATGTTGTAGCATCCACCACAGGGGAGTATGTCTCCTCATAATCTATTCCTGGTTTTTGCGTGAATCCTTGTGCAACAAACCGTGCTTTATATCTCACGATTTCATTATTTTCATTCCTTTTCTTCACAAAGACCCATTTGTGTCCAACTGGTTTAATATCAAGAGGTGTCCGGATTATAGGACCAAATACATTCCACTTCCTTAATGAATTTAACTCCACGTTTATAGATTCTTTCCATTTAATCCAATCTTTTCTCTGAGTGCACTCTAATATTGACGTGGGTTCTAGATCCTCGCTTATATCCATAATGTCAAGTGCTACCTTGTATGCAAATATTTCATCAATGTCGACATTCTTTCTATTCCATTGTTTTTCAGACATGACATAATTTATTGAGATCTCATTATTGTCAAGAACTTCAGGACCTTGAAGCTCGGCGTCCCGAGTATCAATGTTTGGTTCCTTTGATTCATTCATGTCTAGGGTTCCAATAACCTTGGATTCTCCCATTGCACCTTTCTTTGATTTCTGAGTGTTCTTATCCTTGGAACCTAATGGTCTACCTCTCTTTAAGCGCGCTTTAGATTCTGTAGCAACTTGATTGTGTCTCTCTTGGACATCAATTCTTATTGGTGCATTAACACCTGGTATATATGACTTTGTTACTCTCTTCAGGTCAGCAAATGAATCTGGCAATTGATTAGCTACCTTTTGTAAATGAATAATCTTTTGGACTTCTATTTCACATTCTTTAGTCCGAGGATCTTGCCATGTTAAGGATGTTTGATTCCATGTAATTTCCTTTACCAGTCTGTTATTATCTCCTCCTAATGTTGGATAGTTGGATTCGTCAAAGTGACAATCCGCATACCTGGCCTTAAATAGATCACCCGTGGTTGGCTCAAGGTACTTAACTATGGTGGGAGAATCATATCCAACATATATCCCCATCCTCCTTTGAGGTCCCATCTTACTTCTCTGTGGTGGAGCAATTGGTACATATATGGCACATCCAAATGTTTTAAGATGGGATATGTCTGGCTCATGACTCGTTAGCAATTGTGATGGGGAATATTTGTGTTCACTAGATGACCTGATGCGAATTAGTTCAACTGCATGTAAAACTGCATGTCCCCAAGCTGAGACCGGGAGTTTTGATCTCATTAGTAATGGCCTCGCAATTAGTTGAATGCGTTTGATAAATGATTCGGCCAATCCATTTTGTGTATGTACATGTACCACAAAATGTTCTACACTTACCCCCATGGACATACAATAATCATTAAACGCTTGGAACGTGAATTCACCAGCATTATCTAGACGTATAGTCTTTAAAGGAAAATCTGGAAAGTGTGCTCTTAGACGAATTATTTGAGCAAGTAATCTCGCAAATGCCAAATTTCGAGTTGATAATAGACATCGTGTGACCATCTCGTGGATGCATCAATAAGGACCATAAAATATCTAAACGGCCCACGAGGTGGGTGAATTGATCCACGATGTCACCTTGTATTCTTTCCAGAAAATTCAATGTTTCCTTATTCACTTTTCTTGGTGATGGCATTATGAGTTTCCCTAGTGAACATGCTTCACACGTGAGATTCTTTGGGATAACTCTTCTTTCTTTCAATGTGTGCCCATTTGTATTTAATAACAATTTTCGCATCATGTTAGAACCGGGATGACCAAGCCGGTTATGCCATAGAGTGAAATTTTCGGAAAACACTTTGTTTACCGTGGCATTTGCTTCTATCATATTTATCTTAGCACAATAAATGCCTGTAGATATGGCAGGTATGGTTTCTAGGATTTTCTTATGGCCATTGGCGAGTTCAAATATCATAAGGAATTTTTTATTCCCTTCGCCCTTAGTTTCAATATGGAAATCATTCATTCGAATGTCTTTAAAACTCAATAGGCTCCTCTTTGAGCTCGGTGAGTATAGTGCATCACTTATTTCTAGATGTGTACCCTTAGGTAATAATATGTTTGCTTGATCATATCCTTCTATTAAATTAGCCATACCCGCTATGGTACATATATTGGCACTTTTGAGTGTGAGATTTATGAAATATCTTTTATCTCTTAGAATCGTGTGGCTTGATCCACTATCCACCACGAAAATATCCTTGTCATCACTCATTCTTCAAAATCAATAATCATATTTTAGAGACTTAAAACAATATCCTTTCATTAAATCAAATAAATCCAAAATAATAGCAATAACAAATAAATTCAAGAACATAAATCCAAGCAAAACCAAAACCAAACATAGAAACTAAATGTCGAGATCAACTTTATTCTTTTAGACAATCTGAAGTCTCATATTGCATTAGATCATCTTGCTCATGATCAAAATCATTTTCATGATCTTGATGGACCAAATTTGCTTCTGGATTCTTCCCTTTAATACTCTCTTGATAGAGGTCAATCAAATACTTGGGAGTTCTACATGTTTTGGCCCAATGATTCCCCATTCCACACCGATGGCATCCATGCTTGTTGGCCGAGTTTTGTGGCTGAGAAAAATTGCCACGGCCTCTTCCACGGCCTTGATCAAAGTTGGGTTGATACCCTCGGCCTCTGCCTTGTCCTCGGCCATAGGGACTGTAATTACGACCACGTCCTCCTTGCCATCTTCCACGTCCACGGCCTCGGCCTCTACCTCGGCCATTAAACTCTTTATGGACATGGTTTGTTTCTTTCTTTTCTTCAGCGGCCGTAAAGGCTTCAGGGAGTGGGGTTGATCCGGGAGGTCTCATTTCACTATTTCTCATCAATAACTCATTGTTTTTCTCAGCTAGCAATAAACAAGAGATCAAACTTGCATATATCTCGAAACCCTTTCCACGATATTGTTGTTGTAACAATACGTTACTTGTGTGGAATGTAGAGTATGTCTTTTCAAGCATCTCTTCTTCAGTTATTTTCTCACCACACAACTTCAATTTAGAGACAATCTTAAATAGGGCCGAGTTATACTCATCCACAGATTTTAAAATCCTGGAACCTTAGATTCCTCCATTCATACATTGCCTTTGGTAACATCACCGTTCTATGGTGATCATATCTTGTTTTCAACTCGTTCCAAAGGTCAAGAGGATTTTCAATTGTCAAGTATTGATCTTTGAGACTCTCAGCAAGATGATGGTGAATTATCATAATTGCCATGTATCGATTTCTTTCATTCTCATTATTATTCTCAACGATACATTCGCCAAGTCCTTTAGACTTTAGAGTGATCTTAATATTCAATGCCCATTGTATATAGTTATCTCCAGAGAGTAAGGCAGCAAATTCCAAGTTTTGGATATTCGACATCCAAATTATGCATCATATTCTCTTAAGTATCACAAAATTTTAATATTCATGCATGGTGTAAAACAATTTACGTGATAATATTCTAACAACCTAGCATGCTCAAAATACAAGTTCAAAATTATCATGCAAGGTTCTCATGCAGCTTAAATATTTATATATTGATCAGATTTTAATTTGTGACAATTATTATCATGCAACTGATTTAACAAAATAGCAAGGTTATGTAAAATAAATTCATGCGATAATAATCTAGCAAAATTATATGATCGAATTTTTATGCAAGATCTTAACATATCTATGTGCTTTGATCGGATTTTAATTTATGATAATTAATCATGCAATCAAATTTATCAATCAAACAAACAATCATATGTGGATCAATTAGGGTTTATACATATATGTGCAATATCCATATTAATTAGGGTTTCATAATTATTTAACCAAATTCATAACCTCATCGTGAATATCAACAAACAAATAATAATTAATCACACAAGAATATCCGTGTCTTCGACACTCCAAAGCAATCATACTAATTAATATTGAACATGAAAAACCGAACACGTTATATAATTAGGGTTTTTATCGAACAATGGATCATACATCCGAATACATGACTTCAGGTTAGCGAACAACCGAGCATCGAACATATATCCGAATATAAGTCATCTTTTAGGGTTTTGGAGATTTCCTAATTTAATTAGGGTTTACCGATTTCATGGTTATATATGTTACTAGGGTTTTAGAACTTACCTTAGAGATTCGGTTTGAAGTGGAAATCATGAACCGGATATCTTCCTCAAGAAATACACTCAATCAATCTTTTCACAACCCGTTACCATGTATTGGGGAACCGAGTCTCGAGTGAAGTAAGATTGATTGTTTCAAGAGATCTTCTTTGCTTTCTTTGATCCGGTTGCTTTGTGATCGGGCGAGATTAGGGTTTTAGATGCGCTAGCTAGGGTTTTAGAGACTATCGTCTTGATAACGTGTTGTAAACTAGAGAATTATGGGGAATTTAGGTGTGTTGTATTATCGATAATGAGGTTCCAATAGAACATTTATATAGGAATCAATACAAGATATAAAAGGTAAATCCTATTCGGAATAGGAAAAGTATAAACCGTCTTAAGTCTCATCGGATATGGGTCTGATGGGCCAGAATTAGAGTTTGACAATTCACAATGATTTATAACAAAATTACATTAATTAGAAGTAAAATATAAAATTTAATAATTTTTTTAATAAGTGTGAAATTATCTAAAACTACATTTTACAAATAGAGGGAATACTTGTTAAAAAAATCTAAAACTACCGCAAAAACTTTTCTTAAAAAGGTATAAACAAGTTTAGAAACTCTATTTGTGGAAATCCTTGAAATGACTTCATTTACTCATCAACAGAAGATCCCAATTCCCAAGTGTCAACAAAACTATTTATTGTTTGACAGAAAGAAAAAAATCTATTCTTTTTTGTCGGCCAGCGCAACGAAAAACAATTATATATGTGTGTGTGAAACGTCTTGCAAGTGTGGACCTTTCCGTCTGAGAGTGTTCGAGTTTTCTCAGCTTTGAAAGACCTTCCAGAAAAAGCTAAAAAATCCAAACTTTTTGTTGTGACTTGAGGCGTTATATATCATTTATATCTTACCAATCCCATTCTTCCATCGAGACTTTTGTTGACCTAATTCCTATAAATTTCTCTTTCACATTGCCGATTTCTTCTTAAAAAAATCTTCAACCTTTTGTTTTTCTATGGCTCTCAAGTGTTTACCCAATTGGGTTTGTCCCCAAACGACTCATCGTTCTCCTTTGGTGGGTCTCGTTGAGTTCGACTCTAAACGCCGTCGTTTCTGCCTCTGGGAGTGCTCCTCCTCAGTTTCTCAGAGAGCTGTCACTGCCATTGAAAGCGAGATTCCGTATGGCCGTGAACTCAAAAAGTCCTCTGAGGAAATGGGTCTGACTCAGGAGACGAGATCAGTGGCTTTTCACAGAGACTTGAGTATGCTTCCTAGTGAGTCATCTCTTCCCCTTCTCAGTTTCATCAACTTGTGTTTTATGGTGATTCACGTGGAAATGCTGATTGGTTGTTGTGTTTATCCCACCATCCACTTCGAAAATTGTAAATTTAGGGGCTTGTTTAGCTGAATTTTGATTTGTGGGATCCTTTGTTTAAGCAGAGGAGAATGCATTACTAGTATTTATACGCTCAGTGATGTTGTGGATCATTCAATAATCTTTGTTTCACATTCTTACTAATAGCCTAGATTTTGTCTGAAGAGATAACAAATGATCATGTCCCTGCATGGTTTTGACAAAATCTTTGCTAGTTTCTCTTATATTTGAATATACAATTGTATTCAAGTACTATGAGCTTTTGTTCTCTAAATTGCTGAATTGACGATTTGTGTAGGTTGTTAGTAGCTGCATTTGTTGTTTCAAATTCTATATTTCTTGTCGTGTTGTCTCATAGATAGATCAATCGTTTTCATTTGCATTACAGTTGCATTGATATGTGGATCGATCTGCATTGAAACTGGAGTACTTGATATGTTTTGTTAAATACTGGATTCTTTTTTCCATATTAGTAGCTGCATTTGATGTTTCAGATTCGATCTTTCTTCTTGTGTAGTACCATAAATGGATAAATCATTGTCCTTTGCATCGCGACATAGCGCTTGCTACATGTATAGCGATCTATTTTGAAGATGGAGTACCCGAAATGTTTTGTTAGTACTAATATCTTATTTCGCATATTGGTAGCTGCATTTTATCTTTTAGATTCGATCTTTCTTGTCTTGTAGTCTCATAAATATGTCAATCAGTGCCATTTACATCGCGGCATAGGGATTGCTACACGTGTATTGATCTTGTTTTGAAAATGGAGCACTCGATATGTTTTGTTAATACTAAATTCTTTCTTCCATGTTTGTATCTGCATTTGATGTTTTAGATTTGATCTTCTTGTCCTGTAGTCTCATTAATGGTCAATCATTGTCTTTTGCATCACGCCATAGGGCTTGCTACACATGTTATCGATCTTTTTTGTGTGAGATGATACTTGCTTTTACATATATTATAAGGGAACAGTAACGTACCAAGCCTCAAAAGTATCATGAAACTCAAATGCATTGTTTGTCATACACTCGTTGTTATCGATCTTATTGCTTTGTCTTTATCTCTCCCCATTGCAAGCCCTAACATTTAAAGTTTATTACAGAACCGCTAACTGCAAGCAATCTTTACTCTTCTGATGGCGATGATTCAAAAGTGCGAATTTCGTTTCAGGTGAAATATTACTTTCCTCATCTCACTGCAAAAGTGTGTTTCTCTTTCTTTCTTTAATTTGCTTGTGTTTACATACACTGTTACTCCCCAATTGCAGGGCATACCAGGTGCATATAGCGAGACAGCTGCACTAAAAGCATTTCCAAATTGTGAAACCGTGCCATGTGAACAGTTTGAAGCTGCGTTCCAGGTTTTGATTTATTGGTCACATCTAATATATTCATACCAACAGAAAAAAGTATGGTGCTTTACTATGTTTTTCATATGATTGATTCTTCAGGCTGTTGAGCTGTGGTTGGTGGATAAAGCAGTTTTACCCATCGAGAATTCAATAGGTGGTAGTATCCACCGTAATTATGATTTGCTTCTTCGTCATAGGCTTCACATTGTCCAAGAAGTTCAATTGCCTGTGAATCATTGTCTCTTAGGAGTACCTGGTGTTAAAAAAGAAGAGATTAAATGCGTTCTAAGCCATCCTCAGGTTCTTCTGCACCTATTTGCTTCAAACGCATCTAAGTTCACTGATTATGAGTACTTTTCTTTTTCTTTCTTCTTTCTCTCCAGGCACTTGATCAATGTGTGAATTCACTTAACAATTTAGGCATACAGAGAGTTTCTGCAAAAGACACTGCTACTGCTGCTCAGGTGATAGTTCTAGATAACTGAGTTTTTTTTAGTTCATAAAAGATTTTACCCTGGTGAAACACTCGAGCATTAAGCTTTTCTTCAGACTGTTTCTTCAAGCGGTAAGAGGGACGTAGGAGCAATTGCGAGTGTATGGGCTGCAAATATATATGGTCTTGATATTCTGGTTGAGAACATACAAGTAATTACTCTCCATCCTCTACTGATAAATTTTTTCATACGGAAATATATTAACATATAGATATGCTCATCATTGGGTAAAGTAGAATGATTTATGACATAGAAGAAATGTGACTAAACATAACAATTATCCACAATCTTTATGTCGATATTTTGTTCTTTCAACGGTTTATAGGATGATGCTAACAATGTGACCCGCTTTCTGATACTTGCGAGAGAACCTATGATTCCAAGAACAGATCGACCATATAAGGTAACTACAATCATATCTTAATATATACTAACTAAATTGGTGGAAACTTAGAATTCCTAATAGCAATGCTTCTGTTTCCCTCAGACGAGTATCGTGTTCTCGCTAGAAGAAGGTCCTGGTATGCTGTTTAAGGCCTTGGCTGTTTTTGCTTTAAGAAGCATTAACTTATCCAAGGTAAATTCTGAGATAATTTGTATACTATTGTCAGTACTTCATTCGGAAAATAGGATGATATGAATATATGACTTAACCTTTTCTCTTTTTCAGATAGAGAGTCGTCCGCAGAGACGAAGACCACTTAGAGTAGTTGATGGTTCTAACCATGGAAGCGCCAAGTAAGTAGTTTTCCAACACACTGCATGAATAGTGAATAACATCTTTTTTAGAAGTAGTTGAGTGATTATTTTGTGATGATGGCAGGTACTTTGATTACTTATTCTACATTGATTTTGAAGCTTCCATGGCTGAAATACGTGCTCAGCATGCCCTTGGCCATCTACAGGTCCCAGTCCTTGCAAACCCCAGAGCCTTTATAGCATGTTTTAAGTTTAACCGATTCTAAAGATCATGCCCTTTGGTTTTGCAGGAATTCGCAAGTTTCATCCGTATCCTCGGGTGTTATCCAATGGATCTAGTCAGATAATTGAGGGAAAATTCCTTTTGATTCCGTGTTACCATGCCTTGCAGAACCATGTGAATATACCCAAACAGAACTCTTCTTTCACCATTTTCTTATTCTTAGAAGTTTAGCCTCAAACTCTTCATTGCTGAGACAGAAACAGTTGATCTAGCTTTTTTTTGTGAATTATTTGTCAGTTAATATCAGTGAATAATTTGGTAACTATCTGAAAGCAAAGACCCTCTGATACCAATCATAACTCTGGTTCTTAATGATCGTCTTATTGTGCGATTTCATAATCTTCATTACAAAAGTCTTACCAACAAACAATCTTCATTGCATAAGGTTTGAACATAGGTCTGAGACTTTCAGTTCGAATCATGAAATAAGGACTTTCCCTAACAAAAAAACACCTAAAACCAAAACACCGTTTTATCAGTTTGAACTACGAAGAAACCCGACACACAGATTTTGGTGGTTCCATATAGTTTTATCCAAATCACAAAAGTTCCACTGGGGAAAACGGAACTTCGAGCTCCGACTAGTTTGACCTCATTTTGGCGAAATGGTTAAAAGCAGACCGAAATGATCGCTAGGCAACACCGGAAGCTCTAACTTCTTGGTCTCACCCCTCACTTTCTTCTCTTTCACATATAATAAACCAGGGATCGCCTCTTTCCCAACCATCTCGATTCCACCAAGCTTGTAATCATCCAGACGACAAAAAATCCGGTCTAACCGTTTCCGCAATGATCGATTACCAGTCAACATAGGGTTTGCTTTTGTGTCGTATGTAAAACCGGAATCACCTGGTTTCGAAACCTCCCAAACATCGACCCATTTGTCTGGCAAAGGAAACTTCCCATCTAACTTGTCGTCCCAGTTCATGTCTCCCCCGAATATCACATTGGTATTAGCTCTGAGAGTCTCGATTGCCTCGTTGGCTTGTTCAACACGTTCCTTACTGAACATTTGGTCCCATTTTGGAGGACTTGGACAGGGACTCTCCAGATGGCTAGTTGCGAAAACAAGTGGCTTTCTCCCTGGAATTTCAACCTCTGCCGTAGATAGTTCTCTTCCCATCATCGAGTTCCCAAAGCTTTTGCAGCTGAAAGATTTCACCCCCACCTTGCTCAACTGCAAAATTACCCAGAAGGTTCAGTTACCAAAAACTCACAGGAATCATCCATAAGCGAGCATAGTCTTTACCAGCATGCAGAAATAGGCTCTTGAATGTGCCACATTGATTGAGACAGAACAAGAATACGCTTTCCACCAGTTCGACTTGCGGAAAATATCATATATCTCAGGAGTGACTTCCTACAAGCCCTCACAGAAACCATTTGTCAGAAAGCTGAGCTACTTCTAAACATTGCAGATAGAAACTCTATGGAAAATGTGAATTGGTGACCTGAAAACATATGAGATGAGGAGAATGAAGCTGAACAAGGTTACCAATCGCTCTCATCCTTAGATTCAACTCGAGATCTTCACGGAACCAAACATTGTAGCTCAATATCTTCAAGCACGAGAGAGGTGTTCCTGAATCAGAAGCTACCCCTACAAAAACAAGTGACAAGCAAAGTAAAGAATTCTGCATCGATGAACAATAAAAGCAACCATTAACGAGTAGGAACCTCACAAAATATAATAGCAATCAAAAACCAAAATCAAGCCAAGCTTTGATGAAACACACATCACACAGTAGAAGACTCGTCTATTAAACTAATATCCAAGGAATGAGCCACAATTACAGACCCAAGCGACATAAAACCCTAGAGAGTACAAAAGAACAGACCTTTCGTCTCATTCTCTTTGTGCTTCTTCATTTCACCCAACGATTCAGAGCGAATAGCAGAACCACCACCAACCTCGACGACGTCATCATCCATGGCCTTGCGCTTGCTACACCGCCGCAGAGGAAAGAAAACAGAGCCGACGGAGGAATCAGGGTTTTTACCACTCTCGAGACCCGAGTCGGTCAAATCGTCCAACCCCAGTAGAGAAGACGTTGAAGATCGTGTCCCGCAGACGTCACAGACTGATTTCTTATACGTGTTCAAAAAAGTACAGGCCTTGCACCCCCATTGTGGTTCATCGCTCGAGGAAACGGAGAGAGGAAGAGAAGAAGAAGAAGGGGTAGATACGGGAGCCAAGCAGATCATACACTGGAGTTTCTGAGATGGAGAATTGAGGAAAGTACATTGGTTGCACGACCAAGATGATGACGACATTGCCAGAGTTGTGAATATTCTGAGTCTGAGAAATCGGGCTGTTGACATTTACCCTAATTTTCTTTATCAATTTTGACCTTTTGACACTTATGTTTTCCATCTAACGGCTACGTTTAATACGACGTCGCATTATTGTCTCGGATAAAGCAAAAATGGATTTCAAATTTGAAAGGTTAACCGTAATCAAACCAAACTTATGGTACACTAAACCGTACCCAAACCAGACAGAATCAGACGTTGCGGGAATGAATGTACAGCTTACAACAAATAACAAGAAGACTGATTTTATACAAGATATTGCCACAACAAGAATTCAAGATACTAAAATGGTCTGCACATAAAACAACACATTACAAAATTACAATAAAGATGAAATGTTTATGACCTAAAGTTGTAACTAGCCGACACCTTCATAGGGCAGTGGTGTTGCCACTATGACCCAGTGGTATGGGGATTAAAATGGACTTGAAACTGTGGGAGAACAAAAAAAAATGAAAAATCACCAAAAGGGTAACAAAATAGAACAAGTGACAAGAATCATACTAACACAGAAGCCTCTTAAAAGGCTCCTTGAGGAGGCTTCACCGGCGGCGACTTGAGTCGAATTCACCACAGTCTGTGTCTTATTTCCAACCTTATTGCTGCACAAAATGAAAACTTTATCACGTCTAGATAGATTACGAGTTTCCATAAGAGCGTTAAATAGGCAAAAATCTGCAATACCTTCCTGGGAAAATGCAGCTTCCATGACCTGAAACATGAGTGACCATCATCCCGATTTAGAAAATTTTATAAGGAAAAATAAGAACTATGTATCTAGTTCCAAAAGTTTTAAGCTTTTAATAACTTGGGACCATTTACACAGCAAATATATTATCTTGATAAATCTTTTCTTGTTATAGCATGCATGTAACCCAAAGTAATAACATGAAGAAGAAAAGAGTTGAATATGAATGAGAAAGGCCAAGCAAGGCAAAGACAGTATTAAGACCATCTATGATCGCAGTAGATATCATAGGATTACCAAAAACAAACACGCTTTTACTGAAGGTGACTCAAGATTCGATATCCTAGTGCATTAACAAACATATTTCAAGATTCATGAACAAGAGAACATTCCTTTGAGAAACTAGTTTAAATGTATGGCTACAAAATTTTGTTAATTACTGGTCTACGACATATTATATGTTTACATTGACTAGGAAACGAACAGGGAATGAAAATGTTTCAAAGTCACCCAAGTTTTAGCATATAAATAATCACCCAAGTTTCGTACAAGACACCTAAAGACTTTCCCAACTTAGGATCTAAACTCTTTAAGAATCTCAGATGGTTTTTCTTGAACGTCATAAGTCTTTTCATACAGATATTCAAACTGCAAATGTAACACAACAAAAAGAAGAAGAAGAAGAAAAGAGCTTACTTGGGTCTGTAGTAGTAATCATTGCCACACCTTTGAAGTCACATGAACCAGAAGCTCTTCCTTCCTTCTGGTAATAACTATTGAAAGCAAACGAAGCATGTCCCTTCACATTATTCGGCTGATAACAACTCTCCCCAGGTTGAATCTCACTACAATTAGCTCTCCCAGGTCCACAAGCCCAATCCAATGCAGCTTGAAGCGTCTTCGAGTCCACACCATCCATAACAATGCAATACGTCTGGTTTGTTGTATCATTCGCTAAGAATGTTCCACTTCCAGATACATGAAGCAAATAAACCGGTGTAGCATTCCCATGGAATAACCCCCAGCTAGCTTCACTAACCGGAGGAGCCCTCAAATCCTCGTTAAACAGCTCATAAATGTAGACACTTGGAGTCATCTCAGGGTGCAAAGGAGTACCAGTTCTATCGAATATATGCTTGATCAAATTAGAGTTATACGTATCAGCATTGTCGATAGTAGCATACGGCTCTTTCGTATCACCTTTCGAAGGCCACCCACTCTCAGTCACAAGCACAACCACATCAGTCACATTCAGGTTTTTCATCGATACATAAGCAGCATCAACCATAGCATCAAGCACATTCGTGTAATGCAACAAAGTATTAGGATCAACCATTTCTTTAGACGGTGTCAATGGCTTGAACAAACAGTTATCAAGAGGAACCACACGTTTGTTCTGCATATAAACATAGTAAGGATACAGATTCATCATCAAAGGAGAACTCGTTTTCGACAAGAACTGAAGCAATGGAACCATAAGCGAATGCCAAGTCTGGTTAAAGTAAGCTTGAGAAGGCGGGAATGTATCAAGCATGATTGAAGCTGCGTGAGGTGTAGAAACCTTGATTTGAGTGTGGAGATTTGAAGCAACAAGAGCATTGTATAAAGACTCAATTGCAGGTAACAACAAAGGAGCTGAAGAAGGCACAGTTGTTAAAACCTCATCTCCAACAGAAATGGCAGTGATTAAGGTTTCAGGGTAATAAGCAACCACATTACGACCAATCCATGACGCAGCTGTACTGTTGGAAGATCCAATTGCGAGAAGCTGATTGTTTGGTACACTGATTATGACTCGTATCTTGGTTTTAGCCAATGCTTTAAGCAAATCTGGATCAGCATCGTATAAACGGACGTGGTTTACTTTCTGAGTTTGCAAGAATTTGACCAGTTCTGTCGGCGAGAGAAGATTGGTGACATCGGTGCCAATGTTGAAACCAACAAATGGGTCTTTGTCTTGTTCCTGAATCTTAATGTATGGCGATAATGACGACGAATTAGCTGCAGATACAAAGCAAGAAGCTTGTTAAAAATTGAAACTTGGCAATGATTTGGATTAAAAGGGGTTTGTCTAGATTTGGATTCGAAACTAAAGAAGCAATTTTAGCCAAGTGTTAGCTCAAAAGAACAAACCATTTCTGATTTTTAAAAATATAAAAATCATCAATAGTATAATTGTTTCGATTTGAACTTAAAAAAGTAAAGTTTTTTTTCGTAAACTTACCAGAAATTAAAAGAAGAGTGAAGAAGAAGAAGAGAAGAGGAACGGTGGAAACCATGCTAGTGACAGCCATTGAAGAGGAGCTTAAGCTGGAACTTGTTATGCAACTCTTCCCCTTCCGATTCAGACTCAGCTAGAGATCCTTGCATTATCTTCCTCCACCACCGATAAGCTTCTTGTTGAAAGGTTGAGATAACCTAAAGAGAAACGGAGGAGAAGAAGAAGAAGAGAGATTAGACATTTTAAGAGGTTTTAGGCTAAAGATTTATGTCTCTGTACTTCCACGTGAATCGACTACTATGCTCGCTCCTCCCCACACAGCTGGTTGTTTTCAGACCGATTGTTAAATTACTATAGTGCCCTTGATACTTATAAAGCATCACTATGTAATCTTTAATAGATTTGGATTTTTTTTTTCCTACCAACTTAAATAAAAACTGAATTGTTTATAGTTGTTTTAATACACAAAATATTCTTTCTAAAATAATAGTTTTTCAACATTTCTTGTTACAGTTCCTATATTTTGTTTTAAATAAAAAAAATGTTTTATATTCTTGATTGTTATTGGATTATTTAATATTGGTTGGAAATGGAATGTTGGTGTTGACCACGTGTGATAAAAAATTCATAAAAATGGACAAATGAAAGAAAAATAGCAATGCCCTTTAGTGGAATTCTACTGTAATATTATTTATATGTAGTAGTTTTCCCTATTTATTATTCGGTTGTCGAAAACATTGAAATACAGACAGGTCGAGAAAAAAGAAGCGAGAATACAACCCATACTTTTGTTGATAGCTAGAAGTGGCCCATTTTATTTACTTGTTGATAACAACAATTAACACATTTTCCCATCTCAACCAATAAAATAACTGAATAAATGTTTTTAAGAAAAGCAAGCTAGTAATATTGTTATTAACTTACTTTTGATTTATTTATAAATAAGTTATGGAAATGTAAAATTGTTTGTCAACAAAACAAAATATTGAATGTGGAAATATATGAAAATGAAAATAATAAAAGAGAATGGAAAAAACAGTTACCCGACAAAATTTATTCGTTCGTACAACATAGAGATCCATATGCAGCTCTTAAGATAATAGATAAAAAAGAAAAAACAGACAATTTCAGAAAAAGAGGAAAGCTTCCTTGTTATTCGTTTTTAAAATCTACTCCTTGAATCACAGAACAAATATTCCTTGAAGGCTTGAATCATGATATCACACTGAGTAAACAAAACCAAACTCAAAATCAACTAGTTTAAAAAACAAAAACGATGAACCGTGACACTTTTTTGTCTGTTTCAAGCAATTATTCGATCTATAATTATATATTTATTTAAAAGAAAAACAAAAGGGTTGATTTAATGTTTATAATCCGTTATTCGCTATAGTTTTCAACTATTTATCTCCTACCCGTTCTAACTATTTTGTGTCAAGGATTTAAAAAAAAAAAAAAAAACTATTTTGCGTCATTTATCGGACTCAAAAATACTTGCTACTAAAATGATGACCTTTTAGCAAGAGAAAAAGACAACTATATTAAAGACATTTGTAAGAGACAAAAACAATGTAGTTCTGGTATACTACGCATGGCTTCAAAATTCAATTTGGAGACAATTTTTCAGTTTACTTTTGATGCATAAAAAGCCTTCTTTTTATCATAGTGCCGAAAAAGAACAATGACCAATGATTATATCCCAAAACTAAACATATATTTGAAGCCTATGCAAATAATAAATGGATCAAAATTTATCCATATAAAAAAAACATAACTTTTGAAGTACATGTCTACACTTTGCAAATGCAAGCCTGGTTTACAAAACATATTTCATAAATGGACTGAGACCCATTTCATGGACAAATGGGCTTTGCTCTCACACTAATAAATTCATGTCTAAACTGAAAACTCAGTTGCGTGGATTTGACAAGCACGTTTTAAATACCTTGGTTAGGCGCCACGTGTCGTACCATGACGTGGCTGTTAGATATGAACGTAACGGTCGCGAACGTAACGGTCGCGAACCATCGACCCACAGCAAACAATACAGTCATCCATCGGTTGTAATACGTCTGTGATGGGCTCACTATATCACAGGCAGTAGCAGAGAAGTTGTCGGCAACATACAAACTCTATTTTTATTTTATTTTTTGGTTGAGTCATCATCACCTTCAAACACTATTTAACTGACAACGATCTTTGCCTATACTGAATTATTATTATCAAGACGAGTGTGGTTTAGCTTTTCGTTCCGTACATCTTCTTCCAGGTGAGTTTATTGTTGCTGATGATCTTTGTTTTAACATTTCGTTGATTGTACCCTCGAATCGTGTTATCAATTTTGTGATTTTTAACACTTCTTCGATTCAATCATGGAACTTCGTTCGAGCAATCTGATATTTCCCGGATCTGATTATTAGTGGGATTCATAGAATCTAAGTGTTCTTTTGATTGATCTTTGTGTTACGATGATCGTTGAGAAATCGAATTGCGTTCGTTTTTGCGATCAGTCGAGTTCGAAAATTTTGAACGAGACTCTGATACATCGAGGAGATCGAGATTGTGATTTCTTTCCCCCATTTTTCTGTTTTTTTTTTGTCTGTCAAAAACATTGTGAGACCTTTGGCTTGAAGATGCATATAGAGTTGAGATTAGTGATGTTTTATAGGATTTTTGTTACATTGGAGTAGACTGTGTTCATTAAATTTCCAGGAGAGAGCAAGTTTAGGAGAAATTAATCGAGATTCTTTCTTCTCCATGTGGAGGCTGTGTCACTGTTTATTGTTGCAGCTGAATCAAGTTTTGTTTTTTTAGAAAAATGGCTGAGGCTTCTGCTGTTGCTCCAAATGCTGAGTTGTTGGAATGACCGAAGAAGGATAAACGTCGTTTTCTCTATGTTGTTTACCGCGTTGGTAATCTTTATCGCACCATTGAGTGTGTTCTCTTCTTTTTATCTCTTTTCAGTGATACCTTAATCTTCATTTTGCTGTAACTAAAGTTATTTACATTTTGAGGTTTTCTTTATTTCTCACCAGGTTTTACACTGAGTGCTTTGGTATGAAGCTGTTGAGGAAAAGAGATGTCCCGGAGGAGAAGTATTCTAATGCTTTTCTCGGTTTTGGACCTGAAACTTCTAACTTCGTTGTCGAGCTGACCTATAGTATGGCCCCTTTCACTCATTTGATTCAACTTATGTGCTTCTCACAAGTAAAATTACTTAGTTTCTAATGTCTTATGAGTAAAAAAAACATTTTATTTTTTTGCAGATTATGGTGTTACCTCATATGACATTGGAACTGGATTTGGGCATTTTGCCATTTCAACTCAAGATGTAAGCCGTCCTATTTTGAGCTTAGATATCAAGAATCAACATATGAATGTGAGGCCCTGAATGAATAGATCAACGGCCCTTTTCCAAGTTTCCAAACTGGTTGAGACCGTCCGTGCCAAGGGTGGAAATGTCACTAGGGAACCTGGTCCAGTCAAAGGTGGAGGCAGTGTCATTGCGTTTGTGAAGGACCCTGATGGCTACGCTTTTGAGATCATCCAGAGAGGCCCAACTCCTGAACCACTCTGTCAATTCATGCTTCGTGTAGGTGATCTTGACCGCGCTATCAAATTTTATGAAAAGGTAATGTTGTAAGAAGGTTTTCTATAATGTCTAATATTCAGTAGTAGTGTTTACTTAGCTTCTATTTCACTGCAGGCCCTCGGAATGAGACTCTTGAGAAAGATTGAGAGACCTGAATACAAGGTGAAGTAATCAGCGATACAATCCACAAGATCTAGTTACGTCTTGTGTGACTCACCAGGTTTTTATTTTATTTTATTTTATTTGTTGGATGAAACAGTAAATCATAGGTATGATGGGATATGCTGAAGAATACGAGTCGATAGTTTTGGAGCTGACCTATAACTACGGCGTGACTGAGTACACAAAGGGCAATGCATATGGACAGGTCTGGGGCTTTAGACATGTCTATGTTGCTACTGTTTCTGTTGTCTTTAAACCGTTTTTTATTCATTCCTTTGATGATTAAATGTAATAAACAGATTGCAATAAGCACCGACGATGTGTACAAAAGCGGTGAAGTTGTGAAGATAGTGAACCAAGAGCTAGGAGGAAAGATCACTAGAGAAGCCGGACCTCGTCCTGGACTCGGCACCAAGATTGTCTCATTCCTCGATCCAGATGGTTGGAAAACGATTAGTAATCGATAAATTGTTCGAGTTTTGGTATGGAAGAGTCCATTTCTAGCGTTGGAACTTTGGTATTTAGATTCAATCTTGGGTTTAGTTTAAAAGGATTGGTTGTTAAAATGACAGGTTCTGGTAGACAACAAAGATTTTCTCAAGGAACTGGAATGAGGACTGGAGAGTGATGATGGTCGAGATCATGAAACCATAATATAATAATAATGTAATCATGAAATAAAGGAAGACTTGATTAGTGTTTGATCTAAAATAAGATGTGGTTCAGACCGTTCAGTGTGTGTCGTGCTATGTACTCGTTCCTTTTGTCTTTGAGCTAAACTACGAAACTGTATGGGCCTAAATAAAATATTTCCACGACCTGCTTTTGGTGGTTTTCGGTTAAAATTTTCCGGTTTTCTCGTCAACCGGTTTGCTTCACTCATTACTTATAGTATGATGGAGTAGATCAGAAGAGTATGGTGGATACAATAGATGTCTTTAGTATTCAATCTAACTAAACTACTCAATCATCTTCAATATATGTAGTCACATGAAAACTCAGCCACTACCGCTAAAAAGGAAGATCAAATTAGTTGGCTACATTAATGGATCCACCTACTTTACCACAACTATCATTCGAAAGCCATTTACGCATTTATAGAATTGTACATTCCATGTTGAGCCCTACCAACTACCACTACGTGACCGGTTCTCAGAGTTCAAACCCTTAAAATGTTCTCTCTCACATTTAACATAAACCGGTTTGGTTAGGTTAGAATGGCTCCAATCTTCGTAATCAGGTCTCAACTCTCGAGGATCATGTGGTTTGGGTTTGGGACAAAAAGTAGTATAGTGTCTTAATTTAAAACGGTTGGGTTGTTGGTCTTTTTATGTTCTTATTTACCTAACCATCACGGCATCACTCTACTCTCACTAACACTTAGGAAGAATATATTTTATATTTTATGCGTGGAAATTGAATCTAATCTGGTAACATGTTACTACGCACCACGTGAATGTAGTTACATTGAAATTTAAATGTGTGCATCTTGCAAAAAATAGATTTCTGGTTTCGACAAATAAGATGAAACCACTGGATGATGAATCGATGATCACATCCATATTTTAAGATCATTAGGAATCTCACATCGACAGTCAAAAGAGACCAACACTAATATATGAGAGACATAAATCAGCTAGTTACCAATGTTTTGAATATAAAGCGCATGATTCTTTTATATGATCAATTGAATTTAAAATTTGATAAGATTAACTCAAATCTTATAAATTTTGAGTTATAAATAACATTCTCATATCTAAATCGCTCAACATTAGAAAATTTTCAACGCATTACAACGATTCAATTTCAAGATCTAGCTAGAAAGTTGATGGATGATACGTCTATATAAACTCTTTGTATAAAAACTACATTTCGTTAAGTTTAACATGTGTTCATTAGATTAATTTTATATAAAGCTACATTGTACTCATACAAGGTCCTAAACCCAAATTTAGTTGTATTTATTGCACACCAACATTATATATGTGTGTGTGTATATACTATAGCCTATATATATGGTCTTGTAGCACAAGTCACCATAAAACAAAAAAGAATCTGTACAAACAAAGCAAAACATGAAAGACACTTTCACTAACCTGCTTGTGTTTCTTCTCATTGCACTTGTTTGTGCCAATGTCGGTGCTAGGAAACTCATCTCTGGAGATACCCAATTCAAGGATGAAAAATCGTTCCTTGGTGGCAGCGGCAGCGGTGGTGGCCTAGGGCTTGGACTTGGCACAGGAGTTGGTCTTGGAGGGCTTGGGATTGGGGCTGGGATCGGCGCTGGAGCTGGACTAGGGTTAGGTGGAGGCAGTGGTGGTGGTGGTGGACTTGGCGGTGGTGGTGGTGGGCTTCTAGGTGGAGGCGGCTTCGGCGGAGGAGCCGGTGGCGACGGACTTGGTGGTGCTGGTGGTCTTCCTTGAAAGTATTTTCAAGTGTTTGTGTGCGTTTGAACTCATTCAACGTATTTTCAGCTTTGATTTAAACTCCAATATTTTATCAAAAATGTCGTAGCTACTAAAGAGGTTACCTAACTAGAGGTAATGCTCGTAATCGTATTTGTGTAACGCTGGTTCAAATAACAATCTCACAATTTCATCAAGAAATAAAATATGCTCACACTATATATAACTAGTAGCTACAACAACTGAAATATTTTATTTGACATGGTGATAGGGTTAGACAATTGGCCAAATATACAAGAGATGCAAGAACCAAATCCTTTAGATATTATTCGAGATGAACAATGATTGCATGGAACACAAGATATATATGAGCAATGCAAAGTCACATAAGCAAACATTCAAACAAGAAGTGTAAAAACAACTTGATTGAATCATATTTCCATAGTAGTTGATTCTAAAATCAGTTAAAGTATGGGTGCAACTTTAATCAAACCATGACAATTGACAATACAAGTGTTACTTAATTTGATGAATCCACACAAAGCTGCCTTATTTATATATCCAAAGATTGGGTGGTACCATATGACTCAAATTCATATTAAGTCAAGGTCCTGACTTCTTTATGGGATATGGATAGATAAACAAAATGCTAACATAAAGAATGCCTACAACTCTAAAAGTTTCAACAAGAAAGTTGCACAAGAAAATAGTAAAAAGATCATACATACTCCTTTTTTTTCATTTTCTTGTGATTTGCAATACTTATAAAATATTTAAATATGAGCTATTTTGATTTAACAAATTAAGAAAAGAAGAAGATAAATAGAGAACAATACTTACCACTCAATGGGGATGCGGTTGCTTTGGCCTTTTCTTCATTTGGCTGATGATTCCTCCTCCACCACCAACCCCATTTTTTTCTTTCCATTTTTAATTCCCAAATCTCTACATTTATTTCTATTTAAATGCATTTAATCCCTAGAAAATATATATAGAAAGTCCCTTTTGCCATCGATACCGATACTTTTTATTTATTTGCGAAATCATCAGTTGATTGCAAATAACACTACACAGAGTAGTATCAGGAATCTGGAAGAACCTCCAGTGGCAAAGACTCAATCTTTGTAAGATTTCTACGCAACCCATTTCAGTATTTCTCCGATATGTTATGTTTTATTCACAGAATCATATTAGTTCGATTGCAGAAAACATTTGTTTATGATTCATTCTTCTTCTTCTCTGTGAAAACAAGAGTTTGATCTCATTGCGATTATTGAGTTTCCAGATTTTTTCAGATGTTATATAATGAATCTCAATCTTATAGTTGAAGATTTATGGATTTATAAATGCTCTGTTTTTTTTGTATTGCTTTTATATGAATCTCATTTCACCATCATTCATAGCTCAAAGGGCTTATTGTTTTTGGACTCGATTCAAGCACTTTGTCAATGTCTATTACTTTGGATGCTTCAATCTAAAAATGCATCTATGGTTTTTGATTTATTCTTGGATCAAATTGTTATATAGCTTGAGGAGAAGATGAGAGGTGGGAGTCTATGGCAGCTAGGGCAATCTATCACCCGTCGTCTTGCTCAATCTGACAAGAAGGTTGTATCACGCCGCTACTTTGCCTCTGGAGCTGACCTGAAAAAAACAGCTCTTTATGACTTTCATGTAGCCCATGGCGGAAAGATGGTTCCTTTTGCAGGTTGGAGTATGCCAATTCAGTACAAAGATTCGATCATCGACTCAACGGTTAACTGCAGGCAAAATGGGAGTTTGTTTGATGTTGCACATATGTGTGGTTTGAGCCTTAAGGGCAAAGATTGTGTTCCTTTCCTTGAGACACTTGTGGTTGCTGATGTGGCTGGTTTGGCTCCTGGAACTGGGAGCTTAACCGTGTTCACGAACGAGAAAGGAGGTGCGATTGATGACTCGGTGATTACCAAAGTGACAGATGAACATATCTATTTGGTGGTGAATGCTGGTTGTAGGGATAAGGATTTGGCTCATATTGAAGAACACATGAAGGCTTTCAAAGCCAAAGGAGGTGATGTCTCGTGGCATATCCATGATGAGAGATCTCTACTTGCCCTTCAGGTTTGGCTATTACTTTTGAGCCAAAAGATTGTTCCTTTTGCTGTTCTGTTTTTGCTTTAGACTTGTAGTTATGGTACATTGTGATCACCTCGTAATGTAGGGTCCTTTGGCTGCCCCAGTGCTTCAGCACCTGACTAAAGAAGACTTGAGCAAGCTTTACTTTGGGCAATTCCAGATTCTGGACATTAATGGATCCACATGTTTCCTTACCAGGACTGGGTAAAATCTCATCTCACTGTCCGCTTCGAGTCGAACGCTATATTATCTTCTTGTTTCTTGGTTCTAGTAGACAGTAGGTCAAGAGGAAGAGTTCTGAAGATCTCACAGGTAATGAATGTGTCTGTTTTTGGTTTTCAGGTATACCGGGGAAGATGGGTTTGAGATCTCTGTTCCATCCGAGAATGCAGTGGATTTGGCAAAAGCAATCTTGGAGAAATCCGAGGATAAGGTAAGGCTTACAGGTCTAGGGGCAAGAGACAGTCTCAGGCTAGAAGCAGGGCTATGTCTATATGGAAACGACATGGAGCAACACATTAGTCCTGTTGAAGCTGGGCTCACATGGGCCATTGGGAAGCGTAGAAGAGCTGAAGGTGGGTTTCTTGGCGCTGATGTGATCCTCCAACAGCTTAAAGACGGACCTACAATCAGAAGGGTAGGCTTTTTCTCATCAGGACCACCCGCAAGGTCACATAGCGAGGTCCATGATGAGAGTGGGAACAAGATTGGAGAGATTACAAGTGGCGGGTTTAGCCCGAACTTGAAGAAGAACATAGCCATGGGGTATGTGAAGTCAGGTCAGCACAAGACCGGGACGAAAGTCAAGATCTTGGTCCGTGGGAAACCATATGAAGGCAGCATCACAAAGATGCCATTCGTGGCCACCAAATACTACAAGCCATCATGATGTGTGTCTTCTTCGTCCATGACTTGTCTCTTTGCTTTTGTGAAATGACTTCTGTTTTTCGTTTATTCTGATTTGGCCTGAAAATGTACTATCTTTTGCCAAGAGGGCATTGCTTCATTGTTATTGAAATAAATTTAACACACATCTAAGAGCAAACTATGAATGTGTTTACATATATATGAACATCTACAAGTTCTTGGTCGATCATGGACGTTTATTTGTGTCTTGGGGAATATAAACTTTTAACGGAATTTGGTCTAGATATCGAGAAGCAGCCTTCGCGGATCTTCAACAACGTCTTTAATGCGACGGAGGAAAAGAACAGCCTCTCTTCCATCTATCAGACGGTGGTCATAAGTCAGAGCAATGTACATCATTGGCCTTGACATAATTTCTCCTCCCACAACCATTGGACGGTTCACTATCGAGTGCATACCGAGAATAGCTGACTGTAAACAGTAAATGTCAACTGGTAAAAAACTCATAGAAGACCACTAGAAAATGTTGCTGATGATTGAGAAAAATGTGGGAGAAACTTCGAACCTGAGGAGGGTTAATAATTGGAGTACTTAAAAGGCTTCCATAGACACCACCATTAGAGATAGTGAATGTGCCTCCAGCCATTTCATCTATCGAGATTGTTCCAGCTGTTGCTTTCTTGGCAAGCTTATTGATCTCTTTCTCAATCTCAGCAAAGTTCATGTTCTCTACATTTCGAAGCACTGGAACAACAAGTCCCTATATAGATCACATTGTAATAAGTTTTCACTTGAGATTCAGTAGAAAGTTATACAGATGAGATGAAAATGGTACCTTTGGTGTACCAACAGCAATGCTAATGTCGACGTAATCTCTGTAGATAATGTCTTCTCCATCGATAACAGCATTCACGACTGGTTGATTTTGGAGTGCGCTGATGGCACCCTGGAACAAAAGAAACATGAGGTTTCATTCTATTGAAGATCGAGACACAATGTTTTGATGATGGGGCGTAGTAAAGTTTATACCTTTACAAAACCTGACATCAATCCTAGTTTGACACCATGCTTTTCAAGAAACGCGTCTTTGTACTCAGAACGTAGCTTCATCAGATTAGTCCTGATTTCAAGAAGTTAAAACCATAGAGGTAAAAGTAAGAAACATGGCAGTGAGAACAAAGGCAGTTTCTTATCTAGATTTTTACCACAAAGCACAGGTAACTTTAACTATTCATTAATCTATGGACTGCACAAACTTACATGTCCACTTCATTGAACGTTGTCAGTAGAGCAAAGGTATTCTGAGAATCCTTCAATCGGGTTGCTACACGTTTCCTGAGTCTTGTCATTGGAACCTGCTTGTATAAACTCAAAAACTAAGCATATCTCAAGAAGCAGAGTTTTCTAAAGTAAGCACACAGACTCTTAATTATATTATGTACCCTTCTTTCCCGGTCTTTTGGAGGAAGTTGGGGCTCTCTTGGTGATTTTCCTGAAGCAGGTGGAGGAGGAGGAGGAACTCTAGGCTTCTCTTTTTGAGGTGAAGTTTCCACTTTTGGTGAAGGTGGAGCTTCTGCTACAGGTTTTGGTTTCTCTTCTGTTTTCTCTGGTTTAGTCTCCTCAGGCTTCTTCTCTGATTCTTTTACCTGAATTGCAGCTCCACTAGATTGGGAAATCACTGCTATCTTGAAACCAGGCTCCACTGTATCACCTTCTTTTGCCACAAACTGCAGAAATAAAGAGAATTTAAATGCAGCTAGAACATAATGGCAAGTATTCTTTCAATCTAAGACTCTACCTTGTCAATAGTTCCGGAAACAGGACTAGCAACATCGATCGTAACCTGTTTAGTACACCAAAAAATATTAGTAAAACTGATGAAGCATCAAGAATAGAAGTAAGAAAAGAAAGAACCACCAATGAGTACCTTATCAGTTTCTATCTGAGCAATGGGCTCATCAGCTTCCACATGGTCTCCAGGTTCTGATATCAGTAAATAGAAGTTTCATATATATGGTAACCAATGAAAAATCTTAGATATGCAACTTCGTCAACATCAACTTACTCTTTAAAAAAGTGGCTAAAGTGCCATCAGTAATAGATTCTCCCATGAATGGAACAACAGCATCCACAGAGCCATCTTTCATCATCAAAATGAATATCATCATCAATAATCAAACCCCATCACTGACACTAATATGGAATAAATTTGAAAATCTCGAGTGTATATCATTACCATTATCTGACGAAAACAACCTAATTCTAGTGTTGAATGTTTGGATGCAAGGCACAGTTACCCTGCTTAAAGACAACAAAGAAACATATCAGAAAACAATTAAAGCTATCGAAAATGCTTCCTTAAAGTGTATTATGAAGCTCTAAAACATAATGGCTTCGAAGATGAAGACATATCTTTTAACTTAAGTACAAAATAAACTCGCCTCATAGCCTTTAAGCTCAAATGGGAACCTACAAATCAAAGAAAGGTAGATGAAAACAAGTAAAGTGACAGTCTTTCTCAAATATTGATTGAGGAGGAGTACCTAAATAAGAACGAAGACCAGTGGAATTCACCAATTGTGATCCCCTTGCGACAAGTGAAATCTGTAATGCAATGTTTAAGATGCTTTATAAGTGTGAGGAATATCTTAAAACATTACGATGAGCAAGCAATATTTCAATAACGTTTACTTGGTTAATCTATTGACCATCTCACCAAAAAAAAAAGAAAAACAGATTCAAAGCTTTAAAGAAGACAAAAAGACTAATTCTTTTCAAAATACAAACTCAGAACATATGATCAAAATCTACCTCTTTTGCAAAAGCTCCATAGTACCGATGATTAGTAGTAATCCCACTCTTCCTCGACTGTTTTAGAATCTGAACAACAAACACATCACCGCTTAACAAATGGCTAAAAATGAATGATGAAAACTGAAGAATATTCTGGAAACTCACCGAAGAAGCAAACGAGTTATCGCCATTAACGACTTTTCTTCGAACGATCGACCAAATCGCCATACTTGAGCTCAAACGTGGAACTAACAAAATCAAATAGTTTTAGTTCCAGTTTTGGTTTCTGCTTCTGCGAATTATATGTATAAATATCACAACACAACAAAGTGAAGAGGAAAACATAATACCTTCTAATTTTCAACAATCATAAAAAAAACGGAATTTTCATAAACACCCGTTGGTCTTCTTCGACGGCCACGTAAAACGTTAGCTTAACCCCTTCTAAAACGTTACCGTTTTCATTTGAGCCATAAAAGAAAAGTCAACACGAGTCAAAATAAACACGTGGCAAGTCAAAAGGTCACAAGTACTAGACCAAAGACCTCCGCTGACACGTCATCTCACCGCCGTGCCGTCACCGTCGGCGAGGTAAATTTTATTACTGTTTTCGATTTTTTTCACCTGTTAAAACGACAACGTTTTGCAGAAGATAAATTCGTCAAGGCTTTAAAAACTTTAGTCGTCGTCTCTTGTTTGTCAGCTCCGGCGATGAGTTTACACAAATTGAGACTCGCGGCGGTTCCTGTAACCTTCTCTACATTCTCTTCTCGCCTTTTCCTCAAGCCATTTCCCAATACTCTAACCCTAGGTTCCTTTTCCCGCCTTGTTCAACCGCGTAAGTCTCTCTTGCTCAGAGCTTTCTCTGCTTCCGCCGTCGTACAAGATATTCCGACCACGCAGACCTCTGATTCCTCTGGTATTCACCGTTTCACTCTCTTCTCTCGTCATTTCATCATTGTTATGAATATTGCTGATTCGTTTCGGTTGTTTCGAGTTTTTAGCTGCGAGGCCTCAGTGGAAGGCGTCGATTGATTTCAAATGGATAAGAGATAACAAAGAAGCAGTTGAAATCAATATCAAGAATAGAAATTCCAATGCTAATTTGGAAGCAGTGCTCGAGCTTTACGAGAGCATGGTCAATCTCCAGAAGGTTATCTAATCTTCAACTCTACTCTACTTGTGTGACCTCTTTATCACTGGTAGCAATTAGCTCTTTTCGAATTTTGGATTCTTAGTAACTGAAATATGTAAAGTCAGCTACTTTGAGGAAGAACTCCTAAGAAACATGTTAAAGTTTGTTGTTTTGTTAGTTTATGGATAGTTACTCTCATAGAGTGTTGTTGGTGACATTGGTTTATAAACATTCGTTTTTTTAGTTCTTTCGGTTCAGCTAATCAATGATTGCAGATAGCAGGAAGTTGAGGGGCTTCGTGAGGAAAGAAACAACGTTGCAAAGAAGATGAAAGGGAAGCTGGAACCACCAGAACGTGAGAGACTCGTAGAAGAAGGTAAATGAAGAATCTATATTGGTTGTCAATCTGTGGTCTTTATTAAACGATAACAGAGTGTTTTCGTCTTCAGGTAAAAATCTTAAGGAAAGTCTTGTAACTCTAGAAGAAGACCTTGTGAAGCTTAAAGATGAGCTTCAACATGTAGCACAGTCTATACCTAATATGACACACCCTGATGTTCCTGTTGGAGGAGAGGATTCATCTGCAATTAGAAAGGAGGTAATTAGTTTGGTCATAACTTCCCTCAACTGTTGCATTGACTATGGATTTTTTTTAATTCATAATTTTCTTTGTAGGTTGGTAGTCCACGTGAGTTTAGTTTTCCAATCAAGGATCATCTTCAGCTTGGAAAAGATCTTGATCTCATTGATTTTGACTCTGCTGCTGAGGTATACACTTTGTCTTATTTAGGTTGTCGGATAAGCTGTTGGGTTAAGATCTCATAACTTAAAATTTCAGCTCAAACTAGTTGAAGATCACCTCTTTGTATGAAGCATTTGATCGATGATCAAATTTCAGCTTTCTAGTAAATTTGATAAAAAAGATGAGATGAATTAATTTCCTTCTGGATTTTTTCGATACTACAGGTAAGTGGTTCAAAGTTTTTCTATTTGAAGAATGAGGCAGTTTTGTTGGAAATGGCCCTCCTTAATTGGACATTATCACAAGTCATGAAGAAGGGTTTTAAGCCCTTAACAACCCCTGAAATCGTGAGATCTTCTATTGTTGAGAAATGCGGTTTCCAACCTCGTGGAGATAATACTCAGGTTTCTGCAATACTTGTTTCTTTGCTCTGTTTGATAAGTCAACGGTTTTTGTTTTGTTGCCAATCATGCTTCCATTCTTCTGGATAGGTTTATTCTATAGATGGAACTGACCAATGTCTCATTGGTACCGCTGAAATTCCCGTAGGAGGAATCCACATGGATTCTATTCTTCTTGAAGCAGCATTACCTTTGAAATATATAGCTTTCTCTCATTGCTTCCGTACTGAAGCAGGTGCAGCTGGTGCCGCCACAAAGTAAGTTAGAAGAAAGTGTATAGTCCTTTTAACATCTGCGTGTTCTTGGCTTTTTTGATATACGCATTGATCTTACTAAAACTCCTATTTTTTCTTTTAATTCCGAGCAGAGGTCTTTACCGAGTTCATCAGTTCAGCAAAGCAGAAATGTTTGTCATATGCCTACCTGAAGATAGTGAAACCTTCCACCAAGAACTCATTCAGATTGAAGAAGATTTGTTTACTTCTCTAGGATTACACTTCAAGTAAGAAACTAGATTTCAAACCCGAGTTTTTCTCACCTGAGCTTTTGTCTTCAGGAAATCTAACTTTATCTTTGTAGAACATTGGATATGGCCACAGCGGATTTAGGTGCTCCAGCTTACCGTAAGTTTGACATTGAAGCATGGATGCCTGGTTTAGGACGATTTGGCGAGGTAAGTAAACACACTCTTATTTATTTGTGTCAAACCACTAAAACCAAATCTTTAGTTTCATCTTTGAGCTTGCTGTTTTAATTTGTGAACTAGATATCAAGCGCATCAAACTGCACGGATTACCAAAGCCGGAGACTGGGAATCCGTTACCGCCCATCTGAACCATTTCAGACGGGTGCCAAGAAAGGCAAAGCGAATCTTCCAGCTACTAAGTTTGTGCACACTCTAAACGCAACAGCGTGTGCGGTGCCGAGGATGATGGTGTGTTTGCTGGAGAATTACCAGCAAGAAGATGGATCGGTGGTGATCCCTGAGCCCCTTAGGCCTTTCATGGGAGGCATTGAACTCATCAAACCCAAGCTCATGTAGACAATTCTTGCTGTTATTCCTCTTGTAATTGAGTTTTGTTGTGTTCTTTTTTATTTTATTTAACTCAAAACAATACCATTTGTATCATTATAACCGATGTTCTATGATTCAATCAATAATAGTGAAGGGGAACTATACATTAACGGGTTTCTTTTTTCAAATACATAAATTTCTTTTTCTTAGACGGTGGTTCTATTAGTTTGTATATGAAAGACTATAAAAGGAAAAGATGTTAGTATTCACCGATTTGAATAGGTTGAGAGAAGCAAAGATTGAACTTGAGAATTGTAGAGCTTTACCCCGAAGGGAGCCCTTTCAAAAATTCTCGAAGGCCTAAGACGAACTCAGGCCTAGGAGGGGGTTTGGAAATAGTTTTCAACCAGCAATAGACGCGCCTCGGTTAGAACCTCATTAGCTGCGTCATTGCCCCAAGCGCAAAGATACTTTCCAATCAACGCAAGCCTCTCTGTTTTATATCCAAACAAAACCTATCAACTGGGCACCTGTATCCGATGTGGGACTCTTACTAAAATAATTGAAAAACATTACACAGCTAAAATTATTTCTGGACTACTTCAATTACTCTCACAAAAATCAGATTATTACCGAAACATTAAAAAACTTAACACTGATATGGTAGGGGCTGCGCGAACGCAAACCCCCTTGACCACAAATAATGACGTAGGCTCTTCCTCAAGGGAAGACCTTAAGCATAACACCCTTCCTTAGTGTGCAATGGAAGTCACTAGCCTAGGCCACTCGTATCCCTGATCAAGAGTTGACCTCGTCCAGGTAAATAGTTAGCTTGACACGTCCCCTTATTTCTTTATACTCGTGCTTTTCCAGTATTTGTTTCGGGTCTAAGCGATGTGGGATTATTATTACTTACACACTCCCTGCCGTTTGAAGCTTTTCGTATCCAACAACGTGCTGGTCAATTATACATGGGTTGGACACTTTATCTAGGCCCAATCCAATCTCTGGTAGTGTTACTCTTTTTGTTATGATTCTTTAACAACTACAAGAGATAGAGAGTGGTGTTGTAGTTTTTTTTTACTTATTTTTCTATCAAATTCAATTTGTGTTTCATTGGTGCATTTAGCTACATTTAATTTGAGCATTTATTATGTATATATTTCTAATACTTCTAAATACATTGACATTTGATTTTTGGTTTAGTTGGATTTCGGTTTTAGTCATTTTGAGTATTTGTATAGATTATAGTTTAGTTTAGTTATTTGAACATTTCGACAAAAAGCAAAAAGGTAGATAGAGTAATTATGATAAGCTGGACCAAATTTTCCTTTTTATTTTCTGTACTATTTGCAGATATATATGATGTGCTTTTTGTCCCATTTATTTTTTGGCTTTTTTGTTGTTGTAGTTAGGAGTATATAAGAGCAGTTCCATTAAGGGTTTATATTTTAGATATTTTTAGTTAAAATATTCATAAATAAATAAATAAAAAAGAGAGAAAGAGATACGTTTCTCAAAGAAAATTAACAGGTGTTGCACAGTTGTTAGTTCATTTATTTTTAACTGAAAGAGACTAGAGACAGAGATTGGTGACAGATGGTTCTGAAGCTGAAGATTTGTGATTTTGAGCTGAGAAGAGAGGATCGATCGGAGAAGAAGGGCGATTTCAGTCTGTTTCATAAACCCGCGGGTTTAGCCGATTATTTCCGGTTTTCTCCAGTCATTAAAAATATTTGATCGGTTCGATCCAGTTTCAAAACGCTAACGTTAATCAAACGCGCCACGTCGGCAAGACATGTCACCAAAACGCGTCACAAGCCCAATCACATGAGGCCTGGTAAATGGTAATCGCAGACCGTAGATCGTCGTCATAAATTGTATTTTCGAATGACAAAGACAAGAAAAACAATTAATAATAATTCAGCCCCTATTGATAAACCCTATATTAAAAAATTACTTGTCTTTTCTTCCTTGGATCATCGTCTTCCCCTGCTTCTCAGATCTTTGAATCAAGAAGAATCATTTTACTGCTCGTATCAGGTTTTTGTCTAAATCCATGTTCAAATTTAATCTTCCGTGTTAGATATAGCAATGATAATTTTATTCAATTTTGAGATTTGCTTCCGTTTGGGATCGGAACTTTGGGATATTCTGAAGATGTTACTGAGTGTGTACCTATTTGGATCATTGTTTTTTTGGTGTTTTTAATGGATTTCGTCATTAGATCTTTGATTTCTTTCGAATTGGATTTTCTCGGTTGTGGATGTTTTAGCGTGTCAAACATATACGAATGCGGAAAATTGTGATGTATTTTGGATTTTATATCAGTGAAGCTCTATGTGATTGTTTGAAATTGGTTATAATGATGATATCTTGGTGGTGAATTGTCCACAATGTGGAAGCTTTGTATGTTGATGTCAAGTTAGAGTCTCTTTGAGGTTAATCTTATCTGCTAATTTGCTTATTACATGTTTGGATAGTTCATCATCTTCATTATCTGAATTTCAGATAGAGATAAAGCTATCTCGAGCTCTCACGTTGAAAAATCAAGATTTTTCATTTTCTTTTGAATATTGTTTGTCTTACAAAACCTTGGTCTTAGACATGCATTGTTAAAGTGCCTGCCTTACATCTAGAGTCTTGATAATAAAGATTGTTTTGTGATTTTGTGAGTTGTATAATTTCATATTTTTGTTTGAAACTTTATGATAATTGCAGTAATATTGTTATTGGAGAAGGAATAAGGCGAAGATGGTGAAAATGACTTTGATAGCTCGTGTTACTGATGGGTTGCCTCTAGCTGAGGGGCTCGATGATGGACGTGACTTACCAGATTCAGATATGTATAAGCAACAGGTCAAGGCTCTGTTTAAGAATCTTTCCAGGGGTCAAAATGAGGCTTCAAGAATGTCCGTTGAAACTGGCCCCTATGTTTTCCAGTATCCTTAACATCTGCCTTTTTACTCATTTCTTATTAATTTATATTATGCTTGTAAAATTTTGTTGATTGATAGATTTTACATTGATGTTTGCTTAAGAATTGCATCTATATAGTCTCTCATTCAAGAAATTTGGTTGGTTATTTACCTCCTTAGGATTGCATAAAGTTGGCTGAAATTTAGTCTGCTTATGATATTGTGAAGGTATATTTGTATCCTCGTAGATTTTCATGGGTTTCTGGCTTATGACACGTTTCAAATCCTCTTGCATTGTCATTTTTTTGTTTTGATACTTGACTAGTTTTTTTGACATATTTGATATCCATACGGCCTTTTACATCTTTTAACTCGAAACTAAGGTGAAAGAAACTTCCGAATATCTATGCTTCCTTAACCAGAAAACTTTAGTTACATCATAGAAGGACGTGTTTGCTACTTGACAATGTGTGACCGCTCTTACCCTAAGAAACTCGCTTTCCAATACCTGGAAGATCTCAAGAATGAATTTGAACGTGTCAATGGGCCTAATATCGAAACAGCTGCTCGGCCTTATGCCTTTATTAAATTTGGTATGTGTACCGTAGATTCTCTTCTTTATTCAACAGTATATTGCAAACATAATCCTCCTGGGTTTTTCACTCTTCTTAACCCATTGTTTTTTCTTTTGTAGATACCTTCATACAGAAAACCAAGAAACTATACCAAGACACTCGTACACAACGAAATATCGCCAAGTTGAATGATGAACTCTATGAGGTCCATCAAATAATGACGCGGAATGTGCAGGAAGTCCTAGGTGTTGGAGAAAAGCTGGATCGTAAGCCCCATCTATTCCTTCTCCTATGGTCAATCATTACCCTTGTAGAATAGGGAGAACTGGAATCAGCACACCAATATATATACTCATCATGTACTATTTCCTTCTCTTATTGTTAATGCAGAGGTAAGCGAGATGTCGAGCCGGTTAACATCTGAATCACGTATCTATGCTGACAAGGCTAAAGATTTGAATCGTCAGGTGAGTTTGATCTTATAATCCTTAACATTACACAATGCAAACATTGATCACACTTTATGAGATGTTCTCATTTTATTGTGATCACGGTACATAGATTATTTCATATGGTTCTGAAACATTTGAATTTGGTAAACCAGGCATTGATCAGGAAATGGGCACCAGTGGCAATCGTGTTTGGGGTTGTTTTCCTCCTTTTCTGGGTCAAGACCAAGCTGTGGTAAGAAAGGACGAACCTAAGGCTATTTTCGTAATTTAGCAGACTTCTCCGGACATATATCGACCTCCCCCACTTCTGGCTTAAAACTCAGATTCTGGCACCCAAAATATCTTTTTTCTTTCAAAGATAAACTTTGACACATTTTGTACTTCTGTAGTATGCAGACTTTTATGAGACTGGTCATATTATTATCCATTATACTCTTCAACCTTCATTGTCATCTTCTCAGGTTTCTTCAAATCAAAAGTTTAAACTAAAATCAGACCAAACGTATTGTGTTTGGTTTCATACAAATTCCTATCAGAATCAAAACAGTTTAAACAGGCTGTTTTTAACGTCTATGTGATCTCAAGTGTCTCTTGAAATCTTGTGGACCTGCCAATTCTAATGAGGAAGTGTTCTTCCACTCATCTGAAAGCTGAAATGCCCTCTGAAAATCTCCCGACTTCTTCAGACAATCGATTAATGCTCGGTAGACATAAACCGATGGTCGAATCTCTTTTTGTTTCATCTCGTTGAAAAGCCTCAATGATTCCTTTACGTTCCCTGATCGACCCAAACTGTCTATGACTGCAGTATAACTAAGCAAATCCGGTTCAATACCACTTTGAACCATTTCTTTGTATAACTCCAAACACATATCAAATCTACAAGCTTTCCTCATCCCGTTTAACACCGTGTTGTATGTGATGATGTTTAAGGATACATTGCAATCTTCCTTCATCGATGACAATACCCCGAACATCTCGTTCGCGAGACCAGCTCGACCCAAGATATCCAAAACCGAGTTGTATGTGATCACATCTGGTTTACATTCCCACTCTTTCATCTGCTTAAGCATCATAAGTACCTTATTGATCTGTCTAGATTCAGCAAAAGCAAGGATGATTCTGTTTATTACAATTAACCTACATGGAAGAGAAGACTCCGATATTTCTTTGAGAAGACTTGAAAAATGCGTGCAATCATCCGTATTAATGAAAGCTCTAGCGAGGTTGAGATAACAATCTGAACTCAATGGTTCCTTACCCGCCGTGACCAAAAGCTCTCTGAAAATTCTGCAAGAAAGCTTCATATCTTTCTGCTCACACACTGCTACAAGAAGGTTCTTGAAAACCGAAATAGGCAAGCATATGTTCTTGTCTTGTAAGGACTGCAACAAGTCATATGCAGCAGAGACATTTCCATCTCTTGTATACTTGTCAATAAGATTTGTATAATCGATTTTGCTGCTGATCTTTGAACCACTTTCACTATGGTTAACCATTTTCTTCAGGAGTTCTTCTTTGTCTTCTTCTCCTGTGTTTATCAAAGAGTGCTTACCGGAGAACGAGCAGCTCCAGCTCAAATCAGCTGGAGCTAACACCATATGTTTCTGCAGTGCCAATATACAGAAAACCCAAAGAATCAATTTGAATCATCATCTATCAACAACTTCCACATAAATCTATGAACAATGAGAATCGAATTCATCCAATTTCATATCTGTATAGAACCAACCGTTGATAGAAAAACTCAATGAGCAGTCAAAAATCAAAGAGAGCGAATCATCAAATCGAACAAAAAATAAATCGCGTAAGGAAACGAGCTTTTTGGCATCAATACCATAGAAGTGAATGGACCACCATAGATAGGGATTCTCTTGACGATCGACCACTTCATCGTCTCCCTCAGTATCTTTCTCCAGAGTCCAGAGAGAGACATTTTCAGGTTTTTTATTTTTTTCTTAAAGGAATTGGTTGGATTAAAATTACACATTCATTAACACCGAGAAATTTTGAAACAATTTAAAAATTTAGGGATCACTAGGATAAATCTAAAAAAGTTTAAAAGCAAGTGCTTTTTTACAGCTTATTTCCTCACGACTTCAACTTTCCTTCTTCGTGTTTTCCGACGGAAAATTTCCTCGATCGCTGTTACATTTGATTCCTCGGAGAAAATTCCAAAACCCTAGAAGATTCACATTCGCAATTCTGAGATCAGAAGACGATGCAGAATTTACTATTCGCGGTTGTACTCTTCGAGGTCGTTGTGATAATTGCGCTTTCCTTTAAGACGCCGATTAGGAAGCTGTTGATCATGAGCTTAGATCGTACCAAGCGTGGCCGTGGACCGGTGGTGATTCAGACGGTTTCGGCGACGATTATTGTGCTTCTGGTGGCAAGCGTGTACAATATGATGGCGATCCAGAAGCGATGGATCGAGGACGATGCAGTGAACCCTACAGATGAGGTTATCATGGCTAAGCATCTCCTTGAATCGACTCTCATGGGTAAGCTCCTCGGATTCTCTTCTTGGATCCAGTTTTTCTTACAATTACTGCTGTCTCCAGTACAGAATTGGAGATCCATAGATTGTTTTAGAAACTATGTTATGGAGGTTGCAATCTCTTGAAATATTTGTGATCACTGTGTTTGATCAGTGGATCTTACTCCTGTGTCTAACATAGGTTGATAGCTGTAGTTGGAGTAGCTCTTGAATTTTCGATTTATCACAGCTTTACCTCAACTCTGATTCAACCTACTTGAATCAGTTTAGGCTGTGAAGGATCCATATAGTCACATTAGTAGCTTTTGTTATTTGAAATCTGCTATTCAAGTTTCAGTTTGAGGCTTCTGCTTTGGTAAACCTTACTTGCTAGTGTTTTCTTCTTTTGATTCAACTTACTTCAACTTTGCTATTTGGAATCAGCTTTTCCAGTTTTTGTTTGGTTTCTTTTGTGCCTAATTGGAAGTTTCTCTTCAGCTTTGGTAAACTTTAGTTGTGTGTTTTCTTGCAGGTGGTTTTCTTTTCCTCGGGCTAATGATAGACAGGCTGCATCATTACATGAGAGAATTACGGATAAGAAGGAAGATGATGGAAGTTATAAAGAAGGAAGGAGCAGGATTGGAAGGTGTAAAGGCCAGAGCTTTAGATGAAGTTAAAAACTTGAAAGAAGAAATAATGTCGCTTCAGAAAAGGCAAGAGCAGCTGGCCTCTGAGCTTCAGGGAAAAGCTAAAGAACTTCATACCGAAAAAACCAGTGCGGTAGCTCTACAAAAGCAATCTGGAGGGTTCCTTATTGAGTTTAACCGGTTGCTAGAGGAAAACCAGGATCTTCGAAACCAATTGCACACTGTGGATTCAAAAATTTCGCGGTCGAGCATTAAAAAGAATACTTGAGAGTTGAGACTCTTCTCCAACATTTTTAACTTCTTTGTGATATGCCGTTTGAATAGATTTGTTTCGAGTTTGTTATCGGGAGCTTGGGGTTTGGTGTTATCACATCTTGTTAACATGGAAGGTGATGGGGAAAAGACGAGAGAATACAATACAATGATAGGTTTGCTTCTTGTTTGGGTGGTAGCTAATGTAGAAATGATCGATTCTACCCTAGGAAACTGTAACTCGTTGTAACCAAAAAAAAAAAAAAACAAAAAAAAAGCTATTCAAATTTGTTCTATTTCATTCCACACGCATTTACGCTCGCATCAAATTTGTTATTTCAATTTCTCCAAAGTTCAGTGACTCTACATTCACAAAGTCACTGCTCTTCTCGATTCCATTTAACCCGGAAGCAGGATAAGGGTAGAGAGTTATAGGTTCATCCAACATAAACATAGAGCCATCTTCTTAATATATCACTGTGCCTTAGTATACTATGACGTAGTATGTTCCAATTTTTCCGAAAAATACGTTTTTACCAAATCATTGGATATTTACAACCATAAACAAAAGGAGGCACGCTTTTTATTAAAGTTTTCACCATCGAACTTACTTAGAAGGAGAAGGTATTTACAAAGCCAATGCCTTCAAAACTACAAAGGCCCTTTTTTTTTTCGTTCGAAAAGCATTAAAGATAAAAAGAGCTGCGCCACCATTTCTACTACGACTCAAAGTCTTTAAACTCCAGAAAAAAGACAAACAACACTTGAAACACAGATTGTTCACACTAAAACCATACCCGAAACCAACCCAACCGTGTTTACACTGCTTCTGCAAACCCGACCCGTTCTTTACCGAAGTCAAACACGGTGTGGAATTTGCCCATGAACACATCTCCCAAGATCCTGTCACATTTTTACCACCGTGTTTATGTTACAGATAGAAAGAAAGAATGAAAGAAGAAATTATGCTGATGCATATAACCAAGGGTTTACCAGAGAGGTCCACGAGGTGGAGCAACGTCGAGTGCAATAAATCCACTGATGCACTGTGCCACAGCTCCCTCACCAACCTTCAGAACATACTGCTCACACCATAAAAAACAGTACCCAGATTAGCAGATAGGATAATATTCACTACAAAATATGAAGCTTGTTCTAAATCATATACCTCCTCTGGAACAAGATCAAAGACTTTGCCTCCAATGGTGAGTGAAACAGTTGGCATTGTTGAGAGTTGTGCACAGTCCACTGCAGACTCTCCCATTGGGCTGGGAAGGCGCTCACATAGCTGTTAAACAACAAAAACCCAACATGCGGGATCAGCACAAGAATTATTCAACTCTATTTGACCAAAAGTGTTGTAATGGACACTTATTGTTTTACCTCGTTGATGTAGTTCAATATGCGATCTTGAGTCATGTTCTGCCTCAACTGGCTCTGTATCCACACAACTGCCATCTCACATGCAGAACACGCAGCATCTCCAACACCATCAGACAATTTGGCGTTTTCCTTGTCCACCACCGACGCAATGCCCATACTAAACAATGAAAAATAATGAATCATATTAAGTAAGAACAGATCACGAAAGAAATAAAATCCTTCCAAGATGAACATCTTGGACTTTTAACTGCAACATCTAGATATTATAACTTCTATATAACATTAATGAAACTATTGAAACTTTACCTGACACCACGGTTACCATTGAAAGTGCACAGACCAATCTGCGAGCAGATTTTCTTCGGTTGGGTCTGCAACAGGGAAGGGGAAAGTAAGTCAGAAACATGTGATATTTTCGCAGATTTTATTAGCTAGTCCAATATTAAGTATACTTACCTCAGACAAAAGTAAATCCAAAATAGTTTGCCCGTATTGATCCACAACAGTCTTGCACTGCTGGCTAACAATTCCTGCTGCTCCAATAGCATGGTTTATCATGGTGATTATAGTCTACACAAAAGTAGGAGTATTACTACAAACACTAATCTTAACAACCCATATTTTATAAGCTAATTCCCCCAGGATTCTTTCTTACAGTTGGACCCGCGAGCAGAGATGTTCCAGAATCTGCTATTGCAGAACAGCCACTTTCGCAGAACCCTGTATAACAGTACCTCAAACTTTAGAAACAGGAGCGGACAGCAAACATTTTAGAATTTGTTAGGAACAGCTATATATATTATAAAAAGACGAGGCATATTATTGTTAACACATACCAGTGGGTGCACCGCCAATGAGAACATCACCCATGTCAAACTATTACAAAAATGTATTTAGATTTTGAGTTAGACCGTCACTGGAAAACGTTTATGAGAAACACAGAAATAAAAAGTGATGTATATAACAAACCTGCCAGTAACCCTTCTGTGTCACAGGAACATATGTATGTTCTCCCTTGAAATGATTTGGGTCAACACCTCCAAATACAAGTTCACCACCTTCTTCATCCTCTGCATTACGGTTAAGCCAAAATGAAAACACCGGCTCCTTGATAAGACCTTGCTTAAGCATGTTGTACCTGGTAAAAAAAAAAGGCATCTTGGCATGAGATTTACACTGCAGGAATGTAGTAAACTCAATCCAATCGAGAGAAGAAAGTGCAGGCATACCAAACAGGAGCGGCCTTTCCCACAGAGATCTCTTCGAATCCAAGACCAAGGATACCATCAAATTTAGCTAGAACAAATGTTATACCAGGCTCTTTGGTTGCCTCGATAAACTCCTGATGAGATAGACAATGATAAGAATGAAGGCCAATTATGTAGCACAGAGGTATGGTAAGACCGTAAGAGTGCGTAAGAGTGTTGAGTAGGGTAGGATAGTTTACCTGATTCTTGACAACTAAATCGCCAACTGTGACGGCATCATTGCTAAAAAACCCAGCAATTGCACCAGTTCCGTAATGAATTGCAGCAGATTTTCCTGAATTGAAGATGAAGAATAGTTATAACATCACAGCTCACACCAGCAGTGATGCTGCATTTTTTAACAATGTTGACAAAGACTCTATGCACATTACAGTGAATTATTGAGGCTAAAGTGAACAGTAAAGTATCTACCAACAGGGAAATCCACATGCTAAGCAAGCAGACATCAATGAAGCGAATGCGCATCCCAAAAAATAGAAACAAAGGTATAACTAATTCAAGATCCACGTTTTAAATAGAGAGAGAACAAACCATTCTTCTCATATGTGGTTGATCGCGACGACTTGTATTTGGGATGGATGAGACATGCAATCTACACAAGGGACAGCACATTTAGTTTTCTTCGCAAAAATATATAAACCACAGCTAGCAAATAGACCAGATGTTGCTTACTGAGAAATAGCATTTTGATGATGGCACCCAGAGGTTAGAGCTTCCAGTGTCAAAAACCACAGTGAACTTCTGAGGTGGAGTACCAATAGCGATCTCACCATAGTACTGTGCATCTAAATAATTCTTCAGCACGACAATGTCAGCATCTCCAGAATTTCCAAGACTGTAAGCTCTAAGGAGATTTTCTTGCTTAGAACCAGCGCGTGCTGCAAGCCGATTTTTGGGATCCAACTTGATCTTTTTCAGGCCAACTCTGAAGGTCCCATCATTGCGTTCAGCAAAGGCAGAAGAAAACAACAGGAATGACACAACGAGTGAAACAGCAAACGTTCTAGAGTATATTTCCATTTTACCTATTCATTGACACCAAAAACATAAAACAAAGAAAGTTAGAACCAGCCAACCATCAAGATGAAAATCAAAGGACCTACAAAAAAACAGACGAGTCAACTAATAATATCTAAGACAATTGTTCATATTAAAAATAAATTATCTGTAAAAGGGTCTAAGTGACTAAAAATAGACCATGGACAAGGCTACACGCAATAAATTATACAACTATTAGTTTACTTTGTCTGCTTAAAACAATCACCAAGCACTAGCGTGGAAGAAATAAATAAAGTAAAAACTCTCTTAATTTGCAAATGATAAAGAACTTCTTTTGCTATAAGACCTTGAAATCTACACTATTTGGTTTTAGAGTACATCTCTTCGACAAGAGTAAAACGTAATTGGAAACCTAACTAATACATCATCGATACCAAAATAAACACATAACACCTGATTATAAACACCAGAAAACAGATTGGACGATCACGCAACAATTAAGAGCATAAAACACGATCACGCAACAATAATCGAGAAAACTCTTAAAAAGTACGATTAGATAATCAAACTAACTCAAAAGCCCCAAGCAAAATTCATATAGACGAAACACGACGACTATAGAAACCACGAAGAAGACACGAATCACGGAAACAAAACAAAATCTAAATCAGATCATGCAAATATTATACTACTCAGATTCACATTTAAGAACATAGAATTCGGTAACAAAACCCTTACCTAACTGCTCAAAAAACGAGTCTATGTATAAAAACCGCGAGTATTAAGAACAATAAACTAAAATTAGAAGCTAATCAACGAGAAAACATATTGAGGAATCGATGGATTGAGAGAGCTCACCGAAGCTAAGCACCAGATTATCAGGGAAAATGAGGATTGAAGAAAAAAACGAGAAGAAATGGTTACATTTATGGAAGAAAGATGACTGTGACGAAAGATTTGCTAAATTAACAGAGCTGTCCATTAATGACAATTACAGCGGGACCCACTGTACAATCCCGCAAAAGAAAAAGAGAGAGATTTCGTGTGCACTAATCTTTCGATCTTAGCCGTTTGATCTTTATAATGAACGATAGGATTTCACCCGTTGACGAATGGATAGGAAGGGCTAACGTATCAAGCTTTATATTTAGCGAATGATCACATGCCTACGAACTTAGAGTTGATTACGTGCTCTTCTCAAATATAAACCGTTGATTGAGATTACTTAAATTGAGCGCTGTTTATTTGAAGGGTTCACCTTTACTACAAGCCCATTTAAAATAAATGTTTTATCTAACATGGATGATTATGATGATCAATGTTATGTTTATATTGGGCCTATTGGAAGCCCAAATTTCAATCTTAATTTAGATTTTTTTTCTTCTTCTCACATTGATCCCGAGTTGATTTCCCCTTGAGCATGCTTATTATTTCTGAATCGTGAGTTCAGTCACAATGGCAATAGGGTTTAATCATGCATTCTTGGCCAAGGTTCAAGGAACAAACTTAAGAGCTTCAGTGAAGACTTCACATAGTAACATTGGAGCACTTTAGCCCAAGTACCATGATGACTTGAGAGCTCATCTCTGGTGCACCACCTAGAGGCGTTTCGTCGATAATATATATCTATGATTTACACAGAAGGATAGATATTTTCATTTAATGAAATTTTAAAATAACATATTTGGATACCAGCAAAATCCCAAAAAACACATTAAAAATATTGTTTGCCGCACTCATTGGTCAGAATACTCATATCTATCTATATGACTATATCTTCGCCCCCTATTTCGCAAGTATTTCAGCTCGTTAATTTACAAAAACATGCTTAATCACGTACTCATATATAATATACGCCATTGCTACTTTCTCTGATCCTCAAAGGAATGATCTTCTTCCGATTTCACTTTTTTAATCACTTCTTTAGACCTCTTAGCCTCTATTACCTAATAATATAATAGAAAAAATCACTAATGTCTGACTATAATACTAATAGTCTGATACAGATATATTAGTTAGTTAGCATATTGAACAACTCTATATGTAGTTTGATTACCTTTTCATATAACTCGGATTGCATCTCAAGTAAAATGTTATTCTTCTTCATTAGTGTTAGCACTTCTTCACTAAGCTTGTGATTATCTGCTTGTAATTTCGTCAACTGATGATCAAAATCAGATAGTTACATAAGATCATGAAAATCATGCTTACAAATTTCAACTACTATAATTGCGCGTAATTGATTACCGTACTTGTAATTCGGCATTCACCTCAAGTGAATTTTGAGTCTTCCGGGTTAGTGTAAGTGTTTCTTCGATAAGCTTTTGATTCTCTAATGTCAATTTCTTTAAATCATCCAACTGAAAAAAAATTATAAGAAGATTCAAAAAAGTGACGATCAATTTATAACTAGGATCTACAAAATTAGTACTAAGTTAAATTACCTTCTTGGCACGATCTTCCATCTCGGAATTGTCGATCACAGGTTTGATAACTATTACCAGTGTTATCAAACTCTTAAAAAATTGGGCTACATATATTTTAAAAAATTAGGTAAATTATTTTCAACAGAATCTTAACACGTAGAAATTTAGTAAAATCTTAAAATTTTAAAAATAGAAAAATATTAAATGGATAATTCTCTCCGCTTATCTTCTATCACAAAATCTTCCCAATTTATTTATCAACGTCTCTCAACGAATTTTTAAAGAAAACTAAAATAAAATATATTTTCTTATTTTTATAGAATTTTGTCTCTAGTATGTAGATATATCTCTCAACGTCTCTCAAGTTAAAAATTTTACATTGTTTTGTAGATATATCTCAAAGAATCTGAAAAGATACTAAACCTAATCGGACCGAACCGGTTTCGGTTCTCTGGGGGCGTTGTTCTCAAACCTTCAGGCCCATATATCGTGACGCTCGACTTCACGTCCCATTGAACCGGAATACAACTTTATACTAAAATAAATATATATTTTTAAAAAAACATATAAACCTAAAATAATTATTAGCACATGGCAAGATTTATATTCTTAAACTCCTTAACAAGACATTCCATGCTTACTCAACACTTCACACCACCAAATTATAATCTCATAACTAATACCAGCCCACTAATCAAATCAAAACCTCTAAGTTTAAACAATGTCTCCACTTCACTCTTACTTTACCTTCTTCTTCCTTCTAATGGCCATCCTTCTTCAATCATCAAAAACATCATCCCAATCAAATCTCTGCAGATCTTCTTGCGGCAACATTCCTATAAAATACCCTTTTTCCATCGACGACGGTTGTGGTAGCCCTTATTACAGACACATGCTAATTTGCTCCGACAACAAGACCAAGCTCGAACTTAGAACACCATCTGGTAAATACCCTGTTAAATCCATAAGCTACTCTGATCCTCACCTTCTTGTCTCCGATCCATTCATGTGGAACTGTCAAGATCGAGACAATTTTCGACCGACTAGATCTTTCAGCATCGATTCAAGCACACACTTCACTGTCTCCCCTCAAAACGACTACTTGTTCTTCAACTGCAACGCCGAGAAAGTGATCGTCGAGCCAAAACCACTCTTCTGCGAGAGGTTTCCAGATAGATGTGACTCGTCTTGCGATAGCTCAAGCTATCTGTGTAGGCATTTGCCTGAATGCGGATCGGCTTTAGGGTCTAGGGTTTCTTGTTGCTCGTATTACCCGAAAGCAACTCAGTCTCTTAGGCTGATGCTACAGAACTGTGCGACGTACACAAGCGTGTATTGGAGGAGTACGGGTGTGGAGAACGCACCGTATGATCAGTTTCCAGAGTATGGGATTAGGGTTAATTTCGAATTTCCGGTGACTATGAAATGTCTTCTTTGCGAAGAAACAACTAAAGGTGGTGGAGTTTGTGGATTTGATACGACGACGCAGAACTTCCTGTGTCTTTGTAAACAAGGAAACGTTACTACTTATTGCAAAGGTAAAATGCTTCTCTTCGTTATTTTTTTCTTAATTAAAACTCTACTTCATCATTTATATGATTTTGAAATATACAGTACTATTACATATATTTAATCATTTAAATATTTTCGCAGATCCTAACCTGGTAAAGCATAAACGCGTTGGAGCAATTGCAGGTAATTAAGCAAAACTAGTATTATTACGTACTAAATATTGTTTTGGTCAACTTATATATTATGCAGTACTTGTATAAGTTTTGACCTTATTTGAACCGGACAACTTGTCGCTACTAGGTACGGTGTCGGCGGTTTCAGCAGCCGGAGTGATTGGCGTTGCGGGTGGAGTATATTGGTACATGAGGAAAGTGAGATCCAAAGCTCCAGTCACTTGTGGAGTTCAAAGCAATGAGAACAGAATTTTCTAAAAGCTCTTTTTCAAAAGAATGCTCACACTCTTCTTTTCTTCTATTTCGTTCGCTTTTTATCTTTGTTTTTTTTTTTTTTTTGATCTTTAACTTTGTGTATACTACAAGTTTGGCATCGACGAAAGATTTTTGTAAATTTTGTCTACGTTTTCTTATAGCAATCTTTTTCGTATTTATCGTTTGTATGAACATGTGGATGCATATCAAAAACAAATCTTGAAAAAAAAAAAACACACCAAAAATATATATAAAATTCTCCAAGATAATTTGAATTCCGTCCCGGGTACCGAAGAATTCACAAAACACACCTCAGATACAGGAACTCGTCTCGTTGTTTCAAAGAAAACAAAAAATAAACTGACAAAACAATATTACATCCATGAACATAATATATAGTCACATATGTGCCTGTAATAAGTTAACAAACCCTGCCGGAGTAGCAACGGAGAGGACCGGCAGAGGAAGTTAGAGAAGGGACGAGAGAGCCGTGGGATACCGGAAACCATTCTGCTCTTCCGTACAACGGCGTGACGGTTCCGTAGCCAGACGGCACAAAGTAAGCTCCGTTCTTGAAAACGTCTTTAGACGTTCTCCATTTCCATCCCCTCCAATCATATCCACTTTCTATTCTCTTCGTCACCTATAAATATATAATTATATATAATGAAGAATCATATACTGTTATAACTTATAATTAAATATCAATCAAGAGTGAATAATCACTGGTCCATGCGTTTTGTATAATATGTTTGAACTGTTTTGAAATGAAGATATATGTATACCTGTTTTTTGCTAGAGTTATCAGGAGCAACGAAGTAGTTGCCTTCACTAAAGATAGTTGGATCAGCACTTCCTCCGATCGCATACATTTCCCATTTCTCGTACCTATTGTTTGCTACATGAGCATACCCTCTCCTCACTCTGCCACGTCATCACCCCATGTATACGTCAGCATTTTCAAATCTTAGATTAATTAACAAGATCTATATGTATATATATATATATAATTCACCTTGGCATTCTCTCAATGAGCCCTGGTCCAAAATGGTTGAACGCAATTGTGACTCTCATGTTTTTGTCTTCCACATTGTTGTCATTATGTCCGAGTAACATCACCTTCATAATATCACATATATCAAAATTCAAGACATTTGATATTTTAAATTAATAGTTACAGTGTAATAGTATTATATATAAACTTACTTTATCATGTTGCGTGAAGTAATTATTAGAAATAGTAACGGCCGTAGAAGCATGAAGCACATCGATCAAACCATCTTGACATCGAGAAAAGTAACAATGATCGATCCAAATATGTGATGAATCAAACACGGCGATTGCGTCACCGTCTGATCCTTTCCGGCTACCAATATGGGTCGGGCTACTCCGTACCCGACCCGAGTTACCCGGTTTACAATCATGGATACTTATCCCATGTATAATGACATGGCTCACGTGTTGGATCGTTATGCATGGTCCATAAGCAATTTCCACTTTTGCACCCCTTCCATCGATAGTCTTGTAGCTGTTCATGATGAGCTCATTTCGCAACACTATGACCATGTCACGTGCGAATGTGATCCACAGTGGTTTAGATTGGATCACAGCGTGTCTTAGAGTTCCAGGTCTAGGGTTTTCAGGATCGTCTGATGGATTTGTAACCACATAGATCGATCCGTATTTGCCCCCCACAGCTGATTTCCCGAACCCTACCGCGCAATCGGCTAAGGCACGACGGTTATACGCCCAATTAGGATTTCTTCGCCAGCAAGAATCGATTGGGTTTAGCAATAGTTTCGGTATGGTGTAACCATTACTATAAGCCGCCTCTACAAGAGAAGAAGAAAAAGCTGCAAAGAGAAGTGAAACTGTTAACAAGAGAGAAGCCATTTGCTTGAAGATGTGAGGCTTAATTTGAATTGTGTATGGGCAAGTATATATATAGACATAGATCATGTACTGAGCTAGAGAATATACATATATATATATCAGTATCTATTGACTTTATAAATTATAAAATGTGTTAAGTGGTTGATCCATAAATATAGGGGGAAAAGTTATATTAAAATAAATAAATATTTAAAATAGAACAATGGAAAAAAAACATATTAAAATAATATACTATTACAATCCCAATATATAATATATATTTTATTATTTATAGCTTTATAGAACAAACATAACATTTCAGAAGTATTGAGTTTCATCAAATACAAGAAGGACTTAAACCCATGTTTTAAGGCAATAACAAAAAATATTACTTTAAGTAGGTCTTGATTGCGTTTAAGTATATGTTTTATGTATCTTGTGTGTGAAAGATGAGAAGGTGGGACACACGGATGGCGCTGACTTATATCATCATTTGAAGTTAAATTGTTACCGAAATACTTCTTTGATCGATGCTCTTATAGTTATAGATAGACGTGGTTCCACGATCGTGAGATGACGATGAGTTGGTTTGACTTAGGAATTTATGTTTTTTATTTGTTTACTAATCTAAGTTTTTGGATCTATATATAATCAGTTTATAAATAAGAATGCATTTAAATTTTAGAAAAAAACTTAGTGATCACCAGTCACAAGTCTACGATTTGCAAAAAAAAAAAAAAAAAAAAAAAAAGGTCTACGATTTGCTAGTTTGGTAAAAAAAAAAAACTGCATTTTGACATGCATGGTATCGGCCGACGAATACAACATGGTGCCAATAATCAGATTTAATTTATCGATAAATGATAAATACTTCAACTTGTTAAATATAATGCGCTTTTATTTGAAATACGACTCAAAACAAGTATTTGAGATTTGACCCCCAAAAAAAAAAAAAATACTATCTGAGACGGCAAATGGCATTATCAATCACTTAATTTTCTTTAGGCATAAAAGTCAACTTCGGTCTAAGTCCGTAATCCGTACATTTCTAATTCCTATCGTCCTTTTTTTTTTGGACAAATTTTCCTATCATTTTTTGGGGCAAAAATTTGGTAAAAAATTACACGTAGTAAATGGAACTATACATAAGAAGTTACTTTATTCAATATTGTTGCCAAAAAAAAAACCTTTATTCTATATTTACTACATTAGATTGTTATATGACACGTGGGCATATAAATTAAACAATAATGTAATGATTCCAATCTTTTACAATACCTTTCTAGTTTAATAAACAATTCGACGATCCTTATTGAAGCTTGCTGTAGTATATGAATGTAATCCAATTTAAATCAACAAATCAAACTTTTTTCCAGTAACCTTTACACAAAATTATTTCTCTAAGCATAGTTGCACATCCCATAGGCACACGATCTCCCTTTGTTGCACTTCTTAAAGCAACCTCCACAATGTCTCTTATCAAACATTGGGTTTACACAACGTCCTTTGCAACAAACCTCCGAGTATTTACACCTTTTCCCACATCTTCCGCAATTCAGTCTGTCGGTTCTAAGGTCCACGCACTTCTTACGACAACAATTTCGACCTGAACTGCCTTTGAGACGACATACTTTGGCGCTTTTGTTACATGTCATTGCACTTATACGGCTCCAATCTTTCCTCAATGTTGTAGCGGGTACCCCCCGATCATATTTGTGGACCTGGTCGTACTTCGCTTCAACCCTTAGTGGTTCGATAAGTGTTATAGCAATGGCTAAGACCATTATGAACACCACAACGAAATGGGATATCTTGAATGTAATCATTCTTCTTGTTTTGTCTTCTTTTAAGATATCAAAGGAGAGAAATAACAAAAAGTGTTTGCGTGTGTCTATGAATGTTTTTAGATGAAGAGTAACGAAGGTCGTGAGTGGTACTTATATACGAGAGAATGATGCACATGTCAACGAAGAAGTTTAACAAAAAATTAGGTCAAGTTAGAAAAATATTTGACATTTTAAGACTCTTTTAGTGGAGTGGTCAAATTCGAAGGGTTTACATATTTGAAGCGTAAACGCGCGAGTTAGGCTCTCGTAGAAAAATTCAATAGATTTCTAAATTAGGCAGAACGAAAGTGGATCACATGAAATTCATTTTATCATTTGGAAATCACAATAACATAATTATAGTATCTCGAAATACATATGTTATTTAGTATCAACATACTTAGGAGACATAATATCTAGATATTTTGCAAAGAATCAAACCATGAGATATACATCCGAGTTTATTATCTAAGAGAAAACAATAAAGAAATACTAAAATTGTTAGATAAAAGTTGTTCCAAGTCATTTCCAACTTGGAATGAAACGTCTCGATCGCGACTTTTAGTGAATGTCATCATTTCCTAAAAACCAATTAGTTCATTTTAAAAAGCTCAAAAGATTTTTCGACTAATTTTTATTGACAACCAATAGAAACTATTTTGTCATAAATGGTACGTTAGTACTGAGAAAAATCATCAAAACTAGATTATGACTTCCTCTTCGCGGACAAAACACGGAAGTTCGGAACATGCATCTCTCTGTTCAAACTTGACTAAAAATTCGTTACAAGACCACTCGAGTAGGCGTTGACCATTGATAAGTATAATATATCTGCGTATTTAAACTCCTACAAATTAATCAAAATATTCGGCAGAAATTTTGGTTGTAGCGTATACTACTACTATACTAGGTTAGATTGTTTTTTGAAATTCTGGTTTCGAAGTTGGGTAGCGAAAATTTAATTATTAATTTATTTTTTACTATTTCAAAAAGGGGCTGTACACATTTCTTCTTCTTCTTAATTAGCGGCATGCAGTTCACTTAACTGTTTAGAGTTTGCAGTAATTAGCATTTAGTAATAAGCTGATGACGTTTCTGATTTTTTAAAATGGGTTATATAGTACCCAAAAAGGACTATTACAGATAAACTATTATCAAACTAAAATTATGTAATAATTAACAAAACGAAAAATACCACTTCTGTAATTCACAGTGCTATTGTTGCAAGTCAATTTTAGACTTTTAGTTGCTTTTTAAAATGTAGATAGGATCAAAAAGCATTAAAGATAGGGACCCTTAAAGATATACGAGAACATGTTTACAAATGCTACAAGTACAAAGAGGACTAAAGTATTTTTTTTTTTTTTTGAATGAAAGTCGAAGAAATTATAAATTGGAATTTGTATTTCTTCACCGACCTGAATTTACCTTAGGAAGAAATTGTATTGGAGAGGCCGGACCACTCCTTTTTTTTTGGAGGGACCGATGCCCTTGGCCTTACCTCTAGATGAAAACACACTTGCCTCCTCGTTTTTGACAGACGACTATTTAGTTGAGCGACTCGAAAACGCATTTTCCCTAGTCAAACATTTATTGTATGTTGACAAAAAAGAACATTTATATTGTATAGAGTCATCGAATGAAAAACCAATGACAATAGGACGATATGGGATAAATTTTAGATTAAAAAAACAAGGCTCTCTATTTTTTTTGTTCCTTTTAAATAGTCAAAACTATTGCTGAAATTTCTCCGGTTAACATGTTGCTAGCTATTGTTTTCGAACATTAAATTAACCATGTTTTCATTAAAATTTGAGAACTTAAAAATGGATAAAAGAAGTTATGTGGTTGAATATAGTGGTAAGTGAAAAGCATCCAACATGAGTGCTCAATTCATTTTCAACTCATCCTTTCATTTTCTCACGTACCAATATTTTCGTTGCTCCATCTAATTTCAGTATCTCAACAGCTGTGATACACGAACCATGACTCATTTTTCATAACTTGGCGACAAAACTTAACCAAATGCCTTTTTACAAGAGCACTCGACGACTACTGGGGTTAACTTTTCCAGTGGATAAACTTGTTCAAAAATATTTGGTCTATCCGATAACAATTTTTTTTTTATAATCAATTATCGAATAAAAGTTTTGCATTAGCACAATAGACAAATTTTCTTAAGTGAAAATTTGAGTTCGAACTTCGACGCCCGCAACAGAAATTATACTACTTTGGTTTGTACGTTTTGTTTTTTTTTTTCCAAACCACCAATATACTACAAGATAATTAAATATACAATATAACTAAATACATGTAACATATATATATATATACATTTCACATAAGTTCATAATTAAATTATAAACACAAAACAGTTAATGATAATTTTGCTATATAAGCACCGACTCTTCGTAGCCGTTAAATGAGCACTCGAGTATATGTGTTGAATCTTCGTATTCGGTAGATAAGCTCGTTTAAAAATACATACTTTTCTATAGACAACAAGAAGTCAACAACACATGTATATATTTTTTTTTTGTCAAACAACAAACACATGTATCTATTTTTCTTATTTTACATATTGTTTCTATACGTATCTATTCAGGAGTAATCCGGGTTCGAAACCTGGTAAGGGAAACTTTTATTTGTTCTTAATTTTGTTCTCTTTTTGTTCAAAAAAAGAAATTGAAACGCCTCACTGTGCTCTTCGCGACACAATAAAACAGCACACATGTTTTTATAAACGGCACGCAAGTTTCTATCATGCTGCTGCATTGAAACGCAGCGTATAGCTATGTTCCGTCTCAGGTGCGTTTCCGTCCTCTGGCTTCCACAAAGCTTGTGACCTGAAGCGATCTGATATAGGAAAGGAAGAGACAGGGGAAGACTCAGTTTGAAGTGGAAGGTTTAAAGTAAGGAGGAGAGTTGACTTGCTTGCATTAGAGAGGTAAGAGATGGACACGTGTACGGTGTTCTTTATCACGATCACTAGTGATTGATTCTTCATTCGATGAACGATCTTGAAAACGAAGAGAAGTCCAAAATCGAACACGTGTCAGAATCAGCTATGTCGGTGGCGGCCATTGATGGAGTCGCGGCTTTGAGATCGGTGTTTCAGCGGGTAAATCAGGCCGCGGAGAAAGCGGGTCGTGTATCGGATCGGGTACGGGTCGTAGCGGTGAGCAAGACGAAACCAGTTTCTCTGATTCGTCAAGTCTACGACGCTGGTCATAAGTCTTTTGGAGAGAACTATGTGCAAGAAATCATTGAGAAGGCGCCTCAGGTTCTCTCTGCTTGCTACATTTCTACGAATCCTTGAAAGATTGAAACTTTTTTGGTAGTTTTTGGATTGAAAGACTCTGAATTTGGTTTTGAAATTGCAGCTTCCAGAAGATATAGAGTGGCATTTCATTGGGAATTTGCAGAGCAACAAAGTGAAGCCTTTGCTATGTAATTGATTTTGCCATTTCAAAGTCTTTTGATCTTTACTTTGTTCTTCTTATATTGATATACTAAATTGGTTTGGAAAATGAGGCACTTTGTCTCTTAATCTCTTTAGTATGTGTTGAGTGTGATACATTTGTTTGGTTGTTTGATCAGCTGGAGTGCCCAATCTTGTGATGGTGGAAAGTGTTGATGATGAGAAGGTAAAATATTATCTATGTGTATTATATCCAAGGGAAGAGTTGTATTGGTTTGTAACTGTTGTAGCATTCGTTAACATTAAAATATCAGGATCTTTAGGTAACAGAACTGTAGATAGTGGAATCTATAGACTGTGGTCAAATGTTTGTTGAGTTTTTGGTAAGTATGGGGATGGAAATGTTGTAGGTTCGTGAATGCAATGACAAGTTTGACAATATGAAACCATAGTAACTTGAGGAATATGCTTGTGACAGTTATACTGGTTTACATTTGGTTCATAGATTGCAAATATGCTTGATCGTGTTGTTGGAAACATTGGAAGAAAGCCCTTGAAGGTCTTGGTCCAAGTGAATACAAGTGGCGAAGAATGTGAGAATCTGGAACTTCTTATTCACATCTATCTCAAATGTTTTCCTATTTGCACGTTTCTTCGAGCAAATCTTACATGATTATCTCACTGATACTTCCAGCTAAATTCGGCGTGGAACCATCAGGATGCTTAGAACTGGCGAAACACATTAAAGAAGCTTGCACGAATCTTGAGTTTTCTGGGCTGATGACAATAGGGATGGCTGATTATACTTCAACTCCAGAGAATTTCAAGGTTAAATGATATGAATTAAACCTGAATTGTATTGGTAATATTATTGGACACTAAAAGGAGCTCTCTTATAATTTCTTATTGTGTGTGTAGATGCTTGCAAAATGCAGAAGTGAAGTGTGCAAGGAGCTTGGAATAGCAGAGGAGCAATGTGAGCTGTCCATGGGAATGTCTGGTGACTTTGAGTTAGCTGTAAGATATTCTTGATTTAAGTAAAAAATTCTGAGCTTTGTTTAAAAAATTGTAAAGAATTTATCTTTTTATTTTATTTTGGGATTTACAGATCGAACTGGGAAGCACAAATGTGAGAACAGGATCAACGATTTTTGGGGCAAGAGAGTATCCAACGAAGAAATGAAGTCTGGAGAGTGATGAGAGATTGATTGTAAGTTAGATTTTCTAACTTTAAACATCAAAACGAGTCTTGAGAATGAATAAAAACTGCTGTTTTAATCGTGAATTAATGTATTCTCCCTTCTTTTTTTTGGTATTCCGTTTGTATCTTGCTCTGCTCTTACGTGTAGACTAAGTCACTAAGGTATAAGAAGCTGCTGTTGTATACATTTCATGGATGAGGTATAAGAATATTCTTATGTATAGTTTCATGGATACTTTTTTTTTTTTTTTAAATGTTAATATTCTTAAGATTGACTATAGTAACACCTTCTTGAGTAGTCCTGTGTAAATCTCTTTCTTTTACTACTGACAATAATTCTAATAAAGTGTATAGTGGAATAAGAAAAGCACAATTTGAATCTCTTGCTCTCCTACCGTACGATACAAAAAACAGAAAAGTCCTATACACAAAGATTATGAATCCGGCTAAGTTACGAAAATCAGTATTATGTTAAAACTTAAAACTGCTGATAGTGAGAAAAAAAATGTTATTTCTTTTGGGTTTTTATCTTAACACATATATTTATTGGTGAATTGAAATCCCACTTACAAAATGTGATTCAAACTCATAAATATCATAGATGTTGACGTGAAACGGAACGAATATAAGTCTGTATTTAATAATAGTTCGATAGAGGAAAACGTCAAAGATGCATTTCATATTGTATGACCGGGCGATAGATAATAGAAACAACTGTACAAAATGGTAAACACAGAGATAACGACTCTGCATTATCACGTGATATAATTTTTACGTGGATAGCTAAACATTATCACGTGAGATTTACCTCGACGAAAACGACTCTGCATTTTTTAACATCAATATGAGAGAGAGACAATAAAAGAGGTGAAAAAGTAAAATAATAAAAATTTATCAAAAAAAAAGAAAGTAAAATAATGAAAAAGAGTTTATCGGATTCTGGTATTTACTAGTTACTCTATTTGTATATTTCCTAATGTCTAATGGTATCCCTTTCAAGGAGTTGAAAGAAATGAAAATTGTATCTTTCTTAATTAAAAGAAATAAAAATCGGTGTCGATAAAAGCAAAAAATAAAATAAAATAAAAACACAATAGAGATTAGTATATAAATAATATATATGTAAAAACAAAAACATTTTCATCATTAATCGTGGCCGACAATGAAGATGGACCATGTCAACGTAACGAGCTGAGAATCTTCATTGAAGAAGAAGAGGCGAGGCACGCAGTTAGGTGATTTGATGCTTCCGATGATGGAGGTCTTAGTTTAGAGAGACATGTGAACTCGTTTTCTCTTCTTACTGTTTTTTTTTGTCTAATGAATGATCATCTTTTTGTTTTCTGTTTTTTCTTCATTAGCTACAAACTCAAGAGTGAGTTGCCTAATGTCCGAAAGTACTCCATGGATTTCGTCGAGTATCCAAAGAAGAAATAAATAAGCTGCTGTAAAAGTTGAGAGTGATGAGATTGATTCTAAATTAGAATTTCTAGCTTTAAACATCATAACAAGTTTCAGAGGATGAATTAATCGAAACCAGTTACTTTCATGGATAACAATGTATACTAATCGAAGCCAGTTTCTTCAGGCATATAAATGGAAAATTTCAACACCCAAACAAAATTCCAAAGTAAGAGATTCTTCATAAAAGGATCTTAGTTTGTACTAAGCGTCATATATAACCAATGAAGTGAACTCACAAGTGATGTCTGTAATGTATCAATGTTATCCCCTACTCTATGTGTATACTCTCTGTTGATTTCACCCTACATGATATGTTACCTTTTCAGTTTGTAAACTAAAAACTTATAAAGTTATGTTTGTTGATGGTCCTATTAGTCCTTGGCTCATAATACCCATAGCAGCTTCTTTCGTGAACTTCCTAGCAAAGAGAAAGCACGGGACAGGTTTTGAATCTGCCTTACACCATTCTGTTCGAGATTCAGTCTCGTAATTGACATGGTCTATTTTCTGTTCCAAGAAGAAGAAAAAAGGAACTAGAGATTACTCATATATCCATTAGGATGTGATGTTAATCACCAGTAGAAATATATGTACCTTTATTTCTTTAATTTGCTCAGGGCTAGAGTTTTCAACTGTGAAAGTGACTGGATGCCAAGAGTTGGCTTCATATTTCGTACTCGAAACGTTCCATACAGTGTATGTCACTGTTCTTCGTTCCATTTCACTCTCTAGTCCTTGCATCTGAAAATATCAGTTTGCATTACATAATGACTATGGAACCTTTTAGATGGAGAAAGGAAACAGAAAATGGGATAGATTTTTATCAAATGGGATAGAACTACCGTAAGCAATGTCTGCACATAGTGTTCATCGGGGATGCAGTTGCGCCGGTTCTGTTTCTGAGTTCACATCAAATGTAAAAGGTTTTAAAATCCGCCATTTGATTGAGAAAGACAAAGGCAAATCAATGGAGAGAAGTGTTCATAGACTTCAAAATATAGACACGATTGACATTGTTTTCAAGCCACACACAAGAATCAACATAAATTGATTCAGGCTGCTATAAAATGAAAAACTTTCAAGTATCACTTACAAGAAACAGCCATGCCTCCTTGGTACCTAAAGGTGGACATCTCTGCAAATTGAAAGAGAAATCAACAGTTAATATGTTGTCTATTAAGCACAAAAGAATCAAGATTGACATTAGAACTATAAATGTTACTCTGAGGTTTCGCTTAATGTTGATTGCAACTCAATGAAAACAAGGTAGTAACGAACTGAATACAAATAAAGATTGATCTTTACCTTGCAAAACTTCTTAAAAACTGGGAATACAATATCATCATTTACAATGACCTGTGCATGACTTCTGATCAAAGATATCCACTGCAGTAGATGAAACTAAGATGAGATTAAAAAAACATTATGAAGTGCAAAGGAAGCCCTTGTTTCCTCTCACCCTGATGCTTAAGTTCCAAAAGAATCTTAGGCTTCAGAAATCTTGGCAAGCAAATAAATCAGCAATGTTTGTTTCAAAAGAAAGAAAGACAAAGAAGATACCTGGGCTCCTTTTCTCCATTTCTCTTCAGGTATGACAGGAGACATTTGCACACTGTACCGTGTCTCTTTAGTATGAATAAAACTGCAAATAGAGAGCAACAAAACATAGTTATCAGGCCATATATATCAAGTATGAAGTACTAAGAAACCTCATAAATTCAGAGTTTCAGTGTATACCTATCCACAAAACTCCTCGGTGAAGAGATAAGATATCTGAATATAAACCCAAAGTCATATAACGGAGCACATCTGCAAAACAGAAAGAAGAAGCATATTAGAGAAGTAAAGAGATCAATTGAAGGGGATATTAGAGAAGAACATTGTATGAAAAATGCAACAAAGCTTACCTGTCAGAGAGAAGAACAAATCTTTGATTGGAGTGATCCTCTAAAGCAGATGCAAGCAACAATCTTTCAGCTGCAATCATACTTGATTCTCCCCATACTACCTATTAACCATAAGTTTCACTTTCAGAGAAGTCAAATATATATATATAAACATCAAATGCAGAAATTCGTATGAACACTCACTCACCTTGATACTATTGTTTATTTGGCGATTGTAGAAATACTGAGATCGTGTAGTGTTCTCATTGAAGACGAAACCAGGTATTGAATGTATGTAAATTGAGAAATTCGAATGATCAACACCCTGAAAAAATTTACCAGAATCAAAAAATTTTTTCCAAATTTATAACAAATCAAAGACTTGGTCTACACGAGTTCGTTCGACCTTGAAGAATCTGTCCCACATAAAATCAAGTGGGAGATCACGTCGAGCTAAGAAAAGGAAAGCGAGCTTGGGACGGTCGCCGGAGAATTCACTGACCGGAACATGAGATCTCGTGACGGAGAGCGGTGGGAGCAATGTCGTAACGGAATGGTATTGCAATTGGATCCTGAGGAGAGCAAGAAGACAAAGCGCCGCGGAGAATGCAATAACGAACTTCCATCCAAGCCACACGACGCCGCGACGTGAAAATGGAGGCTGAGCCTGAGATTTCTTCGTCATTTGCGATCGCTCTCACCGTCGAACGATCAACATTCGAGTCGTTTTTGAAGTCAAAAAATTTCAGGAGAAACGGAAACTGAAGAATTGGCAGATTCAAGAGAGAAGAAGGTAGACGATGATGGCACACGTATAAACTTCAAACGACGTCGCTTAGTCGTTTCAGACGGACTCAAAACGTAAATTTAACTGTTATTACATTGTTTTACGAAATTGAAATTCAAGATATGGTAAGTTGACTAAGAATATTAAGTAAATACATCAAATAATTAAAATCTAATACAGTCAATATAAAATTTTATTTTGAAACCATATATGAACCTTTACATTGTTTCCTTACCAAAAGCTTTAAATAAGACAAAAATAAAACTTTGTTTGGTTGAAAAATAAGACAAAATTATGACTAATTTTAAAACTGAAAGACATCATCTACGGCTACTAGATATATTACGATGTTCCAATATCAAAATCTTCTATAATGCAAAATACAAAAAAACAATGTCTTGCCAAAAAAGAATGGCCTCCAATTCAAAACAATCCACAAAGTTACATCAAATTCCCCTCAAGTCTCTTTTCATCACAGCAGCAAAAGACAATGGCTTTACAATACTACAAAAAATTCTGCCGTCTCCTTTATAAAAAGAAAGAAAAAAATGCTGTTCTTGCTAATGTTTGAGAACACTATGTCACAACATTACTTTAGTAATGTCTCCACTTCTGTTAGAGCTTGTTCAACGGCGTAGATCACCATCTTTTTTATCTGATTCAAAATGGCAAATATTGTAAATAATAAAGAGTTATTCTACGGTGTAAAAGAGAAAAAAGAATCACCTCAAGTTTGTCTTCTCTAGCTTTATGGTTCTTAGGGAGTTGACGAAACTCTTCAGTCAAACGGAGACACTCATGAATGTTCTCTGGAGATACAAAATCAACAGCTACCTTTGTGCAAGACTGTTCCAAATCCGTTAAAATAAGTTAAAAAACAATGAGGAAAAAGTTAGTTAATAAAAACATTCAAATAATAACCTTGAGATTTCGAACTTGATAAGGACAACCCGCGGGAATAAACACTGCTTCTCCTAGCTTTTGCATAAATGTCCATGGCTCAATCCCTTTTGTATTCAAACCAAACAAATAACCTAGGAATAAAATGTTGGTAAGTGACAGTTATTACAGTTACAAGTAACCAACCATACCGAATTCCGCCTTGAGTTTTCTTTTATGCTCCACGGTTAAGAAACATGACTGATCATGTATCGGATGATACACCTATTCAAAAGAATCCTATCAGTACAATAACCTTCGAGGCTCGAAAAATGAAAACGATTCGCGGATTATTTCTTACCGTTGTAACGGGAGAGCCAAACGTATGTCTGAATTCTTTGCAATGCTTCCTTAGATACTCTCCAAGCTTAGGAACATCTTCTCTTCTAAATATGTCCCAAAGCGCACCGCCTGTTTCATCACAATCTCCATTTTCATAACTCACAATCTCTAATCCCTCTAAACCATTTTGTTCCTCCTGAAGCTCTTTCTCATTTTGTTGCTTGTGTTTCTCTTTCAGAGCTTTTATTGCAGACATTTGCACCTCAGTTAATGTTACTTTAGCCGTATGCATAAGAATATTAACCTACAAAACAAGTAACTGTTATATACTTTAAAAAACCCACATTTTTATTTAACAGTACTGAGTAACAGTTCTGAAACTTACTGCATCTGACATATCACAGTGAAGCTTAGTGACTGAATCGCCTCTACTGAGCTCCTCTGAAGTCCCATAAGCAATGTAAGTCTTTGGACCAAGATCTGGTTTAAGAAGTCCTTCAGGAAGTTTTGAAGCAATGTTGAGAATTCCGGATCACTATATTCTTGGAACGGTAATGAGGAAATGAACTCATTGCAGTGACGAGGTAAAAGATTTTCAAACTTGTCTGAAGGAGGCCAGTCTTTCAGCTTCAGCATCTCAGGCCAGAAGTTAGCATATCTTCTTCCTTTACTGTATCCTTCAAAGAAACATCCAGTATTGATCTCCACCTCATAATTAGCTAAACAATCGATGGCTTTGACTTCAGACATTTTAGTGCTAGTTTCTGAATCAACATTCTCACACAAGGCTCGCCACATAACCCTTGGCTCCCAGCTTAAATTAGCAGTGTTGTTAAGAGCGTTTCGAACAATCACTGGTTCACCTTTGGACCAATGCTCTTGGAAATGCAGAAGCTCTCCTAGCTTCAGAACATCAAAAGAATCAGGAGAGTAGAGATAATTATCACTTGATCCATCCCTTGAAGCTGTTCTCCTCATCATATTCATCTCCATATCAGAAGAACATCTGCAATGTGACACTGCTGGATTGATACTACTACTACTACTACTACAAGAGGCTACAAATCTCTCAGCCTTTTGCTCCAAATCTGACATCCAAGTAATCGGTAGGATCCGCTTAAGCACCAAAACACAATCACCGCAACCGCCTTGCTCTTTTGGTGCACACATTATGCTTCCATTTTCATGAGCAGTCCACTTAATGGATAGATTTTTAGTTTCATCCTCGGCAACAGAAGAAGAGCTCGGTGCTGCATCTTCGCCATGTATATATTGGCTCCCTCTATTCACAAACTGTGACTTCATTTCCGGGCGTTCTGAAAGCCATCCTCCACGGATCTCTTGGCAACACCTCAGAAAAAGTTCATAGGAGCACTTAGGACAGCTCCGATGCAAGTCAACAATTGAGGTTGCACAATGGTTACTACACAACACAAATGATCTCTCAGTAATATATATATATAAGTAGATGCAATGTCATATAACTCTTCGAACAAATGCAAAAGGATGAAACTTACCAGAAGACATGCTCTTCAAATGAGCATAGAGTCTTGGATATATTAACTTGAGAAGTCGCTACTCCTATATAGAACAAATCAATTATGTCATATTGTAGCAAGAGAAAAATCTTGTTTTAGAAGAAGATTGATGATATATACCTTTAACCTTTGCCTCGGTTTCAATTTCTTGATCTTACGATTTGCATAACATTTTCAAGAAAGGAAGCATCGACACAATCAAGTATTGAAGATAATGAAATCTTTCGTAGTTAGGGAGTTTTCTCTTTGATGACTGTAAAACAACAAATACATCTCCATTCAGACCAAAACAAAAAAAAAATGATATTGCGATTCATTTGTTAATAATACATACCTCGATTAATCCACTCGAGTGCAAACATGTGGAGCAGTTGCAAATACTGCGGCAAAAGGGACATTTTTCCAAGACATCATCCCTAGACAAATGGGGATACCTATGACAAAACACAAACTCGTATTATCGATATTGAGACCTATAGATAGAAGAAACAATGTCTAGGACAAAAACTAACCATTTCTTTATGCATGGTAGACAATACAACCTCTCTTCACAAAAAGTTACTAGAATAGACCACGCAAGTAACGCTATGGGAACAAAGATCTTAAGCCTGAACAAAAAGGAAAAAAGAGAAAACAACAATTAGCTATGCAAAAGCAACAATCTTTAACAAGAAAATTACAAAACATTAGTACCCAATCAAGTGAATCCTCAAGTAGACAGCAGAATCCAATCCAGCATGGTCAATAAGCTCAGGCTCGGGCATCTTTAAAGCCGCGGGCATCCAGTTCAAGAACCTAAGTTTAAATTGACAAACTTGCTCACAAGAGCACCTGAATGCAAAGGACAGCTTCTAATACCTTTAAGATACCATTTAGGGAAATAAACCCTATCGTTGAAAGGTTGAATTCTCAAGATTGCAAATGCCAAAAGGAAGATGATGGCAGTGATTATGTTGATTGTTGCTGCTACTCCAATGTCTGCTAGTGTTGCCATCTTTTCCTAACTCTTTTTACTGATCTATCAAATCTATATATATCTCCTTTGATATCAAATGCTTCTTCACCTGCAAACATTTATTCAAACCCCTTTGAAATCAAACGCTTCACCCACAAAAATATATCCATTCATCCCTAAATTCATTCAAATGGCGTGTTATATAAAGCAGGAAGAATTAGATATATTTTTTTCTATATAGGAAATTTAGAAAATCTGTAAAAAAAAGGGAAATTGTTAAAGTAGAAAAGATTTTCACAGTATTCCAAAAAGATAAAATATTATCTCTACATTTAAATATCAGTCCTTACTCTTGTTAAACCTTTCATAAAATATATATGAAAGGTTTTTTTTTTAATTATTCACCCGGTTTTTTTTTTTGTTCTTTTGCTGTGTAAAACACTGAAAGAACACGGACGAGGAATACAGAGGAAAGAAGAAAAAGTTTTTTTTTTTTTAATCTTTGAGAACATAAAACTTGTTTTTTTCTTTGCTCGGGTGAATAATAAGGTGACGTTGATCCGCGTATAGAGAGAGTCTCTGCATCTTTCTTCATAGTAAGTACTGAACGTTTTATTTCATTATCAATCACTATTATTGACAAATTTAGGTTTGCTTTAAATTCACTCCATTTTTTTTTGCTGTAAAGCTTCAAGTTCACTTTTAGTCTTTTATCATTACACATTCATCTTGTTATTATTTAACGTATTGTTTAAAGAAATCTATTAAAGGTATAGGTAAGATATCCTATTCTTGTATGCACAATAGAAAATATGATTAGTTTATAATCGTAATTAAAGTTTTGTCTAAAAACCGTTCCGAAACGTGGTATTTTTTAAATTAAAGACAGTGGTGTTTCTGAAAATGTGAGAAGTTCAAGAATAAACCGAATTGCAATGATAATATATGGGGTCATATGAAATACTGTATAAAGATAATGAGTGAATAGTAATTAATCCCCACTTAAGTAGTCATTAATCATTATTATATTTGATCCCCGATATCAGCTAGCTGCGGCAAGTGCCACGTGGGCCGGTAACGATGAACTTCGCGTACGTGCCACGTGGCTTATCTATTGTACAAGCTCTTAAATAGGGAGTAAATGCTATACTGACCTTATGCAAAAAAAAGTAAACTATATAACCTTTATGTAATCTACATAACATTCATTTAACTCATATAAGTGATATACCCATTTTAACCTTGAAACAATTGAAAATAAAATTAAAATTAAAATAATTAAAAAAAAATTTATCTCTCTTACCTCTCTTCCTGCAACGTGTTCGAGCTTCCAGAAGACAACGGCAAAGAAGACGACGGCAAGGAAGATGACGGCGACGAAGACGACGACGACGACGACGAAGACGACGGCGACGACGACGAAGACGACGGCGACGGTGACACGAATCTCCAACGACAACGATGACGGCTACACGAATCTCTGACGACGACGTTGATCTTCTTCCTCTTCTCCGAAACTCCTTCCACCATTGTCAAGTAGGTGAATCTCTTCTGATTATGAGTTTTATTCTCTTCAATGTAAGTGTTATATATGAGTAATAGTTTAAATTCGAAGTTTGATTTGAGCCATTTTGAGACATTGTCAAATCTGGTTTGGAATTCGTGGATTGGATCTGCGTAGAATCGCCATTACTGTTGGTAAAGTAAGTTCGAAAGTTAAACTGAAGTTAAACTATGTTACATAGTTAAACTAAGTTACACTACGTTAAACTATGTTACAGGGGTTAAACTAAGTTAAACTGTGTTGTAGGAGTTAAACTAAGTTAAATTATACACATTATACACTGACGTTTTTTTATTATTTGTTTGCAGGGGACAATGACGCTCATTTATTTTGATTATGGTGGATATTATTCACATAGGGGAGACGTTGTTAAATGGAATCCCAGAGAAGTTCAAATATATCCTTTATTTACGTATGGTAGTGCGGAGGAATTCTACTAATTGTGTATTCAATTACCTTATGTCTATAAGTTCTTGCACAAGAGATGTGAGATTGCAAAAACGTTACTAGTATCTGAGTTAAACAGTTTTATGCTTGAATACACAGTGCTTAGAGAAGATAAAAAACGTTACATGGTTGATCTGAGAAGTAAAAGTTGTAGTTGTAGGCGTTATGATATAGACAAATATCCATGTGAACATGCAATTGCTGCAACTATGTTCCACGAAAAAACGTCAGATGTCGATCTATACGATTGCTGCTCACATTATTATTTTTCTGAGAATTGGTTGACGGTTTACTGTAAGACCATCTATCCAGTACCGAATACATCTGCGTGGGTAGTTCCTACTCATATTACTGGTACATGCGTTTTGCCTCCAGATTACCCAAAAAAACAAAAGGAAAAAACTCAACAGGCTAGGTTTCCGTCAGTTGGAGAACATCGAGGAAGAACGAGATCCCGTGGACTTGGAGGTTACTTTAATATGTCGAGTTAGTTTATTTATTTAAATTTGTTGAAATAATACTTGCGGTTATTTTTTTGTTGCTGGATTTGTATTTGATATATCAGGTATAACTTCTTAAATCAAGTAAAACTATATCAAATTTAGTATTACAAGTTAAACTACTGTTAAACTAATGTTGTTAAACTGAAGGTAAACTACTGTTAAACTACTGTTAAACTACCGTTAAACTACTATTAAACTACCGTTAAACCAAAGTTAAATAGGTCATCTTTACCAACTTAATTCTTCAACATTCATAACGGTAAAACAAAAAAATAGTTGAAGCATATGGTTAATCTTATTTAATAGTTAAAATTGTAAAAAAATAAAATTTTAAGATATTATACATGTTCAGTTTGAAATCTCGGTAAAAACCATATACAATGTATATTACTTAGTTATTACTATCATCTGAATTGTAAAATAAAATATACGGATCAATTTAATATATATTGATTCATAATACGATGTTAAATGTGTGTTAAAATGAATTTTCAGAAAGGTAAACTATATGAAATCATTTTAAATAGGGTTAAACTAGGTTTTTGGTTTTTAGCATAGAAGTTAAACTATGTGTAACTTTGTTAAACTAGATTTTTGGTTAAACTAGGTGGTTAAACTCTATGAAAAAAAAAAGAATGACGGCGCCGTTTTTTAAATTAAAAGTAATTGTTTTTTTAAAAAATTTTTTTTAAAATTATAATTTTAAAAAATTAAAAAGTTAGAGTTTTTGAAGTTAAATTGAGTTAAATTGAAGTTAAATTGAAATTTAAACTGAAGTTAAAAAGTTAAATTGAAGGTAATATAAAATTAAGTTCACATAAATTCCTAAAATAACAAGTTCAAACTGAAACACTTTTGCCAAAATAAAGGTTTAATTTTCCCATATATGCCTTATACATTTATGGTTACTTAGCTATTACTATCATATCAATATAAAAATAAAATATACCTGCTCTTTAAAATATACATGCTCTTTAAAATATACATTTATGGTTACTTAGTTATTACTTAGCTATTACTAATAAAACTTTTTAATAATAAATAAATTTTAAAAATATATTAGAAGTTAAACTACGTTAAACTAAACTAACACTCTTTTGATAATTTTTTTGAACATATAGACGCAAAAGATACAAGTTTATGTTTTCTCATTGTGCATATGGACGCAAATTGTATAGAAAGTCTTGGAAAGTTCTAGTTTATTCTTTAGTCAATAGATCACTAGACAATGTCTCACAAAGAGATTCGATTCTTTTGTTTTTAAAAACACAACTGGGACAACAAGGGAAGGAAGCACACAAAATCAGTTAAAACGACTCAATAAAGTCTGAAAGATTTGGTTTTTGAGTTTAATTCAATAGTAGTAACGCTTCATCTCTTCATCCTCCTCATCCTCATCTATGGCATCATCACTGTCTTCTTCATCTTCAACATGAAAGTCCTCATCATCCTCCTCTAGCATCTTCCAACTGTTCCTTCTCTGCCTTTCTCTTGTCAAGATCAGCCCTGAAGTAAAACACAAATCATAAGCATAGAATTTGCAGACACAAATCAAACAATCTTGTTACAATGATGTATCTTCTAATGACGCACTTATATGACTACAAGAGAAGTATGTTTAGATAATGAGAATGCAGACAATCTCCAGAATTTTTAACTCTAAATCTTAAGCTACATTGCATATGAATCTGCTGCTTGAATATAAGCCAAAGGAGCTACTCTAGACTCTCGAGTCAACAATACTGATACTAAACAGAGAAGATCTTGATGAGATTAAATGATTAATTAGTACCTTGCCTAATGTGTTTGCAGACAAAGGAGCAATGACCATAGCATCATCTCATCGTCTAAGCTCGATATGAAGCACAAGATCACCAATCTTTTTCCAGGTATACCATTCATCTTCATCTGTATAGAGAGTCACGGCTTTCAAGAAATTAAGAGAAGACTTATCCAAGAAATTGAGAGATGATTTTGAAGCAACGGCTTTCACTTCTGCTCATTCAATGAAACAATGGCAGAGATTACTCGTAATCAAATAATCCAAAAAATCATACCCTATGTTTTCTTTTTCTCCTCAATTCCTTTTTTTGGATCGAACGGGAACTATCACCAACTGCTGGATCTTTAGGATCTTTCACATTTCTAATTCTCTTCCTCATCGTCTTCAATTTATATACCTATCACAAACCTGCAAAACATCCAATATACAATCCAGAATTAATCCCTAAATTGAAACCCTAAATTCCGCTTCCACGAAACCCTAGCCAAACAATTACTAATCTCTAAACCCCTAATTGAAGTTTATGTAGTTTTTAATTGAACAAGTAAACCTTAGTTTACCTTCAGTTTAACCGAGAACGATACGCGAGTGGGAAACCGAAATCGAAGAAAAAGATACCGAAATCAAAGAAAGAAGAAAACGAGAACAAAAAGAAACAGAAGAAGAGAAGAAAATGGGAGAGATTGATTTGTGATTTTGAAATTAAAGTTACCAAAGATGGGATGCTTCATTTAAGTTGCAGAGATTTTGGGGGATTTTGGGTTCGGATCGTGGAAGATGGAGCTACATTAAAGGGCAAGTGAGAAGGAGTTACGCGAGTGGGGCTAGTGGGAAGGAAGCATTGGTTTTTTTGTAATAACCGTAACTGCAGCTGGTGATATTGTCTTTTACTCAATTTTAACATTAAAAAAAAATCAAAACAAAATTAATTAAATTTGGAGGTCATTCTGGCACATTGAAAAAGTTGGAAGGGTCACTCCATCCCTTAAATAGTGACACGCGCTGAAGCTCGAACGTGACTACACGACGATCCAATTAAATATTAAAATCACAAAGAAACGTTAATTTTTGAAATCAGGGGAAGCGGGAATGCTGAACGACAGCGTTTGGTAACAAGAGCGTGTGTGAACGGTAAATACTTGAGCTTATGAATTATGATCCTGTCAAATCTACTAAAATTCTAAAATATGTTAAAAAACTGTGGATTTATTTTGAAATTTCCTGTTCTGATAAAGGAAATTATCCAAAAAAATTTGAAAGAGTTTGTGGAAATCTTGTGTATTGACATTCACAGAAATTGGTATTTATACATTATAACTTTATAAGGATAAAACTCGTAAAAAGATAGAGATTAGGCTAAAGACATCATTATCAAAAGATAGGCTAAGTACATCATAATCCAATTCTAATTACGAGTTATCTCAATATCCTTCAAGGCTTAAAACTTTAATTCAATTTCTTTCCAAAAAAGGAAATATCAAAACTTACCTCTCGTCGGTGGTTTTATTCCAAATCACTCAAGGATCCTAACTATCCCTGGATATATATATACACAAACACAAGGCAAGGCTGAATCAGAATACACATAACACAACACACAAAAGACAAGGCTGAATCAGATCGAGAGAGAAAAGATAAAGATAAGCGAGAATGGAGATCAAAGTGAAAACTTTAACAGGAAAAGAAATCATGATTGAGATTGATCCAATGGACAAAATGGATAAGATTAAGGAGCTACTCGAAGAGAAAGAAGGCATTCCTCCGATGCAACAAAGACTTATCTACGCTGGCAAACAAGTTGCTGATGACCAAACCGTTAAACATTACAACATTGAAGCTGGTTCTTATATTCATCTTGTTCTTGCTCTTAGAGGTGGCTTTTAGAAATCAGAATTTAGTTGAATCAAGACTTGCTTTTATTATGTCTATTGTTTTTTTTCTTTTTTTTTCTTCTTCTCGTGGGTTTGTTCATGTTAATCGATGACCTAATCTAGAGAACCCTTTTTCTTGTTTGATTTGATCAAAAATCCTTGTGAAACTCAACTAAAGGTGTTATTACAATACCGGAGTATGATAATTTTAAACCATCTCAATAAACCGAACCAAAACCGGGTAGTAACAAAAAAAAAAGTAAAGTCAGCAATTTTATTGATCATGACACATACATTCTTTACATCGTGGGTAACGGTAAACGCTGCGTCCAATAGGTCTAGCGAAAACATGTTTTGTTTGTCTAATCGCTTTTCTCACTCTCTGCTCAAACATGTTCCACTCTATCGTATTGTTCTTCATCAATATGTCCGATAGTCTCCGTTTGTTCGGTCTTATCGTCGGCATTTTCCCACCTCCGTAATAAATCCGATAACCCGATACAAGAGACGATAACTGACTCCCTGAATCCGTCATCGCAAAAGCATCTGCCGCAGCACAAGCGATGAAATCTAAAGCCGCTAGCTACATATACACCAAAGGAAAACATAACCAAAAATCTCAAATCGTTTATTTTTTTTACTTAAGATTTGAAACTGTAGTCTAACATTCAAGCAAAATAGAAACGTTTTGTTTTTTTTTGTATTACCTGAGATGAAAAGTTCTTGAATGGTTGTAACTCGGATTTCGTTAGTAATATCTCTTTGGTGACTAGATTAGGGTATAAGCTCGTTAACGCGGCTAACCGTTTTGATCCTCCGTATATATTTGCACCAGCTACGAAAACTCGGGTTTCGCGCTTAAAGCCCAGAGCCGCGAGCATAAGCACGGCTTCTTCAGGTGTTAACGGACAAAGTCCTTCAGTTCTCAAAGTATCAGGAGATGGAAATCTGAAAAGAAAAGCGAAAAAAAACAGAGCAATTTAGGTTTAGATTCGACAAACAATGAAGAGGAAGCGTGAGTGTGAAGTAAAAAGAAACAAACTTTTTTGTTTTGGTTAAAGTTGAAAGAGATGGAAAGTGTTTTTGGCGGTAAGTATCCAACTCTTTCTGTTCTGTTTCGCCTCCTCCAAAGTAACAAAGAGAATGAGCCACCATGTCGATTTCAAACCGTAGATGCAGAGCAAGATACTTAGAAGAAGATGAAGCCGCGTTCTTCTGCGCAGAAGGATCAGTTTCATTGTCCAAGATTAAGGAAGATGATTCTGGACCGAGGAGATGCATATCAAGTGGTGCAAGGTAAGATCCTCTGCCGCGTAATCTCTTCACCATTAACGCGGCAGCTTCTTGTATTCTTGGGACAAAGTTTAGTGCGTGAAAGTTACATCTGCAACGAAGCCTCTACTTCCAGAAATGGTTAGATCAAAGAAGCTATAATAAGAGATAGAAAATGCAGAGGAGTGAAGAAAATATCTACCTGTAACTCAGATGGTACTGGATCAAAGGCTAAGCGATTTCCGAATCCAATAAAATGGATAACTTTGTTTTTGAGTAGTATAGGGAGAATTTGATTCATATAGAAGTCTAATTTGGCTTCTTTCATCACATCCATATCTGTCACCTTAAGAGATAAAAGTGACAAAACATGAACAAAAAGAGAAGAAAAGATGAGACTCTCCGTATCAAGATTTGAGGGAGAATGTTAAAACTCACGACGCTGCCGATAGCTTCAAGATCCAAAGATTGAAGATTATTTGGTAGTTTCTTTACTATCCGAATATCGGGAGACAAATAATTGATAAAATGTTCCTCTTGGTAGATATCTCCGAACTGACTATGAAGTATTAAAGTTCAACACAATTGTTAAAAATGTAAAGATTGGAATCTTTGTTTATTAATTTGACTCGAAAATGATTAGAGATCGAGAGAGAAGTGGGAGCTTACAATAGTTACCTTGCATCCGTCCAAACATCACTTAACATGAATTTGGGAATGACAAGAGTCGCATTGAGCAACCGAGCTACAACAACGATGTTACATACCTGTAAAAATATATCCAATGGTTATTATAGTCAATTGAGAAAGATTCAAAGACACAAATTGAATTGAGTGATAAGGAGAAGATAAAATTACAGCAACTCTTTGTTGATTAATCCCTCCGTTTGCAGTTACCATAATATATCCATTGTTGCCATCTAAAAAAACCAGGAAAATCAAACTCTATAGGGAAACGAGGTTTAATCCAATTCGAGAAACAGCGACAAACCGTTAGGAGCCCAAGAACGTTGATCAGCACAAGGCTTCCAAGCCAAAGCTTGCTTTTTAGGCTCTTCCCATAAGTCTTGTGGCTCAAGTTTGTTCTGCTTCAATCAAATACCATTACAGTAAGTACCATGCAACTTGAAAGGAAGGATTAGATTGGTTTTGATAAATAGATATATATTCACCTCTGCCAAAGCCTGAGCAGCCAAACTCAACATTCTACCATATGTTCCATTATATTTCCTCTTTGGTTTTCCATACTTTTTACGTTCTTCATTCTATTTCACAAAACAAGTTTAGATCAATGAATATTTTCAAGCACAAGTAAAAAAGAAACAAGACAAGAAACATAAGTAATTGACCTGTGCAAATAATCGTTTGGCGTTAAGATTCTTAGAGAGTCCTCTTCGAAGCCAGATTCGACCTTCGTGAAGGCGACAGAGCATAGACCAATTCAAGAGGAAGAAGAAACCTAAAATCAAGATAACGCCGATGGCTGTTTTAGCCGTGCTTCTCTCATGCCAAGCTCGCATTCTCTTCTTCTTCCCTCGCTTATTAATGGTTTGCTTCAGATTCGGGTCTCCGGAAAATGCTGAGAACCGGATCGGGCCGAGAAGAGGCGGTAGACCTCCTCCGTAGAACCGAAGATCACGTGACTCTGGTTTCTCTTCGTCGTCAGGTCTCTCTTCTTGTCCCATTGATCAAACAAAAGTCCCCTTCTTTTCTCGGTCTCTCTCTCTCCTCTCTGTGTCTCAATCGACGAAAGGAGAGAGAGAGAGAGAGATACTAAAACTAAAGGATGAAAGAGTTGCCATAAATAAGAGCGCGAAAGCTTTGCCGAATTTAACGAAGATAGTGACAGACAGAGATTGTCTGAATTTTTTAGTGATTCTGTTATTTTCTTCCTTCTAAATTTCGTACATCATTAACGTTTAACCTTAGTTTAGTTTTAAACCAAAGCTGTAAAATGTAATACTTTCTCCCTATAGTTTATCTATTAACAGAAACATCTTTTGATTTTTAATAAAATGTTCAATTTCTTAACTATAGACGTTCTTGATGATTTGTCACCATCCAACATTCCAACCACTATTGCATGCAACTTTAAAACTTTTTTCACCAGCTAGGTTAGTATCTATAAACAGTTTTGCTATACATATAAAGTTAAGTGCTATTTCGCTTTCGAAATAGCAAATAAGTATAATCGAATGCCCATTAACAAAGCAATCTAGTAAGTCTATTTTACTTTGAAAATGAATTAAATAGTGTATGTGACCTTGATGGTATCTCTAGACAGTTGCTACCAGCATTATGTATTTCTTTTAATGCGATTTAAGAAACGTTGGCTTTAAATCACATCTATTTTAATGTGATTCCAGTTTGTTAAGATTTTCCATATAGAACCAGAAAGAGCTTTGTATTAAATTTCTTATAATCACTCCCGACTTGAGAACTTTCATATTTTAATATAATTATCTTATAATTTTTAGGAAGAAAAACAAGAGAGAAATAAACAAACCGAAATGGTACGTAGACGTCTGATTCACCATTCAAAGATAAAACAAGACAGAATGTAAATATCCAAGAAAAGCAGAAAAGCCAAGGCATGGTGGTTAATCGAGAGATTATTGAGCCCCGAGTTCGAGAAGTAGAGTGTGGCTGAGAGCGTCTGAACCAGGTCCCGTGAATTGGATTGGACCTGCAAGTCGACAACGATAAGAATCCGAAACATAAGATGGTTTTGTTTACAACAAAAAAAAATTGCAACAAACCTGGGCTGATGTATCGGTTATTTAATGCCCATTCCTCACGCAACGATGCAAATTTCTTAAACGGTGCACCTGCAGATTCCAATAAAACACACTCAGTGAGAGACCATTTAACTGCCGCATCAAAAACTATGAGAAGATAAGGAATCAAAGGGTCACCTTCAAGTTCTACCATTGCTTTCTTGATCACAGGCTTGAACTTACCTGCAAGTAGAATTCAACTCAGATATTTATATATATATATATATATATATCTACATTTCAAAATGTGTCTTAGTAAAGCTTAAATGTGAAATTTTCATACCGTGCCTCCTTTCGACATCCATCAAGGCTGTAAGGGCAGTCCCACCTACTGTCCAGTCTTCCACAGGAGCAGCCAAGTTCCCGACCTGCGCCAATAAGTTTACTCATCTCATTCTAAGCACAAACTAGTTTACCAAAGGCTATATTGATTAACAGAAATGAGAAACAGAGGGAAAACTGATTTAAGTGGGTAATGGAGTACAAACCGAAGAAATCAGTCCTGTTTTCCCACTGTTGAGGAGTACTCCAGCGCCATAACCGAGTGCATAACAGTATGTGGCATCAAAATTTGTAGGCAAACCGCATCTTCCTTCATACCTGTATACACATCGTAAAAACAATAATAAGTTGAGTTTGTTTTCTTCACACTGAGTAAATCTATTATGCAGCTGTATATAGGGATTTGGTTCACTGAAAGAACAAAATGAGAAAAAGTACCCGAAGAAATGAGACTGTCCCATGAATTGTCCCTTGTATGCACCAGCTTGCTTTCTTTTCTCCAATTCAGTTTCAACCATTTGAATAAGCATCTTCTCAGTCTCAATCTTGGCCACCTATCAAGACGAGGAAAAATGTTTTAATAAATGATCCATGAGAGATTAAACTAACTCCATCTTGGTGGGAATTTAGTATGAGGCAACAGGACCATAATCATTACCTGGACATTTCCATGTGGGTCTCTCTCAAGCATCAGCTGTTCTTGAATAGCTTCAGGCAAAAGATCAAACAGCTTCACAGATTGCTCGGTGAGCTTCTTTTTCCACAGTCCATTTTCATCGACAACCTCATTCGCCAGAATTTCGTTCAGTTCTGCGATCAGCTCTTGGACCTTAGAAGTAAAAACAGAATAGTTGTCATCAGTTAAGAACAGTCATATTAATCAGCTTGAAAGTGGTAAGTGGTAACTACTATTTTGTTACGCGAAAAACGCACCTCAGGAATAAAGTCGATCAGACCTTCTGGAATCAGAATGACACCGTAGTTGTAACCAAGTTCAGCACGTTTGCAGATAACATCCACCATGTAGTCTGTGACATTCTTCAAAGTCTGCTTCTGGGCAGAAACCTACAAAAGGATATTTCCAGATCAAAGCTGAGTAAATATAGACTGCTCTACTTAGGCATGTGTGAGATCTCTCTGAACCAATAACTCCATACTGAACTAGATAATTTGCTTCAATGGAAAAGTGTAACCAAAATGAATCGGATATGCAGTCTAATCCAATCACCTATAAGATTCAAATATCTTTGGGTTAAATTGAAGTCGAACAAGAATGTACCTCTTCTCCAATAACTGTAATGTTTGGGTGAGTTTGTAAAGCACACTCAAGCGTAATGTGGGAAGCAGCACGGCCCATAAGTCGTACAACTGCAATGCAAATATGATACAACATTGCGGGCATCAGTAAATAACAGAAATGATGCAACTTCAAGAATTTTTGTTTACCCAATTACTTACAGTGATAGTATTTTCCAGTTGACCTTGCATCAATCATGACATTTCCAATCATTTCAGAGTAAATCTGCAGAAGCAATATAATGTTTTAATAGGCTTAGAAGTTAGAATCAACCACATACCATTGGTCATGTAACAATGTAACATTTAATGTAGGGCGAGCTATTTTCGAAATTCTAGATAAAATTGATCAAACCGGAAACTCACCTTGCAAGCTGTATCAAACCCAAAACTTGTGGGCACCTCTTTGCATTTCAAATCACCATCAATGGTCTTAGGGCACCCAATGACTCTGGTTTTCAAGTTCTTACTCCTAATTATACAAGTAAAGAAATAAGTCAAATGCTGAATCAGCAAATCATTAAAGATTCTGTTCACATGGACATTCAAGAACAACACTTTTAATCTAAGATAAATAAGTTTCAACAACAGATATAAAAATATTCCACTGCCAGCTTTACCTGAAGTTTTCAGCAAGGAGGCAAGCATTGGTGTTGGAGTCATCTCCACCAATAACCACCAATCCATCCAAATCTAGCTTCTTTGCTGTTTCTTCAGCTTGTTTAAACTGCACATGTGAGGCATTTATAGTTACCCACTGCAAGAAATAGGATATGGAAGCAGTAATAATCTCTATAAACTACAAAAAAAATATTCAACCTGCTCAGGTGTCTCAATCTTGTCTCTTCCACTGCAGATCATGTCGAAACCACCCTGTTGAGACCGAAAGAGAATTATAACCACATCAACACAAAAAAAAAATCAAGCACATTCAACTGAGGACTAATGCTCCACTAGATGTGGACCATCATCGTTCAAAATGATGATGCAGTTCTTAAATCCCAATCAATCACAAAGCTTATGTGAAGGATCCATAAACTAGCCCAAGTACCTGGTTCCTGTAAGGCTGAATATATTCTGCATTCAACTCAACATATTTGCATTTCATGATACCAGCTGGACCACCCTTGAACCCGTAAAATGTACTTCCTTTTGCACGCTCTTGCAGGTAATCTAACACCGAAACAAAAATTTACAAATCAAGAATGGCAATGTCAGCTAAAATAAACGAAAAACATCATTTGACATAAAAATGAAACCCTTACCAAACAATCCAGATATGACATTGTGCCCACCAGGTGCCTGACCTCCGGAGAGAACAACACCGATCTTCAATTTCTGTCCCGATGTAGCTGCATTCTGATCTGGAACCACTGCTACAGATGGCTGACCATATAGACCCGGAAACAACTTCGCTATCTCATCTGAAATCGTATAAATCAACACTAAATCCTCCGGAACTCTTATACAAGTCTATAGACCACAGATCTGTAAGTGAACTCTCACACTCCTCGAGAGTCACAGTTAAATACTAAAGCAAAATCGCAATTAAACTAATAAAACGAATTCGATTAAGGTTCACGAATGATTAAGTTCCTCAAATTTCTCACCAAACTAACAAGATCTAGATCAAGGAAGCGATACACAAATCGAAAATCATCAGATCAGACGGATAAAAAAAAAATACTCAAATCCCTAGTCCTCACCTGGATTCCCGGCGGCGGAACTAGCGGGACCATCGACGATTTTGAAAGCTCCTTTGAGTACAGAAGGCAAAGGAAGAGCGTTGTTAATACGGCTAGACTGAACTTCGCTGTAAACCGAAGCACGTCCTTTGGCCGGAGCATTATCCGGAGATACGGCGACGAGATCTCGGTTAATGGCAAGAGCAGGGGCCATTGCTTGTGGATATTTTAGCTTTTCACCAAACTCGGTTGCGTTGTTCGAACCTAATTTCCTTCCCTCCTTGAGTTTTTAGCGTTAATGGAGTTCACTTCGAGGTCTCCGCATTGGGGGTTGGTGTGAATATATAGTCTGACTTAAGGGCATATTAGTCAATGGATAATTTACTCATCCTACAAGGCAAAGGGTATTTTAGAAATATCGTATATATCGGCCCGCGCTCAGATATTGTAGAGGAAAGGCCCAATCTTATTGCATGGGCCGAACGACTTCTCATTTAAATTGATTGATTACACATATTGTTACACCAACAAATCATATTTACTAGATTTTACAATGAAACTGTCGCCTCAACGTCAAATCTTTTACAAAACAGCCAAAAAGAACATATCAATGCCTTGCCAAATGAAATCACAGTGATCACTGAGCCGAGTAAAAAAAAAAAAAAACTAAATACTAGTTGGCTAAAATCGTGACGAAACAACAAAACCGGTTGGTTCTCAACATTTACATGACTCACGACAAGATAACCGGTAATATTGCCGTTGAGAAAGGTAAACCCACATATCAGTAAAACACCAAAGATGCTGCTGAAAAAAACATGAATCAAGTGAAGGGATACAAATGCTGCTGAGAAAACCATGAATAAAGTGAGAAAACCCACATACTTGGTGATAATGTGGACAGCTTAAGAGGAGAGAAACTTTGCCATTATATATATGATTTTCTTTTCTTTTTTCTATTTTGAAAACCTAATTTTAAATTTAATTTATATAATTCAACCAATGAAACAAATAAAAGCTCAATAAATTCAATTATTTGCCTAAAAACTTGAAAAAAATCAAATAAAATAAAAAAGAAAAGAGTATGAAAGAAAATGTCTTGTTGTAGGAAACATATTTTTTGTTTCATCGAGGTAAAGTGTTTGATCTGATTAAATTTGAAGATTATCTCTAACCCCCAATAATTGTCTTTTTTTTAATGACTTAATTAAGCTATGTTTTCTCTGGCAAAGCTATTTTCCGAAGATATCGATTTATCATCTCATAGCTTGTAAATGTAATAACTCCTTGAGGAGTTGTCCTCAATAGGTTAGTGGCACAACCACGGTAGAATCCAGGGACTCCTTCTCTCTTATATACTTTCTTGATGCAGTCGACGACTCCTGAATATTGTCCTTAAACGTTTTTCACTTGTCTTTGTTCTTGAAGCTTTGACCTTATTACCTTTATAAAATTACACATACCAAATTGATAGTTATAAATATTGTGTATAGCATTGCAAATATTCTGATTTATTTAATTTCTCAGGATCTGTTTTTTTTTTTCTATTCAGACAAGGTAGTTAACTTGAAGTAGTATAAATGCTTTGCTTTGCAAATTTCATTTTCTTTGGAACGTATAAACGGGAATTAAATTTTTTTATCAACCACTAATATAATGAAGTGAGATTGAAGGAAACAATAAACATAGCAGAAGAAGAGAAAGATGCCTCGTGAGGATAAGTCATCACAGAGGCAATTATTTTCGAAATTGAAGAGGCAACAGCAGTATTTCCAGGGCTCAACGTCTCCACTGATGTATTACCTGAGAAGTTGTACACGTAGCTATGATTAATCTATGATCAGACGATAATATATATACTATAATCTTTAATAAATTCAAGTGGAAAAATCATGTTTTTATTCACCCTTGTCTGCCATATATTGCTTGATCATTTCATATACTGGAAACTGGATCGCCACATGGCTTACCCCCATCAAAGATGGCACAAGGCCACTGTTGAATCAAAACCAATTATTAATACAACAAAAGTTTTAACATAAGCACCAAATTATTGATAGTCAGGTCTGACATTTTTACTACTCAAAAATGAGTTTTCAATTTCATTCGAAAGAAAAACTTACCTGTACAATCCTCGTAATCCTTCTTCATAGTAAATTCTGCCAAATGCAGATAATACGGTTTGGTACGGTACCACATTTGGCCTCATTCCTTGCGTCTGATAAAAGTGAAAAAAAAAGAGTAATGGTAACTAAACTCCATATATGATATATAATAAGGAGAAAAGCTAAAATAATTCTATTTAGTATTTTAATTGCTAGTTTAACTTTGAAAAAATTAAAGTTAAATGAGTTTTTTTAATCACATAAACACCGTTCAAATCATGTGTTAGGAAAAACCTAATCACAAAAGTGTCATTATGAATTAATGCCACATCATATTTATTTTCGGAAAAATACTTCATATTTACGATATTACCACCACTTATTGAAAAATCTGCAAATTAAATCTACAATTTTATGTTATGGTAGATTTAGTTTAATGGCAGATTTTAATTTGTACTGCAGATTTTTGTTTTTCTACAGAGTTACATATATTGGTGGTAGTAGAGTTTTGAATTCATGGCAGAGTTCTTTTTCTACCTGCAGATTTTTAAATTTATAGTAGATTTTAAAATTAATGGCAGTAGATTTTTATTTTTATTTACCATGAAAAATTTTCCACGTAAATTTTATTTTTTTGATGCAGATTTTCAATGGCAGATATATTTTTCCCGGCAGATTTTATTTTTTAGTTGTAGCAGAGTCACGTTTCTTATAATAGTGACCGTAGATTTTATTAACAAAAATTAATTGCTATATTAACTTTTTATTTACTACAGATTTGAATCCAGTTGCAGCAGGTTTATGAAATTCTGAAAAATATTCATTAGTTATGGTAGATTTTTTAACTTTTTTTTATTGCAGATAACTTTCTAACTAGATTAACTTTTTCAGTGACCGTAGACTTACTATGCCAGATTTGATATAAACATGTTACCGCAGATTTTTAACAACAGACTTGTTATAATGAGGTCGCAGATTTGTTTTAATTTTTTCTTAATTAATGACAAAATTAGGAGAAAATATTCCAAAATAATGCTAACTTCCATCACTATTTTTTTAGGGTTTGTAATCAGCCTCCTTCCTATTCTTCCATAATCTTTTATTCAGTTTTACCTTTATTCCCAAAAATATGAATTTTTATTTTCATTTTATCCTTTCTCTATTAGTTAGATATACATTATATCTAAGCCTATTTCTCTATTTCATATGAATTTTAGGGTTTTTCTTCTTAGATTAGGGTTTTTTTTTTAACTTTTTTTAGAGAAGTTTTTATTTTGACATTTAATTTTAATTGTAATTGTAATAATTTAAATTTAAAATATATTTTTCAAAATTCAAAATTTACAGTTTTATTAAGTTTTGAGAAAGTGTAATTTTGTCTTTTGACAAAAGATTAAAATTACAGTTTTATGAGGTTAGTCTAGCAATTAATATCAAGAGTAGAGTTATTCTGGTATATTTTCACTATATAATAAAACCAAAGAAAATTTAACAAAAAAATATCCAAAGGAGCAAGCTTGCTACTAATCTTGTATGGACAACCCAAAGTGGATTAGTTGCAATAGTAGTGGAGGCTCCAGCAATTGCAGAAGCTATTACGTTTGCTCCAATACTGTATTTCTTATTTTTAAAAATAAGATATTTGTTTTATTATTTGCGCCTATAAAAAGCGACCCTCTCTCCCAACCCCTAAACTCACACATTTATCATCATAAAGAATCAAAAACACTAAGTTTCAAATTTAAACAGAGAGTTTAAAAGAGAGACATGGAGAAGAACATTAAGTTTCCAGTTATAGACTTGGCTAAGCTAAATGGTGAAGAGAGAGACCAAACCATGGCTTTGATCGACGATGCTTGTCAAAATTGAGGCTTCTTTGAGGTTCTTGTCTCTCTTAGTTATTTATCAAATAGTGTTTTCCTTACATATTTTTGTAATATGAGACATTAGTAGTTCTGTTTTGTAAATTCAGCTGTTGAACCATGGACTACCATATGATCTAATGGACAAAATTGAGAAGATGACAAAAGAACACTACAAGAAACATATGGAACAAAAGTTCAAAGAAATGCTTCGTTCCAGAGGTTTAGATACTCTTGAGACTGAAGTCGAAGATGTTAATTGGGAAAGCACTTTCTTCCTCCACCATCTCCCTCACTCTAATCTCTACGACATCCCTGATATGTCAAATGAATACCGGTACACACACAAAAATGATTAAGCCTTAAGTCACATCTTCACAATCTTTGAAAAAATTTGCTTTTCATGTCTCTTAGCAGAACGGCGATGAAGGATTTTGGTAAGAAGCTAGAGAAGCTAGCAGAAGAGCTATTGGATTTGTTGTGTGAAAATCTTGGGTTAGAGAAAGGGTTCTTGAAGAAGATGTTTCATGGGACAAAGGGTCCAACTTTTGGAACAAAGGTTAGCAACTATCCACCATGTCCTAAACCAGAGCTGATCAAAGGGCTTAGGGCTCACACAGATGCAGGAGGCCTCATATTGCTATTTCAAGATGATAAGGTCAGTGGTCTTCAGTTTCTCAAAGATGGTGATTGGGTTGATGTTCCTCCTCTCAAGCATTCCATTGTTATCAACCTTGGTGACCAACTTGAGGTAGGTACTATAATTAAAAGATATTGAGAAAGAATTAGACGTTATAACCAATACCCTTATCTTTTTGTTATCGAAATGTGCGTATAGGTGATAACAAACGGTAGGTACAAGAGTGTAATGCACCGTGTGATGACTCAAAAAGAAGGAAACAAGATGTCTATCGCGTCGTTTTACCACCCTGGAAGCGATGCCGAGATCTCTCCAGCAACATCTCTGGTAGATAAAGACTCGTAATACCCGAGCTTTGTGTTTGATGACTACATGAAGCTCTATGCAGGCCTCAAGTTTCAGCCCAAGGAGCCACGGTTTGAGGCGATGAAGAATGTTGCAGCAACCGCTGTGTTGAGACATTCTAAATGGATATGGGATTTTCTATGAAGGCAAAAGAAAAGATGAGAAGATAACAAAATGGGTTTGAATATGTGTGGGGGATGTCAATAAAGTAAAAAGAGTTTTAAGGAATGGGATCAATGTTAGTAGAATTAAGAGATAAGTGATTAGTTGGGATCACTGATGAATATGAGGTGTGTTAAGTGTGGGAGTATTATTCCAATAATTGTGTGGTTACTTACTAAAAAAAAATGTTGAAGATATTGTTATAACCAAGATATTAATATCTACGACTTTATAACATGAATTGATCTAGAATCAATTTGATACGGGTTTTGGACGCAGCTTCTTGTTGTTGTGTTCTCTTCTCTTACACAAGTATTTGTCATGTTTGTTTTTTTATTTAACTTTTGAAGATTAATTTTTGTTTGTTAGCAAAGGATGATTACTATAAGATTTATAAAATCAAATTCCTTCGAAACATTATAAAGAACAGAAACTTTGATCATTAGATAAGTAAGTTCCAAAAAGCCACACAACAAAAACAAATAACGATCACATGTTTATAACTTAATTAGAAAACAAACCAATTCAAGTGAACCATCACAAGGCTCCAGCTTATCCCATGAGCGCAAGGAGCAGAAACATACCTTCCATGTTTAGCTAATTCCAAATTGGCAGCCATTGATCATGACGCTTGAATCATTTGGTTTAGCTCCTGAGATCGATTAGGTTTTCATTTGATAAAGAGTTTCACGATTCAGTTACCTTCTTCTCATCTCCTTCTGCTGCAGCTGCTTCGCTGGAACAGTGGTTCTTGACAACAGTCGATATATCAGTTTCAGAAGCACCAGCAAGTTTGAATCTTTCGACTGCCGAGTCAAGATTTGTCTTCCAACCATCTACACCGATTTTGCATTCCACTTGTGATCTTTCGAATAACATGTTTCCCCAGAATAGATGGATCTGCGATCTCATGGCAATCGCTTGCTCTGCTGCTTCCGCTGCTGTAACAGCTTCTGAAGCCTCCCCGTTTTCTCCATCTCCTTGTTTCTTTCTTCTCTTAGAAACTTCATCTTTCTTGTTCGAATTCGGGTTTTTCAGATCATTTATCCTCTCTTCTTCAAGCTTCTCCCACATCTCAGTAGCAGCTTTCATCTTCTCTTCTGCACTATCGAATAGCTTTAATGTCTCTGTTGAATCCCATTCCGATAAATCCAGCTTCTGCGCCAATGCGAAAGACCAATGTAGCTTTGCCATCTCAAATTGTTGCTGCCCTAAAGCAAGCAAACCTTCATAAAAGTCAGGTTTGATTGATAAGGCGTGCTCGTACTTATCCTTAGCCAAAGTGTATCTCTCCTTCACCCATTCATAAGCAGTCTGAAGCTGTCCTGCTACCTTTTCCTTTTCAGCTGACTCTTCCAACGGAATCCGCTTTCTTGCAGCGCACATATGCACATTACCCCAGTTGAAGAAGGCTAAAGCAGCCACTTCTTGGAATTTCGCTGCAGCTTTCTCGAAAAGCGGCTGAGCTTCTTCGCTAGTTACAGTTTCTTCTAGCGCCTCAGAGCAAAGCTCCATCCCCAGCTCATGTAAGTCTACATGAGCATCAGGGTCAATCCCCACATTAGACCGGAAAAGCTGAGCAAAATCAAATAACCAATCATCCATCTCCAGTTCCTTCATCTCAGGATCTTCAGAAGAAGATGCTTTCTCCTTATCTGACTTCTCATTGCTTATCTCTGTTTCAGATACTGATTCAGCTGGAGGTGATATGATTTCTTCTTCAACAACCTTCTCTTCCACTTCCTCCTCTTCTTCTTCTTCCTCGGGCAAAGGTGGCTCCTGCTCAGGACTAACATCAACAACATGCAATCTCAACATACCAACAGAATCAGATTTATCAGATTCAGGTTCTTTTGTCAGAAGACCATCAGCGACAGATTCTGCCAATCTTAGCTCAGCAGTGGAGGTTACAGTTACCAAATCTCCATCATTGTCCTTATACTTAATCAACACCGACTTCGAAGACGGAAAACGACTCCTCACAATTTCCCTCAATACCTTAAACCCACAATTCACAGGCATCTGACTCAACCGTATATCATGATCATAAACAAACTTCAATGGCCTCCACCTAATTCTCTTCTCTTGAGTCACAACTGCCACAGACTCTGCCTTCATCGTAGTACCTTTAGAAGAATCAATCAATGGCTTCAACACAATTTTTGGCATCTGAGTCTTACTCTGAGAACCATTCTCTATTACCGGATTCATCTGTTGCCGTTCAACAACGACCTTACTTGTGGCAAGAGACCCAACAGGTGAAGTAGAAGAAGAAGAAGAAGAAGCTACCTTTTTGTGAACTGGTCGAGAAGGCAAACAAGGACCAAGTCCATTAACAGGACCACCAAGGGCAGCTGAAGCACCAAGAGCAGCTGGTGAAGGTCGACTCTGAGGACCTGAACCAGCCATCATTAACCGGCGAGACATCTCAGTAGCATCCTTATGATTCGGGTCAGCTCCTAATAACAAATTCACATCTTGTACAGCCAATTCATATTTCCCTACAGCTTCAAAAGCTCTAGCTCTTCTAAGAAGTGCTCTAGTAAAACCAGGTTGAACCTTAAGCGCCATAGTACATTCAGCAATCACGTTGTCGTAGTCAACTGGCTTCATCTGCATCAAACAAGCAGCACGATTGCTATGAAACACAGCTCTGTCTAGATGATTCTTTGGGATTAGCTTAAGCCCATTAGAGTATTGCTCAAGAGCACCAACAAAGTCTTTGCCTTGAAACTTCTTGTTCCCTTCTTCCTTCAGTTCATGAGCTCGTTTCAGAAATATCGAAGCATCGAAATCAACTCCACCGTTAACAATTGGTTTAGATGAACCTGTGTTCTCAGCCTGGTTTGAACCACCGTTAACACCACCACCACCACTCTTCTTCTTCCTCCCTCCAGATTTCCCCATTTCAAATCTCCCCAATTCCCGAGTCAAAACAGAAACAAAATCTCTAATTAAACGCAAAATCGAAACACGAGTACGATAAAGAGATGCTCGGAAAGCGAAGAAGAATCGAAATTGGCGGAAACTCAAAGCAAAGACAGAGTCAGAGATTATTACTACTAAGAAACTGAAAGTGGTAAAAGATGAGGAAATTGTCGACGAAACTAGAAAACCCTAGACACACTTAACAACGTAAGATCTCTTCTCAACCGTTGGATTTAGGAAACAAGCGTTTACATTTTTTGATGAGTCAAACCTTTCCGATCAGCTAGAAGGTTAACCTAATTGGGCCAACTATATAAATTTAGGCCTACTTTTTTTTCCAGCCCAAAGCCCCAAAACAAAAAAACTAGGGCATCCGTCTGTATCATACTATAAATATATAATATCTCTCTGAGACATAATCCAATCTGTAACATACCTACTACACTAGTATTATTTTTCCGGCGGTCTCTAATAATCGATGAATCTACAGTTTTTTTTGTTTTTTTTTGTTTTTTTTTTAAGCTTTCTGATTTCTGAATATAAATGTTATGGATTTGATTTGATTAATGAAAAAAACCTCGGGGTTCTTAAAATCGGGCGAGAGAGAGCACGGTGTCTCTAGGTCCTTAATGAACCGGCGAGGGATAGCGATTTGGCCGAGATATATCGTTTCAGTCGTTCTATTTATTTTGGTTAACGATCTGATTGTTGCTTGTCCACATCTTCGTATTTTATAAAGTATTTAAAACTTTGAATTTTTTGGGTAAATTGTCTTTAATTGGGAAAATGCGAATGATGAATATCAATTTTATTATTTCTTCACTTTGATCCGATTGGATGATTAGTTATCCGTGTGGAAAATATTCAGATGACTGACGCATAAACCTTTTCAAAAGCCTAATGTTTTGTTCGATCTTATTATATACGATTAGATTTCTTATTATTTTAATCTTGATTTGGATCTTCGTTTAGGATATTGGATTCTGTTAGTTATTACTTCTTTTAATTCAGTTTAGTTAGTTCAGTTGACCTAAGATATGAGAATTAACTGGGCAAGTCTGTATGAATTATTCTTAGAAAGAAAGCCAAGTAAAGTCAATCCCGGAATACAACTGATGTTCTAAAATTATAATTTCAAATGCACAGAAAAGATGAAAAATACTCAAATTAACTTCCTCAACTTTTTGTGAAGATTGTATGAAGAACAAAATTAGTCCGAATTTTGAGACTGATGAGAAGTTAAGAACATTGGCAACAGTAAATTGCGTATTGTCACTACATGAATTTATCCAAAAAATATGTAACTTTTTAATGAAAAGATAAAATAAAATTTATGTAATATAAAATAATATTTAAGAATAAAATAAATTTTTAGCCATGTTAGTATGTATATTTGGATGGGCCTCGGGTCAGTTCAGTTGGGTTTCTTGAAATATGAAAGGCCCTATCAAAATCAGGTTTGGTTAATGTTCAATCCGTTTATTCTATATCGCGTTTTTTGTTGTCACCATCCGAACTTATTAAGTTAGGGACTTGGTGGTGTTGACATACACTTAAAGATTGATTAAAAAGCAAATATAAAACTTTAGTTTGAGTAGTGAAACAGTTAAAGAGAATCTCAGAGGCTCCAATTCCTACATAATAATGATTTATGTTTCAATATTCTTTTTAGGTTTTCATTCTCCGAAAAATCTAAACGAAAAATCATAATAATGTGTTAATTGGAACAATTACAAGCGAAATTCGAAGAAACCGTTTTGGTTGACTTTTGAGTATAAAATATAGTAGTGGAATAATACCTCTGAAACACGCCTCAGTAGTGATGACATCTTTTCCTCTGACATTAATATGACTGATCACTGATGATAATTTTCATCTGACATCATATATTTTAATGAATAGTATGTAAAAAGAAATATTTATTGAATAATGTATAAGCATGCTAAATTGTTAGTAGTATGTAAAAAGAAATATTTATTGAATAGTATGTGTGCTGTGTGCATTTGGTCACTGTTACTCACTGCAGTTGAGATAGTGTAGAGTCTCAACTCCAAAAGATGTATAGTTAGTTTCAAAATTGTTCAATTCAGTTACAAATATAGTACTAATCTTACTAGTATATAACTAAACAAAAATACTTATCTTTGAGAAATGTGAGTAAAGTGTTACACCGAGACCAGAGCCATTCTGTCTCCTTTATCTTTTTATTATTTTGTCAAACCCGATGCGGAAAATTCCGTATTTCGAGAATTTAGTGCCCTCGTTTTGTCTAAAAAAAATTAAATTATTTATTTTCTCGTGGTTACAAACCATTACCAGAGAGAAAAGAATGATGATCAGATCACTTTTGAATACTTTAGGTAGTCTAAGCTTTTGGATGGGATTATTCATTTGAAGCTAAATTTAATAAATACATACCTTATAATCTGTGTAAATGCAGCAGATGAGAAAATCCTACCGATCCAGCAACACCGTCATTGCACGTTTTAAAGTTCGGCATTGTTCAATTTTTTTTTTTTCTTTACTAGTTTAGAATTGGATTCGACAAAACCAAACGAGGAAAACAAAAAATTACGAAGAAGATAAGGCAATGGGGTCCAGTATTATTCTCCAAGTTGCAAGAAATCCAAATAACTAAAAAACTCCATATCAAGGATTACCAAATTAGAACCGTGATTACCTACACAAATAGATGTTTAACTGAAATTTAGAATTAAAACCGGATATTTAGCATAATTAAGCAACTGAAAGGTACTATTTATTGTGGAAAAGAGCTCATTTGTCAAAAGTCCGCTCTGATCCGACAAATGGATGTATGATTGGCATTTTTACTCAAGATTATTAAGACAAACGTTTCTTGCATGGCCCATTATTATTTAATATAAGAACTTTACAAAAAAAACATATGTAGTCCGAAGTAAAAGAATATCAGTCGGACTATCATAAAAGAAGTATACGATCTGATACTAAGAACGGAGAAGTGAGAAACCTAAACCCAATTCCTTTGACACGTCTTCAAAAAAGTTCTAAAATGATTATTCTTTTATATTCCATTTCAATTGAGAATAAAGTATTCCGAGGAATGGAAGGTTAAAATGAAAGAAATCAGATTGAGTGAACCCTCAAAGGGCAAAAATGTACAGCCAAATAATGTGACCACAACAATTCATGGGAAGCATAAAAATGGCTGTGGTGGGCAGCGCTAAAGTTATCTTTGGGCATCATAGTAAAAGACGACTCATAATCAATTACATATGTCTAGTCAATATCTAGGAAGTAACAATTCTACTTTATTTTGTGCTTAATACTAATATAATGTGTGTATACACTACATTTAAGCGTATTAAATACGTGCATTTATACTTAACTGCTTCGGTGCTTCCTTTATAATACAATGATATTGTTGTCGCATTATAAACACAATTAATGTTTACACATGAAAACTTTAGGGTAATCTAACATTTTGGCCTTCAGAGATCATCCAAGTAAATAAACCCAAAAAAAAAAAACATTTCTAGCTTTTTATTTCTTGTAATTATCTAAGCAAAATTTTCTTATCCCCAAACACCAAAAACTTTCTCACCAATGAAACTCACAAATCTCCTAACAGTTCCCTTCTCCTCCTCTTCCTCCGTTTCTTCACCACCGTCACTGCCACAGAACTCCTCCGTTGGCTCCAAACCGTTGTTACAACCACCACTATCAACCAACTCGCTCGAACTCGAACATAGATACGAATCCTCAATTGACTCACCGAGCCGACTCGGAATCTCCGAATCATCCGTAACAAAGCTAGAACTAGGGAGAACAGAAGATTTGTCTGAACGCTGTCTTCTATCCTTCTTTCCATTTATCTTTTTCTTCTTATTCTTCTTCTCCAAGCTATCTTCGAAAGCGTCGATGATTTCATGAATGAGCTGACGACTTGGTGACGAGTCCCATCTAACCCAATAACTCGTGTAGCAGCTAAAACAGTCACAGTGAAAGAGAGGAGAGTGATTATCGAAATGAGTTTTTTTGTGAGGTTTAGTCTTATTCAGGCGAGAGGTAGGGTTACGGTCGCCGGAGGAAGAAGCGGTTGATATGAGATAAGCAAGAACTTCACGGTCTTCCGGCGAGAGTACCGCCGCTAGTGAGAAGGTAGCGACGGGAAGGAGACGGAGAAATTGGTCATCCGATTTAATCTGCGGCGAGGGATGTACGGTTCCTTTTCTGTAGAGCTTCTTCATAGTTTTACTGTGGAAGAGAGATAATGAGAGAAAGAGAGAGAGAGAGAGGATTGTTGAAGAAGAAGAAGATGCATTGAAGACTTTAATTAAATACCGAAAGGGTTTATTAGGTTTTTGTTTGTTTCGGTATTGTCTCCCTTCTAAATGTTTATTTATTTAATGGTAAAACTTGGTTTAGGCTAAATTATTTAACCATTTTGGTTTTTATCAACTCGGTTAAAAAATAGTCAAATCAAATATTTTAAACATTTTAGGATTTAGAACGATTAATCGGTTTTTACCTTTGATTAATATATTTATGAAATCAATTAAGCCTTTAATATTTTATATTTTTCACTCAAAAAATCGGAAGTAGAGTCAGTAAAGAAAGACAAATAATCGGAAGTAGTCTTTGATATGTGATCTTACAAGAATCTAATAGAGACGGGCCAATAATATAACGGGCCGAAAGTGAAACAACCCCCATTTTAAAATGTTGCCTAAAGACTCGACCACTACAACTTAAAATAAGTTGCTAACCCCCAAAACTTATATATATTTACAGGATGATGTAAAACTCTAAATAATCAACTCTAAGAGCCCTATACTTCGTTATGTAACTATTACAACCCCATTCCACTGCCCGTGAAAGCCACTGTAAGCTGGCCAATCTTTAAACCATTTCTCTTCTTCTCTTCCTCCTTAAAACCATTAAACATCGTTTTAACCGATTCCTCAAACCCAACACGCGGTTCACAGTCACAGTTCTTAACCCTACTCACCACTTCGTTAGTGGTTCGTTTATAGTGACCGAACCACTTAGCTTGCATATAACCGTTCCTCCTCCACGGCGGCACGTGAATCTCCGCTTGCTTCATCGACCGTCTGATCTCAAAGCACATAATTCTCACGAGCTGTTTCAGCTCCTTAGGTGTTCCCACAAAGACACGTGGCAGTTGAGCTAAGAGTGAGAGGTATCTTGTCGTCGGCCGAGCAATCTCAAACTCTCCGGCAAGATTTGTCTCGACTATAAAACGGTTCCTATCTCCTTCCTTAACGTCAACGTATTCGTACTTCCCGGCCGTGTTCTTACCAAATTTCTCCCACCGGGACTTGCAGAGACCTATACATAGATTATTCTTTTCATTTCAGTTTATATGTATAAATTATAAACCCCATCATATGTATATCCATTATGGTATTATACATATACAAACAAAATTTGAATATTACAATATCATGAGAATATGAGATCCAACCTACTAGTATTTCATCAACATCTTACTTAAGTTAATTGTCAAACAATAAAATAAAACATCTCACTCAATTTTAGATGATAGGGTATTAAGTTACAACATTCATACCTCTATCCTAATTGTGATTAGTTTATATGTCACGGCATGGTATATTGTGTATATGGGAAATAATGCTTATACTAGCCAAGAACTTTCTATAAGAATCAAAGACCAATCAATCCAAAGCTCACATGTGTTATCCTCTTAGACAAAATAAGCAATATCCAGTTTCAAGATCAAACTTATTTCTCAATGGTTTTCTTAAACCAAACCTAATTTGTAAAGCTTAATTTTGTTTGCAAATTGCAATAGATAAAACATTGTATCAGCAAAAATAAAATAAAATAAAACTACTCGGTTAAATTAAGAAAAGGAATAAGGTTTAGAAGAGTCGATCGATACAACAAAATATCATTCAAAACGGATTTGAGCTACATATTATAGATTTTATATAACAAACTTAACATAAACCCTCAAATCAATGTAGCTTTCTACAAACTTTATGAGTAATAGAGAGCTTTGTTATTACCTGCATCAAAATCTTTGTTACGTAGATAAGCCATAAAGTGGCGTTTCTCTCCCACGAACCGACTAGCATTTATCGTCTCATCCATTATTCTCCGCCGCTCTTCTCCTCCGTGATTTTCAAGAATCTCCCGTAACCTCTCTTTCACATCTTCGTAATCCTCCTCCGATTTATCATCGTTTCCTTCCTCAGGAACCTCATCATCAGGTAAAACTTCCACTTCCCTGTCCAAAAATGATTCGACCAGATCCCAGAGATCTGCTGTTTCCTCTGGAGAGTGGTCGCTTCCGCTGCTGCTATCGCACGGAGGACGTGCACGCGCCGCCGCTACATCAAAAACCGCCGCTGTTCTGTTAAATCTTCCCCCAATCGCTATCATTTTATGCCCTTTTCTTTATATCTCCTCTTCTCGGCGAGTTGTGTGGTATTTATATACATGAATATTATATATTCAATGATGTTTTAATTGTGTTGATAGAAACTTTGACTTTTTGACTGAGTAAACGACAGAATGATAAAAAAATGATCACAACAGGATGGTGAAAAGGGACTAACGGCGTTTAGTGTAACCTAGAAACTCTAAACCCCTGTTAAATTAAATACAGTTTTGGGATCTGTTGGCTGATTAATTTTTAGAATCTCAATTGTTACCACCGTTGCGTCCACATACATTCGCTGTCAAACGAGATTTAATATAAAAAAAAAATTTAATTACACATTAATGTTAGTCAATAATTAGTATAGTGAATTAATCAACTTTAGGAAAACGAGATGCATGGGTTCAGCAAAATAAAATATTTCTTCTCTTTTTTGACTAAATTAATTTACATTTTAAAGTTCAGATCTATTTAAATATCTACTGTTTTCCTATCTCATTAACTTTAATAAACATTTATTAAACGGACGCCAATAGTTTTTTAAACTAACGTCCGTAACAAAATTCTATCCACTACCAAATGCTGACATGGAGCAATAAAAGGCAGCTCACGGCTACACAGTAGCGCGTGGACACACGTACTACAAGCAAGTTAAATTGTGGTTAGATATTTTCTTTCGTCTTTCGCCTTTTTCTTTGTTTACTTCGGCAGAATTCATCTGACGCGGAAAACAGAAGTAGAGTTAAACCCAAAACACGTCTAAGTTCAATGAGTCTAAATAATTGTCTAGATTCAATGTATATAAGGTTTCCCTTTGTTCATTTGTGTTTCCTATTTTTAAGATGGTCATGCAATTATTAGTTGAATATATTAAATTGCCACCGGTAATGCTTGATCCGGATACAAACTTATCCATTTCACGTGACGTGATGGCACTAGTTTCTGGTTCTGATTGGTTCATCAAATCAAAAGAATTTCACCATGTTTTCGGTTCTGAAGAGAAACGATTTTTGTGGGCCCTATATTATAATATATAATTTGCACCTATCTTTAAAGCCCAAGTGAATCCGAAACCTGCAAAACTACGGAGATAATTTCACCGGCCGGCTTGAAACCGTAGTCGGCGAAGATGAATCTTGCTTGCTCGTAATCGTGTCCTTAGCAGTCTGTGTTTGAGCACCGTGGTCAATAATAATGTTTGGGGATGGTAGTGATTAGTTCTCAGTTGAGTGCCACAAAATCAGATTACATTCCTTAATGAATTAATCAACCAACCAAATCCTTTTTATAACTCTAAAATCTATGTTGATCATGATCTGTAACGTCTCAATTGCGTCTTTTAGTAAATAAATTTTAAATTTCCTAACAACCAATCAGTTCATTTTAAAAGCTCAAAAGACTAATTTTTATTGACAACCAATAATTATGTTGATACGGTCTTCTGAAGTCTGAATCTGATCATTTATTTCGTGCATGCAGTGAAATATCTCATCCAATAAGGGCGACAGATCGTTTCGAAGGTTATAAACCATGTCCAGTAGTTGTGGGTCATGGGTGGCACTGATAGCCTCAGCTCTAAAGATCTGCCATAATAAGAAAACCAAAAACTAGAACGATTAGGGGTTTTAATTAAAAAGCTCAAGAACCCGAGAGTGGTGGAACTTACTCGGGTAGACATATCGGAAACGTCTTGCAAACGGGTGCCCAAAAGGATGGGATCAGCAGCATCTTCGCTATGGACTCTCTGCATCAGGTCTGTCACATCCCTATGGAGGCCAAAAATAACCGTATCATGTCTCGGGAGTGCACTGCCCATTCCAACCAAATACAAAGAATCTTATTAGTAATTAAATTCACTTTTTTTTTTTAGTTATGCCAAAAAACGCTTTCTTACTTTTGTCTATCATCACGGAAGATAGCGGAGGCCAAAGTTCCAAGCTTATCCTTGGCTTTTCCCACTATGTTCCCTACTAGTGAAAAATCGTTCTTCACCTGTCAAATAAAAATTTTATCAACGTTATATCTCTATCGCAAGAAGAGTTTTAAACTGATAATAGTAGCAATTATCTACTCCCCAAGAACGTAAATTTTCTTGATTCAAGATGAGAAGATTTATTCTGATCCCCGAAAAACTGAGCGGATGATATGGACTTTGCGTTTGAAAACAACTTTCTTGCTTCATCGGATTCTTCAACCTGTAGTAATAAAATTAGACGTTAGAAGATTAATATTATTGTTTTCTAGTTACACTAAAACACACGGCTTACGTACTCCAACTTTCGACGAGCTGGAGCTTGATGAACTTGGTGGAGCAACATGGCTAAGCACTTGCGTACCACCACCTCCAGATTGCAAGTCGTTATTAGATGCTTCCGCCATGGCTTCAGCAACTTCCTTGGCAAGGATCTGCCTGTACAAATTAGCAGCTCTTGATGTGTACTGAGCCTCGATTCTGCCAGCATCTGTCCGTCCGTGTTGCTTGAAGAACACATGAGCGCGGTTGTTGCCACCAAACATAATCATCCTCAGCTGCTCAAGTCTCCATGAGTCCAAATCCGTTGACCTACCAAAAAAAAAAAGTGGCATCTTCTTGAGAACGTATTTGGTTGGCGTTGTTCCATCCAATAAGACAAAGAAACCAGTTTGAAAATGTTTTTAATGTAGTCAACGGTTTGATAATTTCAACCAGCCTAACTGGTGGAATAGAACTGAAGCCAAAGTTGTGAAACCATACTCATATATCTTACAACATAATCGTGTTTTTTTAATTCATATAACAGATAAAGTGAAAAAACTGACAAAATTTACCTGAAAAAGCTGATATGAATACCGAGATGTCGATGGGCAGATGAACAATTGATGCATAGAAAAATCCCGTATGTAACCGATGCCCAAGTGGGATCATTCGCACTACAATCGAAGCATACCTATAAAAATCCAAGAGACGTACGTGAAAACTTAAAATCGCAGAAAACAAATTGCAAAAGAATTAAGGGGGAGAATTCAGAAAAACTGACAGAGAAAATTGAACCTTCTTCTCAGATATTGCTTTGAGTTTTCTGAAAACAATATTTTGGTTGGTCAGATTGTCGAAATTCATCATAGAAGAAACTTAGGGTTTTACAAAGCGTTTGCAAAGGATTACGAAAAGAAAAATAAAATGAAGAGCTGACATGATCACCTCCTCAAAGAAATCATAAAAGAAACATTAAAGCAATAAAGATTTATTGAAATCATCAAGAGGCTCAGATTTTTTTCCCTTTATTAGTTTTTTTTGTTTTGTTCTTTCTTCTTCTTCAAGTCTCCAAAATCTAAAAAGCAGTAACATTTCGTTTCCGACTATACATTTAATCTGACGATAATACCAACCGGTTCTTAAGTTAATTTTGTTCAGTTTTGAATAGAGTGATTCTGGATTTTGTTGTTTCAACCCTTAAAATTATCTCTAGAGAATATTTGAGATACTCCTTCAATTCCACATACTTTAGAATTGGAGTTCTTTTTTGCTGTCGATGTCTACGTTCATTAACTAAAATTGGACATCGCCTTGGATCATTCTACAGAGCAGGCAAAGTACTTGAACATGAGCTACGCTTAGTTAACTACCCCAACACATTGCTCTAAAGTGAGGTATCTAGCCATGGAAGTTCGAACCTTAACGTGACACCTCATTTTATGTCGAATCATGTATCTTTCGATTTTCTTTCAACTTTATTGAATGCACGACTTATTAAAAAATGATAAAAAAAAGAGGGTTTAGGATCTTGAGTGTATACTTGTTTGCTCACATTTGAAAGACTTACCAACTGATGAACAACTCTTAATCATAGGATTGAACTTGGTATGTTCATTGAAAGATCTAAGGAATGATGATATAAATATACACGTTTTGTGACAGACATGCGTCCAAGTTTTATTCCCATTTGGTCGTGGGTGCAGGTTTTGTCTTTCTTTGACCGCTTCTATTTTCATATATAGATCGTGCATTATTGTCATTTTGAGTTATCAACATATTTTAAAATGTGTATGATTTAACGTTGACGGCTGTTTATTTTATTCCTTAACATCAGAAAATCTCTAGGAACGTGCATCCAAGTTCGAGAAAATCAGTGACGATGGTTTTCATCTCCTCACAAAGGTCAGCTCTTTTTTTGTTTTCCTCAACGTGTAAACATGTCACAAATTGACAAATTCAGTAAAAAAAAATGAAGACAAATTGGAGAGAGAGAGAAAGAGATATGACTTTCGAGTTTCTAAACTGTTTTATAAAGATGGAACACATAGAGCTATTAGATGTCACAATAAGTAAAAGTGGGTTTCTTGACCCATAAAAAATGTTGTTCCATCCTCTTCGTCTCTACTTCTTCTTCTTCCTATTGCTCTCCTCCATTTGTCTCTTACAGATCAAAGCAAATCATGAAGACAATGAAAGCGGCTTGGAGATTCACATCAAAGTAGACCCGAGTCTTAAGTTCGAGAATCCGAAGCTACGTCAAGCCTACATTGCTCTCCAATCATGGAAACAAGCAATCTTATCCGACCCTTTTAACTTCACAGCTAACTGGAAAGGCTCAGATGTTTGTTCCTACAATGGAATCTACTGTGCTCATTCTCTTTCTCCTACCTACTCGAAAACACGAGTCGTTGCAGGCATTGACCTTAACCATGCCGACATGGCTGGTTATTTGGCTTCCGAGCTTGGTCTCCTTACTGATCTCGCTCTCTTCCATATCAACTCAAACCGTTTCTGTGGTGAAGTCCCTCTCACGTTTAATCGCATGAAGCTTCTTTACGAGCTTGATCTTAGCAACAACCGATTCGTCGGTAAGTTCCCTAAGGTTGTCCTTTCTTTGCCTTCCCTTAAGTTCTTGGATCTCCGTTACAACGAGTTCGAAGGCAAGATCCCATCAAAGCTCTTCAACAGAAAGCTTGACGCTATATTCTTGAACCATAATCGGTTCCGGTTTGGGATTCCCGAGAACATGGGAAATTCTCCAGTCTCTGCTTTGGTTCTTGCAAACAACAATCTCGGAGGATGTATTCCAGGAAGTATCGGTCAAATGGGGAAGACACTCAACGAGCTTATCCTCTCCAATGATAACTTAACCGGTTGTTTACCTCCTCAGATCGGAAACCTTAAGAAAGTGACGGTTCTCGACATTAGTTCAAACCGTCTACGTGGTCCGTTACCATCTAGTGTCGGCAACATGAAGAGCTTACAAGAGCTTCACGTGGCTAACAATGGCTTCACTGGAGTCATTCCTCCAAGTATCTGCCAGCTTTCTAACCTTGAGAACTTCACTTTCTCTTCCAACTTCTTCACCGGTCGTCCTCCTTTATGTGCAGCTAGTTCGTTAGCCGATGCGGTGGTGAACGGCTCAATGAACTGTCTCACAAGTTTGGCTCGTCAAAGATCGGCTAAACAATGCTCATCTTTGCTTGCTCGTCCTGTTGATTGTAGTATGTTTGGTTGTCACAACATTTTCTCTCCACCACCACCGACGTTCAAAATGGCGCCTGAGGTCCGGACACTTCCCCCACCTATTTACGTGTACTCATCGCCACCACCACCACCATCGTCCAAGATGTCACCTACAGTCAGAGAATACTCTCCGCCACCGCCACCGTCGTCTAAGATGTCACCTTCTGTCAAAGCATATCCTCCACCACCACCTCCTTATTCCAAGATGTCACCTACCGTTAGAGCTTACCCTCCACCACCACCTCCATCACCATCTCCACCACCGCCTTACGTATACTCATCTCCACCTCCACCACCTTACGTATACTCATCTCCACCACCACCTTATGTATACTCCTCTCCACCTCCACCTTATGTATACTCATCCCCACCTCCTCCAAGTCCGCCACCACCTTACGTATACTCATCTCCACCTCCACCTCCTCCAAGTCCGCCACCTCCGTGTCCTGAATCATCTCCGCCACCGCCTGTTGTATACTACGCACCTGTGACACAAAGCCCGCCACCACCATCACCGGTATACTACCCACCAGTAACACAAAGTCCTCCACCACCATCACCTGTTTACTATCCACCAGTAACACCAAGTCCTCCACCACCATCACCTGTTTACTATCCACCAGTAACACCAAGTCCTCCACCACCATCACCGGTTTACTACCCTTCGGAAACACCAAGTCCTCCACCACCATCACCGGTTTACTATCCGTCGGAAACACCAAGCCCACCACCATCACCAGTTTACTATCCACCAGTAACATCAAGTCCACCACCACCATCACCGGTTTACTATCCGTCGGAAACACCAAGTCCTTCACCACCATCGCCGGTTTACTACCCGTCGGAAACACCAAGTCCTCCACCACCGACTGAGTACTACTATGCACCAAGCCAGTCTCCGCCGCCACCAAAGGGGTGTAACGAAGGCCATCCTCCACAATATTCACCAAGTTACGAACCAACTCCTGAATATTCATACTCATCATCATCACCACCACCGTCTCCACCAAGTGTCTCCTATGATGCGTCTCCTCCTCCTCCGTCTTATTACTAGTTTCAAAACCATTGAGAAAAAAATGCATTAACGACTACTCACAATTATATTCTTTTGGCTGCGAGACTTTAATTTGTGTGTTTTGTTGATTTAAACAAAAAAAAGACGTTCGAGTTATTTTTCTTTCCATATTTTTTTTCTTTTGGATATTTTGTTCTTTTTTTTTTATCCTAACACAGAGCTGCATTTAGCATCTTAATATGTATTTCTTCTTCTTATGATGTCCTGTATAAATAATTAATAAATACACAATCATTTCACACACAAAAAAATTCCTTTTGTGAATGTAAATATGACGTCAACTTTACAGTCATCATCCCAAGAACGGCAGCTCAAAAAAATCTATACCTACCACTTTTGAATATAACTGTCCTTTCACTTTCTCTACTGGAGCATTTGTGGATTAGCTTAAGAAACATCGCCGGAGAATCATACGTTTCGTTTTAAGTCTCTTCATCGTCTCATGGCGTTGCTGAAGTCATTCATCGATGTTGGCCCAGACTCGCACTTCCCTATCCAGAATCTCCCTTATGGTGTCTTCAAGCCGGAATCGAACTCCACTCCTCGTCCTGCTGTTGCTATCGGCGATTTGGTCCTGGACCTTTCCGCGATCTCCGACGCTGGACTTTTCGATGGTCCGATCCTTAAGGACTCCGATTGCTTCCTTCAGGTTCGTTTTTCGATTCCTATTAATAGGAATTTGAATCTGATCGTTTTCTCAAGTTTTCTCCATGATTAAGCTGGTTTAGTAGCTCTAGATTGCGTCACCGATTAATTATTAGCTGAATAAAATCAAATCCCGTTCGAATCAGTTGTTCTAGCTTTAATTAGTTGTCTGATATAGTTTGAGATTTTCTCTTCACGGTTTTGAACTTTTGCAAGCATAATTGTTGTGTGTGCTGTGATTGGTATAGTTTATTGCTCACGCTTAGTGACAAGACTGATTCTAGTGTATTTGTTTTGTTGTTAATGTTTAGTGTCTGTGCTCTGTTTACAGCCTAGTTTGAATAAGTTCTTGGCCATGGGACGGCCTGCATGGAAGGAAGCGCGTGCTACGCTTCAAAGAATTTTATCATGTATGCTTGCTTTGATCCTATTGATTCATTTGGATTATGAGGGGTTTTGTTATTTGGGTTCAAGGTGTTGGTATGTTTTGATGCAGCTAATGAACCCATCTTACGAGATAATGATGCTTTGAGGAAGAAGTCATTCTATGAGATGGTTAGTAGTGAAAATATTGTTCTTGAAATAGGCGAGGGAGAATGTTTGAAGATATTTTTACTAATGTTCGTTGTTGTTTGGTGCGGATTCGCAGAGTAAAGTGGAAATGATTGTTCCTATGGTGATTGGGGACTATACAGACTTCTTTGCATCTATGCATCACGCGAAGAACTGCGGGATTATCTTTCGTGGGCCTCAGAATCCGATGAACCCAAATTGGTACATTTATGTTACTTTTGAGCTGAGAGTTTCTTTTTGAAATGGTCAAGTCGAAAGGCTGAGTCTTTACATGACTTCAGGTTTCGTCTTCCCATTGCATATCATGGACGAGCATCATCTATTGTCATATCTGGGACTGACATTGTTAGACCAAGGTTAGGAAATTGATTTTTATTTTCTGTTCTTTTTGTTACTATACTGAGAATGGTTGTTAAGAATTCATATGTCATCTTTGAAGTCATGCATCTTGCAAGGTTTTATGTTTTGGCAAGAAAAATAGTTGTTTCTAATTTATCAGAGGTTTTATAAGATATGCTTACATTGAAACCAACATTAGAGGATAGTAAGATATCATGTAAAACGTTAATAATGAAATGCTAATTCCAGTTTCATCTTTGCTTGGTTTGCTTTCTTTCAGAGGTCAGGGACATCCACAAGGAAACTCTGAACCATATTTTGGACCTTCGCAGAAGCTTGATTTTGAGCTTGAAATGGTAAGCATCCTATGCCTCAGTTATGTGTATTTGTTTTAGAATGATTTGGTTGATGCTATTTGGTGTTTGTCAAGCATACCGCCATCAACAACTCCACAATTAATTTTAACACTTCTTTTGTCATGTGATATACAGGCTGCTGTGGTTGGTCCAGGAAATGAATTGGGAAAGCCCATTGACGTGAATAATGCAGCCGATCATATATTTGGTCTTGTACTGATGAATGACTGGAGTGGTACTCACTTAACTATAGTTTTCTTTGAGTCATCTTTAACCTGACTGTGCATGACCGGTTTTATGAAATGTTTGGTATTATAGCTAGGGATATTCAGGCGTGGGAGTATGTTCCTCTTGGACCTTTCCTGGGGAAGAGTTTTGGTGAGAAATTAGTATTCTGGTTTGATAATTAGCTTCAAAACTTTGATTTCATTTCCTCTAGTTGGAGTATTTGGGTAAAGAACGTCAGTGAATGTTGTTTTGTTGTGTTGTAGGGACTACGGTATCCCCTTGGATTGTTACCTTAGATGCGCTTCAGCCTTTTGGTTGTCAAGCTCCCAAGCAGGTTGGTACTTAGGTGTCATATTCTGTTTGTGTCACAGAATCATCGATTCATTAACTTAAGCTTGTTGTAGGATCCGCCTCCATTGCCATATCTGGCTGAGAAAGAATCTGTAAATTACGACATCCCTTTGGAGGTAGCATTCGATATTACACAAGTGTTTTCACTATCTACTACAAACTTAGGGTGGATTGAATATAAATACGCATCATGTTTTCTCCTCTTATAGGTTCAGCTTAAACCTTCTGGCAAAGATGATTCTTGTGTAGTAACAAAGAGCAACTTCCAAAACTTGTGAGTTCCTTTCTAATTCCTCCATATAGCTAACCAGTTTGGTTCCATCTCTTCTCAACTTATCTGTGACAGATATTGGACCATAACGCAGCAGCTAGCGCACCATACTATTAACGGTTGCAACTTGAGGCCTGGTGATCTACTTGGAACCGGAACCATAAGCGGACCCGTAAACTCTTTACTTACCGGTTCTCTCGTCTACTTTTATCATGTGATGACTAAAAAATAACGCAAAGGATCTTTGTTTTTTTTATTATAAACGCAGGAGCCAGATTCATATGGATGCCTACTTGAGTTAACTTGGAATGGACAGAAACCTCTATCACTTAACGGAACAACTCAGACGTTTCTCCAAGACGGAGACCAAGTGACCTTCTCAGGTTTATGCAAGGTAAGGATAAAGGATCTTGTATTACCTAAGTAACATAGTTTCTGCTTAGTTTGTCATTTATGAATTTGTTGTATGCCATTTCGGTTTACGGACGTTATGATTGAACCGGTGTAGGGAGATGGTTACAATGTCGGGTTTGGAACATGCACAGGGAGGATTGCACCTTCACTGCCTTGATGAGCTCTCGCTGGTAATGTTAATGTACCTTTCTCACATTTATAAAAAATCTTGCCTTATAATCCTGAATTCTTAAGAAAAAAATGATGATTTACAGGAAAAATGTTGGAAAAGAAAGATCTCCATGATCAAGGTTTCACACTTGGGGGTATGAATACGATTAATAATGTCTTCTCGAGATTGGTGTAATGTGTTATTGAATCTTTATTTTATAAAGAAGACAACGGAATTTAATAACTTTTTTTTTTATATGAAAGTGATTATCATCGAGTAGGACTGGGTCCTTTAGTAACGGTCGGTCGGTAAATACACAAACTTTCAATAATTGGCTTTTAGAAATTTACTATTTATTTTTAACAGTCAAGAGCTATATATGATTTGAGTCAATAACGACCACCGTCAGAAAAATTCTCATCCATATCCAAAAAAAAAAGTGAAAAAAAAATGAAAAGCTCAAGGAAGTTCTCATCGTCGACAACATCCAGTTCCACCACCGTTATCCACACTTTCTATAATGACCATATTGCCCCTACAACAATCAGAGAAATCCCGATTGAAATCCCATCTACGGCGGCGAAAACTACCGTCCAGACTAACGCCTCAGCCGCAGCTCGGATCCAGTCTGGCTTCCGTTCTTATAGGATCCGAAGCCTATACAAAACAATCTCATCAGTCAATTGGGAAGCGAATCGGATGCAGAGTATGATCCAACGGCAAGAAACGGTGGACGCCATTAGAAGCGATGAGAAAGAACGGCTAAGGATGAACGAAACTCTGATGTCTCTGCTTCTGAAACTTGACTCTGTTCCTGGTTTAGATCCGACGATCAGAGAAGCTCGGAGGAAGGTGAGTCGTCGGATCGTAGGGATGCAGGAAATACTCGACTCAATCTCGGAGACTAAAGACGAAATTCAATGGTGGTCATACAACGATCTCGGAGTCGACGCCGGACAAGGCGGCGCGTGGCCTCTTTACTGGGAAGAAGCGGTGGAGGAAGAGATGTGTAGAGACAAAGGCGGTGAGGAAATGGAGAGATTCTGTGCTCAGTATTTGGGTTTCAGATGTTTCCAGAGATTTCTCAGAGAATGACGGCGGTTAAATAATCTGCTGTGTCGCGGTGTACGATATACTATAATTTTTTTTTTTTTAATCCGTCTATGGTAAACGGAATACGCGCCGTCTTGCATCAATGATTGAGTGTGAATGAGTTTTGTGAACTGACACAAACAAAAAAAAGATCGAGCTGCCAACACTCGTTCAACGAAATATTGTATTATAAAAAGATATAATTTGTGATTATATATGAATTATACGTAGCAATGTAGTAGCATTCTCAACATATAAAACATAAAGTTAAATTAGAAAGATCCAACATTTATTTAACAAACAAACAAAAAAGATCCAACATTTATCAACACATTATTATTTCAACATAAAAGAGAGCGTTAAGTCGATTGTTTGTTTCCTAAGCCGCACAACTACACTTACACCTAGAAACGCAGCGTTTACACTCGAGCAGCGAAGGCTTGGCAACGGGGTCGCAGCCGCAGGTGGTGGTGCATTTCCTTTGAGCCACACCGCCCCAAAGGCAACGAGCCATGCATCGGAGCACCGGCACGCACTTAGGACACGTGTATTTCATTTGCTCCGCCATGCATGTCTTGCAGCTATTTTGTGACGGCGGGTGTCGGCAGCCACCACCAGAGCCCACGGCAGCGATTCTTGAAATCGATAAGACGATTATGAGGAAGATGAGAGAAGACAAGAGGCTTTGAAACTTGTAGCTCTTCTTCATGTTAAAATTTAGTTTTGGTTATGGTCTGTGTGAGAGTTGAATTTTGTCTCTATATGAGAATGGTATTGGCTTTATTTATATAGAGATTTAGTCATGATATAAGATATAGTATTTCTGTTGATTAGGTTATTATCTAGTGACTTCCATAAGAGTTAAAGACGAGACTGATAGTGCAGTACACCAAGATGCATTTAAGTGAGGCATTCATTGTTCTTGAAGTGTACAATTTCCTTAAATGCGCTATTCAATCTTTTTATTTCATCAAAAAAAAAAAACTTTTTATTTCATCGCCATATACAGTACTACAGTAGTACATAAATACTATATAGTGATTGTTAAATATTTCCGGTAACATATGAAATATAGTAGAAAAACATTCCGGAATAAAACTTTAGGAATTACAAAATTAGTTTTGGTAAAAATTTGTAGAATGCAACAATTAAAATTAGGGTCCATTTAAAAATATATCTGGCAAAATGAATTTAGTTTTGAAAGCGATAATGCATGGAGCCATGGATGTTGAACAAGGGTCGTATGGATGTTGAACAAGGGTCGTTTAGAAATAATATATATATCTAGCTAGTTTGCATGTAAAATATAATCCGAAAAGAGTGACTTATAGAAAACAAACAACAAATTGTCTTGTATAAAATGAGGTGAAAAATCATCCAAACAAAATTTGGCAAATAACTATATGAACAAATTTTTTAACTTACAAAAGAAATTTAAATTAAAGAGCAAATAATAAGTTGAAAAAATGAAACAATAAAGAATGATATATATTTTCTCTTCTTCCAGTAACTTGTGTGATGGATCACAGCCAATTCTTGCGAATGTCGAAGGTGTACTTGTTCTCCAAGTAGCACTTATTATCGTCATCGACGAACTGAAAAATATGTAATTGGCTTAAATAATGCAATGAATAGTCCAAATAATGATAAATCCTTTTGAAAACTAGCAATTCAACAGATTACTGGCAAACCGATGATGACGATTTTTTTAAAACTCGTCAAAGTTTTTTTATTTCATTACTAAAAGAAAAAAAATGCAACAAGTCTTCAATGTATTCAAACTGTTTTATTTGCCAATTAAAGTAACTGAAAAACAGAGTAATTTTTTTTTGACAAACGAAAAAAAACTGAGTAATGTTATGAAGATATAATTAGAATTTTTTGGGGGGGGGCGGGGTCAAGTATGATTAGAATTTGTAACGGAGTTTGAACTGGTATTTTCGTTTGACTAAAATTATGCAAATAAAGCAGGTTAATTCTTTTTTTTTTGCCCTAGAAGTTGTTAAAATAAACGTGATTTCAGAGTTTTGATAGATAAATTATGGAAAATGAATTACAAAATGTAATTATTAAAATTTTGGTACCTTAGATTTAACGGAATAAGAGCCTCTAACAAGCAGACCAGTCGGCGCCGTTTCTTCAAACATGACATGGTTGTATGGTTCCGCCTGTGGACTAAACGTTCCTAGCATCTCCTTTCTACTATACACTGTTCTTCACAAAGATTTTTTATAAGGCAAAGGCTTCGAAAAGTTGTGCAAGTGCGGGAAATAAATGTACGATAAGACAAAAATACCTTTGATTCCGGTCTTCCAAACAGAATTGCTGTATCGGAGGCCGGACACAATGTTGTTGGTGACACGGAAAGTAAAAATGAGAGTGTACTTAGAGCCTTCTTTGAGAGTAAACCATGGTCCTTTTGCAGCCGGTTTACCGTTTTCGGGGACCGTTAATACCATGTCTTCTCTACCCGGTGACCTAAGTGTTAAGTTCATTATCGTTACCACCGGATCCGGAGTCTCTGCATTTACATTTTGTTAATCTGTCAAGGCTAGTGAATTCGAGGAAAATAATTACTCTTTATTTATCGATGTCTATAAAGTGACACATTTTCTTGTATTTTTTCACGAAAATAATATTCGTATATGGTTTACTTGGTCTTATTAATTCACTCTACTACTAGACGATATTTTTTTCCCTTAGCGCACCTACAAAGATTACACATAAGACAAGATAAATCCGGAATTTGGGACGAATTAAGTTTGTATTCTAACTTGATTAAAATCTGCTATTAAACAGTAGATCTACAAGCGGGTATTGGACTTTTGTTTACCTCCAACCTCCTCAAGATCCACGCTGCCTAGAAGTTGCTCCTTCCATCTCCTCAAGCTTTCATCATCCTAAGCAATTTTTGTTGTTGTAGAAAGTTTATTAGATTGTCGTGGAGATATGGAAAACCAAATTCGCCCGTCATTATATTATAGGCCAAAGACATAACATTTTGGACTAACATAGCCAAAATGCAATTGGGCTGTGTTGTAATTTTGTAGAGCTTACAAGAGAACCAATATTGGAACACACTGTCCATGACTCCACGCTAATGCTATGCTAGGTGTTTATTTTTTACTAAATTTGCGAATGAGTAAATACAATCCTAATTATAATGCCTTTTATAGTTCACCTGCTCGATCACTAGAATAAGGTTCGGTAACAGTCCTTAGCGATGTTAAGCCCAGTAGAAAAATATATTATAATATATGCAATCATAACAAGAGAGATTAAAAAACCTTGTCTTTCTCGAGCTGTTCCTTGAGAGCGATCATGGGACCAAGTTCAAGTTTTCTGTCTTCGTCTTCTTCATCATCGTCTGTCGGAGACAAAGAGCTATGGCTGTTTTTCCTGCTTAGTCCGTGTTCCTTTGGCTCTTCTGAAGACTCTCCAGCTTTGGTCTCTTCATCTTTCAAACCCATCTTTGTTTCCTTGAGCTCTATTCGTTCTCTAATTTAATTAAGATTCTAAAACATATCCACCGTTGGATTTGATTCGATATGATTTTCTGGAGATGGTTGTGCAACCGAGTTTAACGAGGAGACAACAACAACAAAAAAACTCTTCAAAACAGGGAGACAACAAACACAAAAAGTAAGAACAAATTAAGACTTAAGAGAGAGTTTAGTTAAAGGTTTGTTTGTTTGTTTTTTTGTCAAAAGAATGGGAAGAAAGTAACAAAGAAGAAAATGAAAAGAATTAAAAGACAATGAGAGCGAGAGAAAGATTTGGTGATTTGTTTGAGGAATGTTTAAATATAGAGTTCGAAGAAAAAGTCATGTGGTGATCCTTAATTAAGACAGTCTTAATCTTTCTTGTTCACGGGAATTTGTTTTCTTTCTAAAAAATAAATGTTACAATAGAAATTATATAATCAACCATAAAATACATGCATGCACGTACATCTGAATATAAGTATTCATGTTGAGGTTGTTCTTATATACGTAGGTCACAAATACAGTGAACTTATCAAAATATTTAGTAGCTCAACCTGATAGGAAAAAAAGTTTTTATTATCAAAATATTGTTGTGGTTTTTGGTCCAAGAAGACTATGCGACGAAGGCCCAAAATTAATTTGTTAAATAAAAAATGCTAAAACTTTATATATATATTTTTGTTACAAACCTTGTCCAGCGATAGAGATTGGTAGAGTCGGAGGCTCGGAGGTAATAAACAAATAGAGAGAAAATTGATTGGGCTATTCAGTCAAGCTAAAGTCCAACAGTGGTGTATGAAATTTGACCCATAAAAACATTGCATAAGAAAAAAAAATCACATCAATTACGAAACTGGATGCAGCATTTTTTTCTTTTCCAAAAAGTATGTCTGATCTTATACAGAGGATTAGAGATGTTGTTTAGAGTCCTGCCATAACTTCTAAACGTTTCCCCTGTTTTTAAAATGATCATCACCGCCCGCAAGGGGGGGGGGGGAAAAAAAAAAAAAAAAAAAAAAAAGAGCAACTCTCAAACCTGGGTTCGATCTTCCTCCTTAGCTAATAAACATCATTTTGTTGGGAAATCTAGTTGTTAAATCGATACGGTGGTTAGAAGTACTTTATTTTTAACATCTTGGTGCGTTCCTACCAAAAATTAATAATAAAAAAAAAAAAATATCAAAAAAAAAAAAATGATCATCACCGTCAAATCGCTAGTGCCAACTATTTGGTGACGAAGATATTATCTTAATATCTTCTATCAAGACTAATCTTACAATATGAATTACCTACCATCAGATTTAATTCCTCTTTAAAAATCAACGGTGTAGAAACAAACGTAGAGAAAATATATTCTAGACACATATATATTCCTTCACTTTGTCCGGCTTTAGTGTTACCATGTTCAAGACATGGGACGTTCATCATAATTGGGACACGAAAAGTGAATTATTAACAACTTTTTTTCAGATCCACATCATAAAAAGATTTAGCAATTACGTCGAAAATAATATCCATTATTAACTATAGTGGAGGAGTAAGGGATGTATATATGTATTTCCGTTTTATTCTTAATATTCATATTTATAGTCTTTGATAGATGTGTATATTTTTCTATTACCAAGGTCTGAAAAATCTCATCTCCTGAGTTCGAAGCTGTTCTCAAATGAAAAAATCTATATAAAAACTGATCTCGGCAAAAAAAAAACTATGAGCCATAGCAACTTTAAAAAAAAAAAAATAATAATTTATATTTCGATATCATCATATGAGATCCCTTTGCGGAATTATTTGTATTTTATTTCATTTGCGGACCAAAAATATATAACCAATGGGACCGGCCGTCCAACCCTTTTTACCAGCTTTTCTTCTGGGCCATTCTTTACAGATTGTGAAATACGTGGCCTGTGGCATGTGCTCTGTATACATGTGTGGGAAAAAAAAAATTTCGTCGGATAAGAAAACTATCTTAATCAAAATTTGCTATTTTTCTCTAGATATTCCCACAACTAAAACCTAAATATAAGTAATGAAAACATAATTTTTATCAGTAAATAATTTTTATTTTATTTCTGTTATTTGTTTTTGTAATTTTATACCAGGATGTCTGTTTATGTATTTTGTTAGGCTTCTAGTTTTTAATTATTCTTAAATTAAATGTCGTATTTGACCCAAAAATGTAACTTGGTATCGTGGATCCCACATTCACGAGGAGTCCTACCTGGCTTACACTCAGATGGGCCCGCTTTAACTGTAGCCACGTCATTATTAGTCAAATATGGTACAAAAAAGGACCATTCAAACAAATTACATACTCTAATTATTCTGATTCTTACAAGAAAAAAAAAGAATCTTTAATTCTTTAATTAAATACTTCTATTTTATTCATAGAAAATACTTTGTTTTTTTTTTAAATAAAAACGGTCATTGTACACAGGTTCATCATGTAATTTTGCATGTTAATTAACCCATAAATCAAAAGAAATAAATTACATGAGATACAAATTTTAAATCTTCAAGGAGTAATCAATTTGTTTTTTTAAGCATGCTACAAATAAAGAAAGCATCAAAGAAGACATTTGGTCTCTATTTTTTCTTAGATCATTTTTCTAATTTTTCACAATAAACCTTCCCAGGTCACTATCTGTTAATTTTTTTAAAAAATTAAAATAATTGTATACATTTGATTAGATAACTTCACATTAATTAGAAAAATATTGAAGATCGATTTTTCAAAAAGTGATCATAGTTATTAAAAATGAAAAATCCGTCAACAATCTGCATTGATAGCAGCATGCTAGCACTAAGATAGGCTATATAGCCCACTAAATTAAATTTAAAACATGTACACACAAAAAATCGTTTATTGTAGGATTCAAAAGTCACACCTAGTGAAAGGAACATTGATCATTTGGCTGATCGATAGAATAAAGATGCTTTCCCAGGCATTGATGCAAATTTAACACTTTAACTGATGAAATTTCTGCAAGAGTTCAACGTTCACATGAGAAGTTGCATGTAACGTTCGATTATTAAAAAGTTCAACGTTAATAACATGAATATGAAAGGTTTGTTGTAACGTTCACTCAGGTCACAGAAGAAGAAAACAAAAACTTCTAAAGAGTTCTATTGCATATATATAATAGAAATTAATTTCTTAGTTGAAAATCGAAAAACAATTAAATTTTGTTTTTTAAAGGTCCAATTTGACGAGTAATGGTTAAGTGATGATGTTCTATATATATATCTATGTGGCATGAGGTGTTAAATAGTACATAAGTTTTTTTTTTTAATATAAAGAAAAAGATGCTTTCATGTGCAATCTTCATCATCATGGATCCTTTAATGACATTGTATACAAATAAAATAAAAAACTAATAATTGTAAAAATTACTGTATACTTTATTTAAAAAAAAACATTATTGTAATCATTTGCTTCGACTATAAATACACCTCTTCTCGATCAAATCTCTTCATTCACCAAAGCATCACATACTCTTATTTGCCCCTTCTTATTTTCTATATATATTTTTCCTCTCTAGCTTTTTAAATTTCGAAATGGCCACCGTTGAGGTACTGTCTTTATATTTTGTTTGTCAAGTTATTAATATATCTATAATTTATTTTCTTTGTTGATCTTACTTAGATCTGATTAATGAACGAATTATTTATACAAACATTCAGCTTACTATCTATTCGCCGTTTAAGCTGTAACATAAAGTTTCCTTTAACAAGTGTGTTTTCGGTTACAGGTTGAACAAGTGACTCCAGTAGCAGCAGAGAACGTTGAGGTACCAACAAAGACAGTGGAGGAGCCAGTGGTTGAGTCGGAGGTGACACAACAGCCGGAAGAAGCCGCCGCTGCGACAGAACAAGAACCCGAAGCCCCGGTCGTGGAAACGAGCAAAGAAGTGGTTGTGGAAGAGGCAGAGAAGAAAGATGAAGAAACAGAGAAGAAAACAGAAGAGGAAGAAGAGAAGACAGAGGTGACAGAATCTCCCGCGGTTGTGGAGGAGGAGGAGAAGAAAGAAGAGGAAGAAGAGAAGGAGGAAGTGACAGAAACTCCGGCGGTTGTAGAAGAGGAGAAGAAGACTGAGGTGGTGGAGGATAAACCGGCGGAAGTTGTGGCTGCAGCGGAGGTCGCCGTTGAGAAGGCTGAGGAGTAAAGAGGAAGGAAGAAGCTATATATGGCCTTTTTTGGTCTTATATCGTTTTCTAGTTATTTTATTTTATCAAAATGTAATGTATTTTCCATCGTTTTGTTGGGTTTGTTATGATGAAATTTAATGGTTGCTACATTGTTTACATGCTTGGTCATATCGCTACAAAGAACAAATTTTAAAAACCGAGAACGTCACGATTAAAACCTTTTGTGTTCTCGTTCACATGTAAATATGTACATCATCTTTACTTCTTTAGAATTATTTGAGGAAAAAAAAACATATTAATTGTGTAAAGTAAAACAATGAGATTTAGGAATATAATCACTGAAATTTGATGCTTTTCATTTTAATCATTTGATTCAGAGGAGTAAAATTTTCTCAAGGAGGTGAATGATGTAATCCCGGGCCATGTTGGGCATATAGTTATATGCAAATTAGTCATTTATAAGCATGATCTCAAAAGGCACGGATAGATAGAGTTTGTCCCTGACGAATTTATCGATGGTGGCGATTATTCGATTCGAATATGTTTCAACTTGACCACCACGACGTTAGTTACGTAACGTTTCACCGAACTTTAGAAGGCGAAACCAAGGAAGAACTCATTTTTAGTGGCGGACCTGGCGATGTTGTTATTTATGTAGTTACGGATTGAGTTGACTAAGAAATTGTATTTTTTTTCGTTCGTGGCTATATCACATTTTCTTGTGGCACGTATATAGCGTAATTTTAATGCAATCATCCGCCACTACAAACGTTGAAATAATCTCTTTTATTTGAAGCGTTTTAAAGCGCCATATTTTACTGAAGGTTGCACTAGAACCAGTCAAACTCTAAACACATTAATGCGTTACGTAGATGTCATCAAATAGACTGGCGGAAAAAGAAAAAAAATGTCATCCAATAGACAAAAGTGGTGTTGGGTCTGTATACTTGGGCCTACTTTAGTCGATCTGCGAGACCAGTAGGAACAAAGTTATGTGAGCGAAAGCCCACCTTGATATATTCATGTGAGCCAAAGCCCACCTTGATATATTCATGGGATTTCGTCACAGTTACACGAATGTGATAAATTTTAGCAAAAAATAATATTTTATATGTGTCCTATGCAGTACATTTAATATAAAAATAATTTATTTTTTGTTAAAAACCGCTGCAATTAGCTAGGTAAATAAGTGATGCCAATTAATGTCAATATGATCTTAAACCATTAAATCTGTCATTGCAAAGTCAATCCTTAAATCAGTAATGGTTGTAAAATTTTACTGAGAATCTGCATTGCAAAAAAAAAAAAAAATTGCTGCAATATCCACTAGTTTTCTTTATTTTGGATTTTAGCCCATGATACTTGAAGTTCATGATTCAAAATTGAAAGATGGAGACTGCTCCTACTGTTTTATTAATTCGATATACAAAGTATAGCACAGGATAATTTAATTGAACTAAGTAAGAAGAAAACAAAGAGAGTTCACGGGCTCAATATGCATCCACCGAATACATAATTGCTCCTTTAGGGACCATACAACTCTGAAATGACAAGCAATACACCGAGACAGGAAACTATGATAACACAGTAACAAAGCGTAATTCAGTTCTTGGCGAAAAAAAAAAGAAAAAAAAACGTAATTCAGTTCTTTTGTTTTAAATCAATACTAGAGAGTAACCCGCGTTGTGCTCTATAAATTTATAGAATAATAAATATATGCTCTATAAATTTATAGATTTTTTTTATAATATAATTTTTTTGGTAAACATATAATTAATGTTATTTAGTATTATTAATATATATATATATATATGTCGACTTCAAATTTTATTATTTTATATTAGTATGAATTATTATTAGTGTTTTAAAATTTATTTTATGTTTTTAATATCTTATTTATCTTATTTATTATTATTATATATAGTTTGTGTTGTGTTAATTAAAATTACTAATATATAATTACGTGCGATCTTATATATTTGAAAATTTTATTTAATAAGTTAGATTGTAATATAATTTCATTGTAAATTAATTGGTGTTATGCATATATTTTCACATTATTCAAAAATCTACAACTGTTTAATTTACTCAAATATATAAATTATTATCAATGATTAGAAATTCGATATGAGATCCGTCATGATCCGTCTTTCTCTGCTATGACCCTCCTCACCCATTATAAAAATAAAAATATTTGAAGATCCGGATTATTTAAGTTAGATAGTAATCAATTTAATTTTAATTTTCGTCCATAATTAATAAGTGAAAAACTGAGTTTAATTTTATGTGAAAAGTAATAATTTACAATATTATTTACTAATTTTTTATTTAGTTATATTAATTTTGTGATTCTTATTATATTCTTAATGACTTTATTTAAAAATATTTAATACTATATTATTTAAATACTCTAATTAGAACATTTATGTTTATTGAGGAGATACTAAATATAAATAAACAGATTTAAATTTAATATATTAAAAATTAGAATTTGAAATATCTATATATTAATTTTGTGCTATTTATTAGAGAATTGACTAACTAAATATATAATTATTATGATCATTAATAAGATTTGAAAAAAATTAAAAATATTTTTCAATGGTATTTGTTGTAATATCTCACGTAAATATAAAGTTATTTTGTTTATAACATTGCTCAAATAATGATAGGAAGATTTATAATTAGTTAATTAGTTTTTGGAGGTTAATTTAGTTAATTAGTTTTTGGAGGTTAATTTAGCTAATTAGTTTTTGAGGATAAAAATTAACCGAGAGAATGATCGTGTGAAAGGAATCTGAAGTTAATAGTTTATCCTCTTCATTGTATGAATTATTCTTACGTGGGTCCAGAAAAAAAACAAAAAAAACTACAACTAATATACATTTTAAAATATACAATACAAAGCATAACTTGAAATGACGTTGAGTTTTATTAATTTTTCTTATATCGCTGCAACTTGTTTTTTCTTGAAATTAAGTAAAAAACTGAACAAAAAAATCTCAGCGTTGTTATACTAATAGCATATATTTTATCCGTAGTTGTGATACATTTTTTTTGCAATAAATCAGAAAATAATATTTAGATTAACTTTCTACATGGAGATTCCTCTTGATTTGAAAAATGTATGTTCCATATTTTCGTAACAAATTTTGTAAGAAATGAGGTAAAAATGATTTTTAAAAATAAATAAAGAAAATAAGCCAATATGTAATATTATTATATACGTACGTAACAACAAATGAAAAAATGAATCTCCCTGCTATATTAAAAAAATATGACCAATAACTTTAGTATTAAGATATAAAAAACATAAATATTTACATATAAATTTTGGATAATATATATATATATATGATAAAATATCAAGTTTCTTATAAGAAATATGAAATAAAATTATATATGAACAAAATCGGTATATCTAGTGTTGGAGAATGCTTTACATACTAGAATATCGAATATTTAGCTGTTATTCTGAATAACAATTAAATATTCATAATATACATTTTGTTTATGAATTTTCTTCTTCTAAATCCGTGGTCTGGAATCTTTCAACTTTTTAAAAAGTAATGGTAACTACTCTCCGAAAAGACGAAACAAAACAAAAACACACCTTTGAGTTTGTTCTCCATTTCCTTCACTCCTTCCCATGTGACGACGACCAAAAGAGATCTTATAACTTGCAACTTACTCTTAAATATCTCCTTCACTAGATTCTTCATTCACGGGAAAGAATCGTTTGATACCGTTAGATCCCTTGTATCTTACATAGGATCAAGTAAATATGGCCAACCTTGGATATATATGTTCATTATCTACAGTCATCTCCTTTTAGCTACTTAATACTATACACGATTATACACTATACTCATTTTAGTAGAAATACTATACTCATTTTCTTCACAGTTTGTAGCCTTAGTTTCATCCGACATTTGATCACTATCCTAAAACTTTATCAAGATTCGTCGAATAATTCACCAATATTATTTTGCAATTAATGCCTTTATTGCATGAAGACTATGGTAATAAGGACGAACATTTTAAGGACTGGTCGAGACGTCAGGCCCGACCACAGTTAGAGACAGAGTGTCTTCTTTGATCTTTCCCTTTGTACCCGTTGCCCAAAATAACTCGCCGTTTTTTGTATAATTTTAAATTTCTATTAGATTTAAATTTCCATTTTGTTGTACCCAAAAATTTTGCCTCTGGCCCGTACATTACTCGAATTCACTCGTTTATGATCCTATCGGCGGCATACATATTCCAAGTCATCTTGAACACGTCTCTTAAACAACTTTTGAAAAACAAAAAAAAATTCTTGTATATTCATATGCATACGTTTTTTTTTTTAATTTCTGAAAGATCCGTGCACTAAGAATAAAACTTACTCTGTTGAGGCTTATATCAAAGGATCCGACATAATGTATCTAACAACTTAATATATCTCATCATGTACATGTATAAGTGTATAGTCTTATTGATGTGTATTTTTCAGATTTTAAATTTCGACTTGCGTGATTTACCACTTTAACTTTTTACAGTAGGCAACCCATGATTTTGTTGGCATTCTAGTTTTTTAGTTAACAGTTTTCTAATTTTTTTTGTTTGTTGAATGGGTAAATCACATTTTTTTAATGTTCTAGAATTATTTCATTATTTTTTATTACCACAATTTTCAGAAAAAAAAATTCTACTATGAATATTTTTGCATGTACTAAAAATACAACTGGCTAAAAAGTATTCTGTCACAACAATTCACGATAAGATACTCAAATTGTAACGAAAACGTATTAAAAGGCCCATGTAAATTTGAGATGATCTCTTCAAATGAATGTTTTCCTATAGTGTAGCTTCTGTACAACTATAGTCTATATATGAACCAAAATATTTGATTTTGTTGGCTAGAAGATACTGTATACATTTGTTTCAAGAGAAAAAAGATACATATGATATAAGCCATGAAACAAAACCCATAATATGAGTGCATAACATAAAAATTACTTTATCAAAAAAAAAAAACAATATAAAAATTAAATGCTTTATTAATCCATAGATCATAAATTCATAATACAAACTAATACAGCAATACCCCCAATAAGAGTAACAGAAAATAAAATATTGAAACTGTGAACTTCAAGAATCTTACGGATCACACAGACACACAAATAATTAGACTCCAATGGACACCATAACAAGAAGACTAGAAGAAACAACAAAGATATATGAAGACACGATAATAAGAGTATATAGAATCACCTTGTCTCTCCAAACAAGAAGATAAATATACACATAAGTGTGTTTAAATTATATATCAATCTGGTTTATCAGCATTGGAAGCCAGAAGGAACTTTTTTGCTGCAAACATTGAGGAGCAGACTTAGAGAAATTGGGAGGTTTAAGTTGATTCCAAGAATGTTAGCCTTAAGGGCGGTGCAGAGGCAAACGGCTGCTTCAACATCAGCGAGTCCTTGAATGAGGCTGCAGCATGGCTCCACCGGTGGCTTGCCAAGGGTCAAGTCGAGGAGGCCGTTGAGCACATTGGCGCAGACACCGAGCTTGAGGGTGTCTTTAGGGCACTTACCCGTTGATTTAGGTTTAGGAGTGGGCTTTGGCTTGGAGGAGGGGCAACCTCCACCACACGGATCGCAGCTACCGCAGGCGGATATTGTTGTGACAAAGAGGAGATTGAGAGCAAAGAAAAGGGCTATGCAGCTTGTTGTTCTTGAAACCATCTTTTTGTTTAGAAGATACTGTTCACTAGCTATGTTGTGGGAGAATTGAGTGTGGAGAAAATGTAGGGGATTGAGGAAGGTTTTATAGTGGTTTCAAGGAAGGCCCAAGAGCATCCATAAGATATTATGGGAATTTTTTAATAATAAAAATATGAATGATTGATTACAATTATCGTATTTTTATTGATCGCAGCTATGAAAAGAATTTGATGATTGAATTTTATGAAGATACAAAAGTATTATAACTGTGGTGTGATAATCAGTTAGTGAGCCAAAAAATAAAAAACTGTGGTGTGAAGATTTTGGTTTTCTTTACGTTAGGAAAATGAATATTAATTTCCTAACAGTTAACATATGACAACAAATATTAATTCATTTCCTTATCACTATTTCCTTTTATGATTTTCCGTGGAGTTCATCATTATATTCATTTATCTAAATAATTATTTACCACAATTTGAAAAGTTACAGAATAATATGATTTTATGGGAAAAAGTATTAAAATCGAATAAGAAATAATTATACATTCTAACAAAAACGTCATCAAAAATGCTGACAGATGTGTAATACGCATCCACAAAGCTTCTTAAACATGGTTACGCGTGTGATTGTAGAATAAACGAGTCAATGATCAAATTATGTTAAAACACATTCATGCTCGCACTCTGCAAATATATATATCTAAATTTTATAATGCATGGTTGCCATAGAAACCATGTGATAGATAGATGACAACGCTGGTTCTCTTCTGCCCTTCACAAACAGATGTAAAACAAGATAAGATCGATCATGAGAGTACAGCGAGGCGCCTCACTGCACACACGTATACCAAAAACATCTTCATCTTCAATATTCGTTGAATGATTCAAATTTTGCATGTAGTAAGATTATATATAGGCGCAAGTAACTAATTAATATGAGTACTAGAAGAAAGTGACATGCAAATACTAAAGAATCTTAGGTACTCTAGAAAACCAATCAAACAATAGATTATATGTGGAATAGCAGTCAAATCAATGCAATAAGGTAAGCAAAAGGTTTTTCTAAAATATGAAGATTAGTCGTTAACATTCTCTCATAGTCTTTAGTTACATTAATTAATCACCTAGCGAGAGTTGCTAACCCCTCATTGGTAAGCTAATTGATTAGTGAGCAATATATTTAGGATTAGGTCCACTAATGAAGCTCATAAACTCTCAAAACTTCAATTCTGATTGGTTAAGCTAATTAAGTAACTTAAAAGAACTATGCATATATATTTTTTGAAACTTTTAATATATATATATATATATATATATATAACTCTCCTGGAATTGGAGGGGTATACTATATGTCTGCATAATTTACATAATCTAATAGATACCTTCTATAAAAAAATCTTTTAGGATTGAGGATAACCATATATGTGTAGGCTTTAATTAATACTCCTTGCAAAAAATAGTGAAATATAATTTGAGATAAACCAAACGTCATCTTTGTATAGTATCCAATTTAAGCGTCTTATAAGGTTCAAACTGAAAAATTTAGAACTCAAAAAGTAGCCATTAGTCAAGACTTCGAGAGACTGGCTTCACTCTATGAACTATAATTATTAGTTTTATTTCCAGCTCAAAGTACCCACTTCCACTTGCTCATGAGTGCGTATGTTTGTAGCTACTATATAGCGAAAAAAGCTTTTCAAGGGCCCTTTGCTTTTTCATGAGTTAGTTATTTCTATCTCAAGTTAGTTTGTACTTGATGCCTTATGTATGATTACGCTAAAATGGGAAATCTCCATCGGGAAACTAAATTTTTATATCAAACTTAAAATTAAAGTTTATGGTAAAAATTCATATAAGTAAATAAGAAAAGAAAGGAAACAACAAGTTATAATGATGATGATCCCCATCAAAGCAAAAGGTTTTTAGGGTTTTGGGAAAACCACATGCAACCAGCAAAAAAAGCTGTAACCTTTGATTCAAATGTATATAGTCACTTGATCTTGTATATATATATATATATAATTGTGTGTTTGTGTATGTATACAACACTTATAGACATGTAAGTAAGTGTATATGTATGGATTGATAGCTACAAGATCCTTTTCAAAAGAAATAAAAGAACTTGTCATAAGAGAAAATTAACCGACACTGAGTATCTATCTTTCCTTCCGTAGATATCTTTGTTCTTTATTCCTTCGTTTCTTTTCTGCTTCATATGACCACTAATTAACTTGAAAATAAAAAATCGTATTCTTGTTCACTTCACGGGATTGCATAAGAATTCTAAACCGCACATTCGTCATGTGATCTATTCGACAAGAAAAGATTGATATTAAAGTATGTTTATCATGGTAATGGATCTGTAAACCTTTTTTTTTTTTGTTAAATGTATCTGTAAACTTGTCGTTTTATATATATGTATAATGTATAACGAAAAATTTCGACTATTCTTTTCGTTAAATAGAAATTTTTTTTGTGAGAATAAAACAAAAGGAAAAAGAAAATCGAAACGAAAAATTGAGGCGTTACAGCAATTTTCGTAGAATAACATGATTATAATGTCTTATTGAAACGAAATAATATTATTTATTTAAAATCGAGGGTGTTGAAAGTTTCTGTTAAAAAAAAAATATCATCTCCTAATTAATTAACCGAAAGGGCATCTATTGGTAATTAATAATATCACCTACACACTATTTTTCTGGACACATGCGAGTCTTGTGGTTCACTTCGGAGCCCTCACAATTGTTCCTATATAAGCCCTAACCGTCGGTCACACTTACACCCAAAGCTATTCACATCCTTAGTTCAACCACATTGTTCGTCAACATAATTAATTAGGGTTTAGCAACTTAGAAATCGATGGAATCCCACAGATCTGTTTCTCCAGCTCTCTTCTTATGTATTAATCTCATGATTTTTGCGTATGTTAGTGGCTGCAACACTTGCTTGCCAACTAAGCCAATCCCAAACCCTAACCCTATCAGCAATCCTACAAAGCATAGCTGCCCAAGAGATGCCCTAAAACTCGGAGTTTGCGCCAAAATACTAGACGGTGCGGTTGGAACTGTCATCGGAAACCCACCTGATACGCCTTGCTGTTCGGTTCTTCAAGGGCTCGTCGATCTTGAAGCTGCCGTTTGTCTTTGCACCGCCATTAAAGCTAACATTCTGGGGATTAACATCGACATTCCCATTTCCTTGAGTTTGCTCATCAATACTTGTGGCAAAAATCTTCCCTCTGATTTCATTTGCGCCTAATGAGTGTAGTATAAGGATGGAATTATCAAGTAGTTTTTTTGTGTCTGTTTTATTTGCTTCTGTTTGTTTGGCTAGCCCTCTTCGAACTCATTCCGAATGTATTCTCTTGTTTTAGTTTATCTCTAATAGTTTTTCGTTTGCTACTTTAGTTGATGTAAGATTATATCTGTTTCATGCGACTCATGTTAAGGGCGCAACTAGGTAATTCGCAGATTTTTTGAATTTACGACTAAAGCCAGTTATATTTTGACAATAAATTGATCGGATAAGCTAAAATATCAAATTGGATTCGCCATGTAGGTTTGCATCAGTATTTATTTTATTTTTTTTATACTTTTTCTAGTATGATTTTGATTTGTCAACGAATACGTCTTAAACATAACAGACATTCAAAATTTTCACAAATTGTTTAAGGATTAGAGTGGGTTTAATAGTTTTAAAGAAGGTAAATAGGGAAGTAGAAAACTTGAAACATGTGAAAATCGTACAACTAGCTAGACTCACAGATAAGTTGGCTTCCAATTTAGAATAGACGATTAAGAAGAATCTGTTTTAGGGATATAAAGATCCGATAAACTAAATATCGAATTAGAAAGTTGCAAATATGAAAACAACGCAACTTAATGATGCGGTCGAGATCGTTAATCAATCCGATTTGCTTACATTCTTGGGCCGGTTGTGATATATATGGTATTTGTACATTTTATAATTAGTTTGAATTTTAACGTATAATTAGCTATGAAATTAATGATTGCAACTTGGTATAAAAATAGAAATTGGAAACCCGTGACACGACCCATCTGCGTATGACACCACCTAAAGAAGTAAAAGATAATTAAAGTAAATTGTACGTACGTGCATTGCTGGATTTTTACCCCTTGTTTTATTATAAAATTCTTCAAGAAATAACAGAAAAAGTCGGCAGCGGAGAAGATTTTAAGTGACTCGAGTTTGATTTTAAGTTGTATCATTTGTAAGCTTATATTTGTATTTAATATTTTATGAAATCCTAATATGGTCGAATTATATTTCTAGTTATTTATCAATTTAAAGTGTCGTGAATGTTAATCAAGATTATCAAAAAAGTAGTGGGTTATTGGATACTTATTGGAGTTAATTTTATTGTGTTCTTAGTTTGATCCAAGTTAAAAGAAAAAGAACAAATTCAAGATTCAAACTCAATCACTGTAAGAATTAGCTAGATTTGGCCCATCGGATAAAATTGAGCCCATTAACAATCCCTGTAACGACTAAATTGTTATAGCCCATTAGCAAGACCGTTTGGTCAACTTTTATCAAAACAATTTAAAACGTTAAGAGAAACTGCACGTAAAATTTAAGATGCGAAAACTCGATCGAAGTTCTACGTTGTATGTTGTAATATTAAAGGATTAAGACACTGCACTAGTAAATATAAATATGAATTCCAACATGTATTTCTAAATAATATATGTATGTATCAAGTTCATGTTTCATTGACATTTATTATCTTCAGCGTCATTGTGAAGCGAACAAATCTAATTTTTCAACGACATTGAAATATTTGTGTGATTGTAGAAACTTATTAATTAATGTGTGAACGTTGAAAATGTCGATGTAATGGGAGCTACTAGCTAGTGCCTCTTGGTTAACTCCTCGAAGCACAAATGGAGATGCGCGACGCGGAAACTTGGGATTTCTATGAAAATTTTGACTCATAGTTTTGATTTATTTCAACGCTACTGTAAGAATGAGAATAGTTGCTTGATGTTTAGTGTTTGAATAATGTTCTTATATTATTTTCTCGAATTAAGAAATTATTATAGTGTAAATCTCGGATCTGAGATGATAAGAGCTTATTTTTAAGGGTATATACAAATACGTTTGATGATACATTTATCTTAATTAAATGTTTTTTTTCGTGTCCATAACTAAGTAACTATATATATAATTATGTATAAATTTTGTTACCTTTTTAATTTACTATATATTTAGGTTAAATAGTGAGATATACATTTTTGGAAAATTCAACATTTTGATCACAAATTACTTTTTACATCTAGTGCGTAAGTGCACTGAACATATTAACACATCCCCTACTTATTTTATCGTCACCATTCAAATGAACTTCACGAGTGAGTTGGTTTGGTATAGTGGAGTGATTTGTTCCTGTAAAGTGAAAAGCTCGGGCTGTGTAGTTTTCACTTTTCAGTTTGATCAATGGAAACCTGATGAAAAGTTCCTTTTTATTTTACTTTAATTATTTCTAACCTTTTATTTTTTTACTTGCATTGATTTTGTTTCTAGGTATTCAAAGAGTTCATACATGCAAGTTCCGATTTTTTCAAACTCAAACAGATATTTTGTATTATTTATTTAAACATAAGTGTTTTGTTTTTTTATCAAATTAAAAACGTAAAAGGAATTCACCACCCACTTGCTTTATGTTACAACAAAAAATTGATGTATTAGGATATTGTAGATTTGATAGCAAAAACAATGTATATACATATATATATATATATATAAAGGAGAAAAAGGATGAAAATAGTTTTATCGTGATTTCCATGAAATTAGTTGATTCAGTATATAGCTGCCTTTCTTGGAATGTATAGCAAAACACTAGCAAACCTATGTTTTGGGAGACAGAAGTGTCTCCTAAAGAAGAGATATTGTTTAGGAGATATAAATGTTTCCTCCTCTGTTTTTGAACAAGGCGAACCACGATGTGAGATTTGAAACTATTGACGGAGTGTTTCTTTGTGTGCAAGAGAAGGGATCAAGGCGTCATCAAACTGTTAGCTGAATCTCTAGCAATTTCCGTTGTCTAGCAATATTTTAAGAAAGATTAATATGTGTATCCAAGACGTGGAAACTTCATTGCAAGCTAGTCCACATGAAATCCAGCTATATAGGTTATAGGTTATATATGTATATCCTCCTTTTACGTACGTGGGCGATAGGTTCGAACGCACAGTTTGTGAGTAACATATATATCTCAGTATCTGGATGTAACTTTTCACACATTACATTACGCTAATTTTTAATAATCCGATATATTTAATGTCGAAATTTAAACTAACTTCGAGATTTATAGAAAATTACTTTGTGCGTTTAAGGAATTTATATTGGCCAATCACAAAACTAAATCTCTATAATAACCATTAACCAACCACAGAAAAAAAAAATTGTAGCTAAATATATCGAGACCTCTCAACATATTGGTTCGAACCCAAGATACCAAAGTAATCCTCCTCGAGTGAAACTCCTAAAAGTTGAGGAAAGACAATATAAACATCTATAAATTAATAATATTAAAAGTATAATATTTTATTAATTTATAATGATATTAGTCGATTCAAATAATAAGTTTAAATCTTATAAGTTTGTTGAATTCTTTTACATATTAATTTATCGAATATTAATCTATACAAATTTATCGAATATTAATCTAGAAAATTTTTTTTGTACGACAAAAAACAAATTCACAACATTGGCAATAATAAGAAAGGAGCTAATATCCGACCTTTTAAAATTAAAATATTAAAAAGTTCAAAAATATCTCTTTTGAAATAATTTGTTGGCCACATTACACATAATGATTCCTGCCTGGTGATATCTGGACATTAATAGAGAGAATCTTCGATACGAGTTAAGGTGTTATTTGCTTACCTCTTTTATAAGCGATCCTTTAATTAAACATTTAGTCAGTCCATAAATTAAATAATATAATTGACAAATACTCAGAAGTACTATTTTGGAAAATGAAGAAAAAAAATTACACATATAACATGAAAATGGAAAATCGTACGCGAAAATGAAACGCGTGAAAAAAATGAAAACTAGTTTTTTCTAAAAATTAAAAAACGAGTACGTGTTGGAAACACAAACACATATAACTATATATATATATATATATATATATATATATCTAATTTAATATATATGTATATATAATTTTAATATATTTAGTGAAACAACAAATTTTTATTTAGAAAAAAATTTGAAACAACACAAATCCAACACATATATTAAATAGTTTAATGAAAGATAAATGATCATAACCATCAAAATCAAAGATTTTATTAACATCTTCATTTACATTCTTAAAGTATTTTACTTTTAATAATTATGAGATACTTATGTTTTTTAAATTAGTTAAAATATTTTTAAGACAGTAGTAGAAGATTGGGGCATTGTATATCGTTATCGTTTGACAGCTGGAATAACTTAGCTTTATATTCCTTATTATATAAACAAATAACTAATTAATAAAAATTGGCCGGCATTACTAAACCTTATATTAAAATAGGAGACTCAAAATCACATTTGGAGAGCAGAATAATTGCATCAGCTTCATCACAAATAATGAGATGACAAAAAGCTCAAAAAAAATATTATTTAGTAGTAAGTCAACCATTCGATCGAAGTGGTATTATATCCTTTATTGTGACCATGTCGACATTAAGTAACAATCATAAACTTAAACATGTTCTTAAGCTTGGTTTGACACAAAGGAGAAACATGTTCTTAAGCTTATTCAAAAAGCAAAATTTCCAACAAATTATCACAGTTAAAAAGCTACTAGTATTTAATATTTTAGTTGCTAAAATCAGAATCAAATTAATTAAACTATAATGTTGTTGAAATATCAGAAATCTTGTTTATGTCTATTACTTGATCGTAATTTAATTTTCCAAAAACAAATGACAAATTTGTGTTTTCGTTTTAGGATCTTTTGAACGTTTACACAAACGGCTCCAACTAAGCCGTCTTTGGTAAAATAAAATTAGGTGTTATGAAAAATGTCTTTTGAGAACATCAAAAAGACCATATATACATAGATGTTTGGTTTATTTCCAAAGATCACGACATACTTAATAAACAAATTCATTTTTAGTTTGCAGTGATGTAAGGAATATATATATTTCATTTTCGATTCCCCTCTTCGCGTTATCTATTCGTAAATTCTTTATCTTATAAATTGTCTTTCATTTTTTTTATATAACTGTCTTTCATTGATTGTATAAATATATCTAAACACGAATTACACATCTTCCTAATAATACGTGATAATATGGTCTTTACCCTCTAAGTCAAAATCAATAATTTCAATTGTTTCGTTATTTAGGATTTGACTTTTTGTTATTACAGAGCTTGTGCCGCCCATCGGTCATCTAGTTAATATGGTCTTTTATTTTCTTCGCTTTAAATATGTACTACTACACACCCCCAAGTTACTAAATAACTCAACTACGGTTAATCTAACCGGATGGGTACGTATCGTTTTAATATTGTTTAATTTGAGTTCGAAGCTGATAGCCTGATATAATACTATCCTCTTCATCTAAAAACGGCTGTTGATTATCTCAATACTTCAAATGAATCGATTTACCTAGCTAGTAAGATTAAGAAAAGAAAAAGAAGGTGTAATATTGTGAGATTTGGGTTCGTATAGATTCTTAGAATTATTATTAGTGTTGACAAAAAAATGGAACACATTAAAAAAAAACCTAATATAAATATGAGTAGGCCATTCGGTAAACAAGTTTTGTTTTTGCTGTTTTGCAGAGTTTTAAGCTTAAACCAATATTTGAAATGTATAGAACCTCTTGTTATATTCCAATAGTTTGAGATTGAGTATGTATATGCTTCAAGATTCACGTTCGATTTCACTTGGTCTCCCAACACATAGCAAAATTGTATTGGATATAAAAGAGATTAATTTGGGCCGCATGCAAATATGGATTAAAAGAAAAACATGGTTAAAATCACTTTCACAACTACCCCTTGAATTTATTATGAATTTCGTTTGTATATGCAAGTGTCTACAATGATTTAATGGGGGAGGTTGTCGGTTCAAACTTCAAATCATATTGTCTTGTTTTCTATTTTAGTTAGTGTTTTTTTTTTACTGAAATAAATTTATCTTATTTCTTAATGCTTGATTAATTCGTATTCTCGTCTTCTAGAGTTTGATATTTTTTTCAAAAGGAAAAATGATCAGTTACATGGTGAATGTGAATACGAGGGAGATAGATTAAAGTTTAAACTAAAACCAAATTTGACGTCAAACAAATAAAAATTTAATAATTGTTTCTCCGTTCTAAGACAAGTGGACGTCTTCATTACCATCCAAGAGATCAGCCAAATATTGTAACTCGTAAACACATTGTTAATAATTTCCTAATTAGTGACGAAATCAGGACGCCGTAACCGATAATTCTAACATAATCCATGTTTATTTATAACAAGAATACAGGTTCAAACGACATATTATATGTTATAACTACAATATCAACATTCTATTATTGAACCAAGTTGTCATTCCAATGTTTTGGTCAACCATGGCCTTTGGGATACTCCGAAGGATTCCATACCCAATTATTTAATTCGATACTCCTCTTCTCCATGATTCAATCAATCTTTTAAAAATTCGAGTCTGTATTTTTTTCTTCCTTCGTCACCTGCTGGAATATAAATATCATATAGTTAGTAATAAATCATTTAAGTTATTGGGCATATTTCATTAATTAAATGTATTATCTTATCTAGATTCAAACTAGTTTGTAAGTTCCTATTCTAATAACATAAAAATTGATTTACATCCACTGTCACCATTTTTCTCTAGGAAGTAAGAATATACTAAAGGATTTAACGCGTATCGTAAATACTTTATTCTCTGATGGTTAGTCTAAAGAGTAGAACAAACAAATTAATAGTTACTAATTATTACATTTTGTTGGTTCAAACTTTTTGAAAATTAGAAATACTACTGTTTAATTGTTAATCTTCATTTTAAATACTATTTAATTAAAATAAATGATCGATTTATGAATTTTAATCATTCATCAGGACAAGTAAATATTAATTTATGCAAAAGTAATATGATCGACTCGATATATAGATTCATCCTCTTGAAATGACCAAGTCAACGCTGGGGGAGAATCTCTATTCTCTAGTAGTCCCCACAATGGTCACGTGCCAAAAAAGCTGGGACCTGAGATATACCTATAAGCAAAGCCAGCTCCGCCCGAAATTTTTGATCCATCCATTTCCATCTTTAGTTGCCCTTTTCGAATTTATTTATGATTAATTATCTCTATCTTACAATGAATTATTAATTTTTTTTGTTTGTTTTTCAGAGGATGTAGTTATCAATTTAAATCAATAGAAGATAATACATTTGGGTTCACCACTCGTTCTCCTCTTCTTTTTTGGACGGGACTCACTGTCCACCTTTGTTCGCTCTTTTGCAATCTTTGGATGTGTACAAATAATGGGTTGTCAGGGTTACTTTCGTACATTTATATGAAACTATCAACGAAAAAGTTGTTTATATATGGGGTTGTTTGAAATTTATCGATCTGCATATCAATTATTTCGAAAGAGATGGATAATAACAGAGTATACAATAAATTTTACGAATTCCGAAAATAATTTTAGTTGAAGGATCTCATCATTATTTTAAAGAAAACAAAAAACTGATTTGAATGTATGTTTTAGTATTATTCGTAGGCATACAATTTCTTGCTTTTTCTTGGAAAACTGACATTTTTGTTGGATATTTTACATAGGCTTTTGAGTCTTTCAGACTTGTCAATAAAGCTAGGTAACTTACTTTCTCTTACCAAATTTTGGATGGATTAATCATTTTATTTTGTGTTAGTTCTAATAATGAAAATGAGTCGTTCTCCTTTTTTTTTTTTTTTTTCTTTTTCTGCTCCCATTTTCTCAATAAATAAAGGGAACAACTGAAATTGCAAGGCTCCTAATTATGTAAACTCTATAGTTCATGGAAGTCATGTGACTGACTATATATACATCATGAGACACTTAGATTGTTTTATTTCACTATGATGTTAAATAAATAAAAAGTAAGAATAATCATATTGCAGCATGATTCATTTTAGTGGCGTCTAAGAAGCATACATTTTGAGCCATTAAATCTCTTGCTAGACTTTCCCATTAACACAAAAGAAGAAATTTGGTTTGTTAATGTAATCATACCAAATCTACAAATCTCGAGTTTCAATTTTGCTACAAATACCTAAATTGTTGACCATAAAACGACCTAAAACTAACTTTTATTGACTTCTATATGTACATATTTTTGATAAATTTCATATATTTTAATAGTTTTCTCAAATGCAATTCGATAAAACTATATTTTGAAAAATGGAAATTATTGTTGAAAGTTTTTCGTTAATGATCATTTGATTAGAAGTTTAGAACAGTATATTTACATGATAAACGCGCACCATTCAATTTAGAAAGAGTAAAATTTTGGCTTAAAAAAAGTTAATTATAATGACTTTTATAAAATCTAACAAAGACAAGAAAGTAAATATTCAGTACAGAACTAGAAAGCAAAAAATCGGGCTCTCGATGTACGAGATGAATTATGATTCACTTGTAAATTCTATCACCATTTGTGTTTTAATTTTCATTGTTAATACTATGAGATAACATTATTATAATATCCAAAATAAAACGTTAATAAATCTTGCATCTAGAAAATAAATTTTGGTTGTATGTGTACTATGGAACGACAGAATGGACATAAAAGTAGATTTTGATTTTACCCGACGAAAAAGAAAAGGATGAAAAAAATATATAGATATATATACCTCGACAACATTCAATCAACAACGATGATAATACATTTGTAACGCATCAATCAATTATTTTTGAATTATTTTCCATAGATCAGGCGTTTAAAATAAATTTATTTCTCGTATGCAAATAAAACAGAAAAAGAAAATTTAAATATGTAAAACAGGACGATCGATGCTGGTAAAATTGATGTCATTGACTCATTGAGTCACTGACAAAATGGCCAATGACTATAACTTAAAAGTTCAAACCCACAGTTCCAAAGGTAGAGGAAGTGGTATGATTTAGCTCGAGCCTCTCTCTCTCTCTCCATATATATACACATATATATATATATATTGATTATATATAATAATCTCTCCCCAATCAAATAACACTCATCAGAGTCACACATGTGTCACATTTTTTTCTTCAATTTTTTAATTTTTATCATATTATATAAAATTAAAACTTTTTTTAACTTGGCAAGTTTCCCAGTATAAATAGATGCATCAATACTCGAAAGATGAACACATTTAATACCACAAAAGAAACCAAAAGCTCTCAAACAAAACAGCCTTTTCTATTTGCTTGTAATTTACCAAAACAACTGCAAAAAAAAATCTCTAATCCATCTTCGAGATATGTCTCTTCCTGAAACTAAATCTCAAACTCTTTTAGATGCTTGGGACTTCCAAGGTCGCCCCGCCGATCGCTCTAAAACCGGCGGATGGGCCAGCGCCGCCATGATTCTCTGTAAGTTCTTGAGAAAGCTCTACTAACCATATATATGTAGAAGACCAAAAATGAAAACTTTTTATGGCCATTTACTATAAGCTATACGTTTCTTCCACATGGATTTGATTTGTTTTTTTTGTTTTATGTGGATATATCGTTTTGGTTTTCCATTTTTTCATGATGCATGTATCTAATTTGTTTTATATCAAAATATAAATTTGTGTGAAGGTATTGAGGCCGTGGAGAGGCTGACAACGTTAGGTATCGGTGTTAATCTGGTGACATATTTGACGGGAACTATGCATTTAGGCAATGCAACGGCGGCTAACACCGTTACCAACTTCCTTGGAACTTCTTTCATGCTCTGTCTCCTTGGTGGCTTCATCGCTGATACCTTTCTCGGCAGGTTTGTATCTAAATATCTATTTATATAATAATAACTATATGATTTATAAAATCATTCAATTTGTTTGTTTCAATGTTAATTAAAGTTCATTAATTTTGTTTCATATAGGTACCTAACGATTGCTATATTCGCCGCAATCCAAGCCACGGTAATGACCCTAAAAGTCCCTTTCTTCTTATCAAAACTAATATTAATAGCCAAGAAAATGAAGAAATTGACTAGACTAATAAAGTAACCGAAATAGTAAACGACATAAGTCTTTCATTTTTGCTATGTTTTTCGAAATTTTAATATTAATTCATGTTTATGTCTATGATGATTATTAGGGTGTTTCGATCTTAACTCTATCAACAATCATACCGGGACTTAGACCACCAAGATGCAACCCAACGACGTCGTCTCACTGCGTACAAGCCAGTGGAATACAACTGACGGTCTTATACTTAGCCTTATACCTCACCGCCCTAGGAACCGGAGGCGTGAAGGCAAGCGTCTCCGGTTTAGGTTCCGACCAATTCGATGAGACCGAACCTAAAGAACGGTCACAAATGACATATTTCTTCAACCGTTTTTTCTTTTGTATCAACGTTGGATCTCTTTTAGCCGTGACCGTCCTTGTCTACATACAAGACGATGTTGGACGCAAATGGGGTTATGGCATTTGCGCGTTTGCGATCGTGCTTGCCCTCAGCGTTTTCTTGGCCGGCACTAATCGCTACCGTTTCAAGAAGTTGGTCGGTAGCCCGATGACACAAGTTGCTGCGGTTATTGTGGCAGCGTGGAGGAATAGGCGGCTCGAGCTTCCGTCGGATCCGGCGTACCTCTACGACGTGGACGATATTGTTGCGGCGGAAGGTTCGATGAAGAGTAAACAAAAGCTGCCACACACCAAACAGTTCCGGTATGATTACTTCAACTCATCATTTGTTTACCTACAAAGTTTTAAAACTTTGACTAAAAGAAACAAATCCCACGCACGATAACTCAAACTTACAATACTTTTAAGATTAATTTTTTTAAAAAGGGTGAAATTTCAAATAATTGACGTGCAAGTTATTTGAATGTGATATATTATAAATAAATAGACTTGAAAAATGCGAAATTAAAAAGTGGGGTTGTGTGGGTGGGAAAAAAAACTCGAAAAGTTCGTGTCCTTTAATTAAAGTGGGACCACAAATATTTTCATTATATGCCTACTTGGCATTAGAATCCAATTAAAGGGCTTGCAAATTTTTATTTGTCTTTTGTTACGGGGGAACAAAATTATTGTCGTAATGTTACTCGACCATACAGCGAAACTGGTCCATGATATGAAATTTACAGCTAACTACAACATTTTAAGATTTTTTTCGTATGAAGTATCCCTAATTTGTCATTTATATTGTAGATTTTTTTTCTTAGTGTGTGTTTATTGTATATATACATATAGATTTTCGTTAGATAACACGTCAAGTTCAATATATGTATATAATAGGTAGGAAAAGAAAGAAGATTCTCATAGAGAGATTAAAAATGAATAAGATATGCAAGTGGGTTAATATTCTCCATCTATACTTTTTACCTATAAATTAAAAATCTTAGAAAATTTCACGCCCGCTGGCATTTGGTTTTTACAGAAAGAGTAGCTTTATCCACAAGTTGTGGCAAAAACTAAATGATATATTGTTTTATTTTATTATTATTTTCTTATTATTACTATCAAAGTATCATCAACAGATTCACCTCACTCGTGAGTTGTTTTCCCCTCAAGTACAGTATCTTTTGTTGTTTTCTTTTGCCAGCCTTAAGTACAGTATCTTTTACTATTTTTCAATCCCTATGCTTGCCGTAGTTGCCTAAATAGAAAGAGAAGAATCCTTAGGAATCAAAATATTTTTTCACTCGAGATAATTTATGAAAAATCTGCTTTTTTTTTTGTCGGTATTAAAAATCTATTTAGCATCTCTAGATAAATAGATCACGTTTTGTAGCAAAAACGATCACGTTTCGAGTCATAACACCTCCACCACTTTACACCTCCACCGGGCCAGACCCAATGCTAGGCATAAGAGCCCGTAGTCACGTGCAAGGCATGTGCTTTGCGTCCCTTTTGCTTCATTTAATTTGTCTTTATTTTTGGGTTTTTCTAAGGTAACTGAAAACTACAGAAACAACTTTTTTTTCTGTACCTTTTTCCCTATTCTTCAAATCTAAAATTTTCTTTTTTATACTCTATTTTAAAATGCATGTGCATGTGTAAATTTCTTGCCATGTGTGTGAAAAGGGTATATTATCTTGAAAAGATTCCACGTAACTCTCTTTACATCATGTTGATTCGAAAGCTTATAGGCTAGATTCCAAAAAGAGGATGAATTATTAAAATATATAGAAACATTTCAATTCACATATGTATCTATTTCACAACAACAAGCCAAATTCTCTCCAAGAAATACACAAAATATCCTTTTGTAACAAATCTATACTTATCAGTTATCCAACAAATCATCTATCTTACATATTTTACCGAGTTTACAATTATATTCTAATGTAACATTTGATGACACAGTTCATTGGACAAGGCAGCCATAAAAGACCAAGAAACTGTAGTGACCAACAACGCATTCAACAAATGGACACTTTCAACACTAACCGATGTTGAGGAAGTGAAACAAATCGTGCGGATGTTACCAATATGGGCAACATGCATCCTCTTCTGGACCGTCCACGCTCAATTGACAACACTATCAGTCGCACAATCCGAGACGATGGACCGTCACATCGGCAGCTTCGAGATCCCTCCGGCCTCGATGGCTGTTTTCTACGTTGGCGGCCTCCTTCTAACCACCGCCTTCTACGATCGTGTTGGCGTTCGCCTATGCAAGAAGATATTCAACTACCCCCACGGTCTAAGACCACTTCAACGGATCGGTTTGGGACTTTTACTCGCATCCATGGCTATGGCCGTGGCTGCTTTGGTGGAGATCAAACGTCTTAGAACCGCACAGGCCCACGGTCCAACAGTTAAAACACTTCCTCTAGAGTTTTATCTACTCATCCCACAGTATCTTATTGTCGGTATTGGTGAGGCGTTGATCTACACGGGACAGTTAGATTTCTTCTTGAGAGAGTGTCCTAAAGGTATGAAAGGGATGAGCACGGGTCTATTGTTGAGCACATTGGCATTAGGGTTTTTCTTCAGCTCGGTTCTTGTGACCATCGTCGAAAAATTCACCGGCACAACTCATCCGTGGATTGCTGATGATCTCAACAAGGGACGTCTTTACAATTTCTATTGGCTTGTGGCTATACTTGTGGCCTTGAACTTCCTCATTTTCCTCGTTTTCTCCAAGTGGTACGTTTACAAGGAAAAAAGACTAAAGGAGGTTGGGATTGAGTTGGATGATGAACTGGATATTCCCATGGGTCATGCATGATCATGATCATGATGATGATTAACACTGTGCATGCATGTCTATGTTGATATGTTTGAATCTGATTTTGAGTTTTGTGGTATATTTTTTTTATGATGATTTTCTCAATTTACCTCTTGTTTCCGTGTAGACAAATAATGGACCGACCGATAAGGGATAAAAGTTAAAGTTTTCCCATCAGGTTCTGTAAAAAAAAGCAGAAATTGTAAAATTTCTTAAGATCTGACGCAATTAACGTCTTGTTGTTTGAATTTTCCTTTTTTCATTGTTTTCCCCCATATGTCAGAAACTTAAAATTTCAACTTATCTTTAATTAAAGGACCCGCGTTTTGAGAATTTGCTGGATCGATTGTTCTCTCGTTATATGGTTATTGCATATTGGTCAAATGATTTCAATTATCAGAGTGATTTTTTTTTTGTGGGCAAACAAGAGCTGCATGATTATGTCCAACACTATATAATTATTAAACCTATATGACAGTGAAATCAGTGATCATTGATCAATATGATTTACTATATGATCCCTTTATCTTACACTTGATACTTTTAATTATATTTCAACTAGATATGTAGCTCACTAGACAAAAAAGAATAATCGGTGTCTCATCCGGTGACAATATGTGTTATGTGAAGAGATCCACTCAATATTATAATGAATATTTCATCAACATGTAAAATTCAATTTATTTATAGGCAGCATAGTATGACCTATTTATATTAAAAAATATATAGTATAACCTAGCAGGTGTTGAAATTTTGGATTTGAACATGGAGTGGCGATAGTCTTAATTAAGATTTTGGGTTTAAATAATTAAAAACCCATTATATTATTAATTCAACTTTTAAACGTTTTTAAATTTTCTAAAAGTTGTGACAAACAAAATTTTTCTAGTTAGTTTTCAGAAAGTTCTGAAAATTATATTTTCTTTAAAGGTAAACTTACAACAAAAATACTTTAATAAAAACATTTCCATTCAATATATTATATTGATCACAATCTCTCTCTCTCTCTCTTTTTTTTCTCTATCAGTTTATTCCCGTGAGAAACTAGACAATTTAACCAGTCTCCACTATGATTGATGAAATTATTTGCGCATTGGCTTGATGTCCGGAAAAAGATAAACCACTCATGCTTTTGTTCCGAAACTATAGAAGATGAGCTAAATCTAGGGAGATTTTTTTTTTAACACTTTCTCTCATATGCTTAGGATTAAAAATAGTGCGGAACCATCTGTGCACGTTTCTTTGTCTAACTGTTGTCTCCAAATTCTTATCTAAGTTTCAAATATATATATATATATATATATACAGTATATATATATATATTGTAAAAAGGGTTAGAAAACAATAATTTAATATTACTATAACTTACCAATGTACGCCAGTCATGTCGCTTAAAAATCTTAATGTATCTAATTTAGGATCTGAAATTTATCATTTTTCAGATAATTTTGTTTTTAAATCTTTAATAACGACAAAAAGATTTTCATTTCTTGTCCATGAGTCATATATATTTCATTATGACAATAATAAATTGGTTGGAGCCAAATACACATTATAGAATTGCTTGCAATATAAGAGATAATTTGCAAATATTCCATTATGTTTGCGACCATCTTAAAGAGTAAAATAACAAAAAGATCTTAAGAAGACATATTATTATCATATGAGTATGATTAACTGTATAATGATTGGCGAAGAGCAATAATGATGAAATGCGACTTTTTGGATCTGGAAACTACATGACCCAATCACCACAGAGGAGTACATGAACTTTTGGTCTAAAGAACACACGTTTAGGTTTTAATGTGTCTTTCTTTGACTTAGAAAAGACATGAAAGGGGAAGAACTAACTTTTTCTTTTTAGCAGATATCTTTTCATTGGGTTGTTCTTTACTTTTGTCGGCTAAATATCAAGTGGTATGCGACCACACACCTCTTTAGCTCCAATCCAAAGGGTCGGTGGTGGTAAATAAGTATGGGTCAATTTTTATGCGCTAATTTATAGAATATATTCTTAAGATAAATTTATTTTGTATCTTATTTAAATAGATATAATTTTAACAATAAAATTTTAAGATAATAGATTACATGTTTATACGATGGAACTATAAATATATTTACATAGAACATAGCATAATAACAAAAACTACGTATCCCGACAAAAGTAAGATTATATACATTATACAACATCAATTTGGTAAATAAAGACCACATAAAAATAACAAAATATGATGCATTTTACAAGAGTTAATTGATGGGGATAAAATCGTACTTATATTGCTTCACCAAAAAAAAAAATGTACTTATATTGACAAGTAATTTAACAAAAAATGTCAAGTAGGTTATCAAATAAACAAATATTCGATAAAAAATTAGAAACATATTTTTTCATGAAAGTAATTAACTTTACTTTCTCATTTTTTTTTGTATAAACTTTGTAGTGTAATTATTACGGACGTGCACCTTTGTATAATGAGAGATTTTATTTAGATCCGGTTGTTAAGGAAAAAAAACAAAAACTAATTGGGTTTCTAACTCATTGGACGGCTTAGCCCGTAAAAGTGGGCCGAGGTATTTGAACATATATATAACCCTATATAAATTTTTATCATCTATTGACAATTGTTGAGTATTGGTCTTGAGTTTGGAGGTGAAGATTGAAGTTAATTTCCAACGATCTGTTAGTCAATTTAAAAATGTAAATGGACCCATTAGGCCCATTAATTACCATTTCATGATGATTCTGGTTTACAAACTACTTTATGTCCTAAGACTGAGTCAGCCAAACATTTTTTTACGACTTCGCTAACAAATTGAGAAAGAATGAGAAACTAATTTGTCACCGTCTCACTGGCTTCTGCCTCTTAATCATAATCAATGTCATAAGTTAAAACAAATAAATCGAAAACATAAGACTGTTACAAGATTACACAGTGAAGCAATTTGTATGAAAAGAATCCCAAACCGGTGAAGGTACCGATATCATTCCGATTTTCGCCTTCTCTTACTAACACACCTCTGCGGCGCTGAACGTTTGTTTCTCGGGTTGGCTCTGAATTTGACATCTTTCGTCTTTCCTTGCATCTTCTTGTACTCTCTTGATCTCAAAACCGCTTCCAAGATGTTAATGTCTTCGCGTATCTCGTGTCTAGAGAGCGAAGTTAAGCTCGGGAGTATCTCCTTCTGGAAGTTCTTCATTCTCCTTCCTCTTCTAAGCTTCAGTCCAATCTCTTTGTTATTATCTTTTGTGATGTTATTAAGCTCATCTTGAGCCATTGATGACACACAAAAGTCTTCTTCGGTGTTGGTTTCGCGTATTCCTAATGTGTGTAGCTCATATGAATCGCAAGAACATCCCGGTTTCGCTTTACCCATCTCAACATTATCTGGAAACTCTTGATCGTGAGATGAGCTGTTGCTTATCGACACAGGCTTTGATTGCAAGTCTTGATTTTGATATGAAATCACTGATATCCGGACTAATGATTCAGCTGCCATTTGAATAATCTCAGACGATTCTTCCCCCTCATTACAGCAACCATTCTCTGGTAAGAGTTCAGTGACAGGAAACGCAAGCCGCGTACGGCAAGAAGGCTCTAGTGCTCGAGGAGAAGAACTTCTTCTTGACTCGGTCCTCGAGTTGTTTTCAGTGGTGCAGCAAGAAGCATACGAAGCTGGAGATGCTGTACCGTCTTTTTCATGGACATTTTGGCATTTAGGAGAGCAAAGAAGCGTAGGACCATCATCTATTCCGCTCTTCTCGCAGCTCGTTTCTGTTTCTTCGATATACGGAGAGTTCAGATCTTGTAAGAAACAGTAATGAGGCTCAGAAACTGACTCATCAACAGGGCTGCTATTAAGATCCAGTAAACTTGACTCCTTATTAGTTGTTTTATCACAACCATCCTCAACGAGAGATTGACCCACCACTTTTAGACTGTTTGAGCTGATTCTATCAGACAAGAAGGACGGTTTCGTTTCAGGATTTCTCATAGTAACATAACTAACTGAAGTTGCAGCATGCTCTGTTGTCTCTTTATGTGAGAACCATGTAGGAGTAGGAGTAGGAGGAGGAGGAGGTTCTTCAAGATCAATAACAATTTTTGGGTTTCTCTTGCCACTCCAATTTGTAACTGATGCTTCCTTCACATTATTATTAGCTTCGTGCCTAGAATGATATCCCAACTCTGCGGTATGTCGAGAACCACGAATGTCGTAAAACTTATCAGAACCAAGTCTCTCATGAAAGTTAGTATAAGCGTAGTGATCTGCAGGAAGCCGAAGATCGATATCTTTCCTCAGCAGCTTAGAGGACTCAGATGTCTCGCTTTTCACTTGATACACCTGAAATGACAAATCTTATGAACTATCCTATTGTACAGTTGTTTTGTTAACTAGAATTAGAGTAAAGGAACAATCTTTTTACCTGTCTCCCAAATAGAGTGACCATACTAATTGGATTCTGATTAGAAGTCTCTTTATATGATACAACATGTTTCTGTGACAACACTTCTTCTTTGGACAAACCGAAGAAATACATTGCTCCTTGGTCTGCTTTTATAACTTTTTTTTAATCTATGGCCCCTGTCCCTATCAAATACCAACAACGCAAAATACAAATGGCTAAATCAGATGATCAATACCTATATAATCAAACTTGTATAAAAGGACCAACATTAACACAATTTAGAAGTTTGAATCAAAGAAGAAGATGAACAAATCCCATAAAACTCATAATTGGACAAAATTACCTGTGATCTTTAAAAGGAATCCCAATCAGAATTCTAAAAAACCTCAGTTAAACCTAGTGTATATTGATAATTCACATACACACAAATCTTCAAGCTTCAGATCATAATTTTAAAGTAAATAATCTGAGCATGCAAATAAGTAACGCTTAAATAAGATTCCATAAACGCTTTACGAGATTTTCCAGAAAAAAAAGAACCTTAGCATTTATTCACATTTACATAGATTACAAAATATGAATGAATATTTTATTTCCTAAAGCCGAATTCAACAGTTAAGAGCTATAAGGGGAAAAGGAAAAGCATCAACTTCATGACGAACATAAAACATAGTACTTCGACTTTACATATATATATTATATATAAATAAAGAATCTAAATTGTTTTTCTTAAAAATAAAAAATTACCCACAGAGAGAGAAAAAAAAAGCTTGAAGCTTTGCAGTGGTCAGATTGACGAACAGATCTGGGAGACGAGAGAAGAAGAGGAGGAAACAGAAAAAAATATCTCAAGAAGAAAAGAGATCGATGGTCAGATTCCAATGGTGCTAGTCACCATCAATATAGATAGATATACATACACACGAATAACGTGTATATGTAATTATCACATAAAAATAAAAATAAAAAAACGGATCATGAGGAGGAAGAGAGAGAGAGAGGAGACTCTCAAATCTCAGAGAAAGAGGTAGAGAGAGAAAAGGAGCTTAGTGGTTAGAGTGCAACATCACCTATCTTTTTCTGAAATTTATATTAACTTTATAAGGAAATTAAAAAGTTATTATTATTAATTGACAAAGATTTTTAGGTGTGTTTAGGATTCCTTTGTTTTTTTTTTTCTAATTATGATCAAATGGGGTTGTTTAGTCATTTAGTGACAACTGACGATAATAATAGTCTTTTAAGAAAAAAAATCACCCGAAAGAAAAGAAAAAAAAAAAAAAAAAAAAAAAGAGGACCAAACATGGTGTTTGGGACAATAGAGGGCTTTGTAGCCCAGTTTCCAGCTTTTTCCATCTTTTCTTCTTTATTACTAATCCCCCACATTATTTATTGTATTTTTGTACCATTACTATTTTACTGTTTTTTTTTTTTTTTTTGTAGTATAAATGTTTAAGGAATTTGGATGGGTCCTCGATTTTTTCGTTTTATGCCTTCGACGTACTACGGGATAGATATAATAGAGTGATGAGGAAAACAAAATTATTTCGTATAGATAGAAATGAAACACTACTTGTCTTGGTTTTCGGATTTTTTTCTCAAAATAATACAAAAGTTGTACTTGTTTTACTAATCCTCCCCTTGACTTGACCTAAAATATGGAGTATTATATTATTATTTTTCTTGTTAATGGATTTTAAATATAGAGTATTGAATTAGTTTTACTATGTACATAACTTGTGAGCAACAGTTAGAGGCAAAATATCATTTTCTGATTTGGTAGTTTAAGTTAAGATATGATTGAGAAGTCTACAATTATAGCTACAATGATATTAATTTCTATTCATATCCCCAAAATTAAATTTTCTAAACGTTTATTAGGACTTATGAGTTATGAGCAAGCTGATAGAATTAGAAATATATTAATTTTTTATTTTTCAAATAAATTGATAAATTATTATTAAATATTTAAACTGAAATTTTCTATTTCAACTCTCTATTTGTTTCGGTCAAAATTGTCATATATATATATTTTACATTATAGAAAGAGGTTGTCTTTCCGTATGATTCATTTCATAAAACCTATCAAGTTGTCTTATATTCATTGATATTAATTGTCAAGTGTTAACCACTAAAATCATTTATCAGCATAGGTTTAGCCGACAAAAAACAATTAACATAAGTTTCTTGGATATTCCCTTTCGCTCACCCGACCCGGAGACAAAGTCCATAGGCTATGGACCATAGCCCAAGAAGTTAATTTTCTGTGTATAAAAAAAAGTCTGCAGCCATCATTACAACTTTATCTCATCTTTGGACTGTTGTGTAACCGCATTTGATCCTTATGGAGAAGATTCGTGGGTTCAATGCTTCATACTTATTTTTTATGGGGTCAAATTTGTAGAGACTACATAATACAGGGTCCACTTAAAAAACAATTGACTATAGAATGTGTTACTTATTTGGTTTAGATTTTAGACCGAATTTGTTCAAGCGGAATTGAAGACGATCCTATACAAACCAAAAACTTCTTCTAAACAACAACAACAAAAATGGCCCCCGCACGCGACAAAACCAGTAGACTCCACGTGGCAGTGATCGGAGCCGGAGCAGCCTGACTCGTAGCTGCACGAGAGCTACGCCGAGAAAATCACTCAGTCGTTGTCTTTGAACGCAACACACAAGTCGGAGGTCTCTGGATATACTCACGAGATAGTGAGCCAGACCCACTTAGCCTTGATCCAAATCGATCCATAGTCCACTCAAGCGTCTACGATTCTCTCCGCACTAATCTCCCACGAGAATGTATGGGTTACAGAGACTTCCCTTTCGTGCGTCGACCCGAAGACGACGAATCTAGAGACCCAAGAAGGTATCCTAGTCATAGAGAAGTCCTCGCTTACCTTGAAGACTTCGCTAGAGAATTCAAACTCGAAGAGATGGTTCGATTCGAGACTGAAGTGGTTCTTGTTGAGCTTGAAGATCGAAAATGGAGGATTCAGTTTAGAAGTTCAGTTGGGATCTCCGGTGATGAGATCGTTGATGCTGTCGTTGTTTGTAATAGACATTATGCAGAGCCTCGAGTTGCTCATGTTCCTGGTACTTCATCTGATCCAAAAGTTTGGTTTTTTTTTTAATTCGATTTGATGATTTTGTTTTTTTTGGAGTAATTCAATGTTTGATTGATGAGAAATTGATTTGCATGGCTTGGATTTTAGGTATAGATTTATGGCCAGGTAAGCAAGTTCATAGCCACAATTATCGTGTTCCTGATCCATTCAACGACCAGGTTCTTGCAGAATTTTTTAACACTTTACTCATACTTCAACTGTCTTTTTCATTATATACAGTACGAGGAAATATTGTTTAAACTATAGTTATTTCTTTAGTTATTATCTTATATAATAGTTATACTCTGTTCATCTTATATTGGGGTTATTATTGGATGGTTAGTCATGAAAAGAAATGGTTCCTATCTGAATGTTGAAATCTATAGAACAATATATAGATTCATTAATTTATCTTTGCATTATTTTTTTGAAATCTTTGAAAGGTGGTGGTAGTGATAGGAAATTTTGCTAGTGGATCCGATATCAGTAGGGACATAACAAGAGTGGCGAAAGAAGTCCATATCGCATCTAGATCGAATCCATCTGAGAGGGTCCAACAATCTATGGCTTCACTCTATGGTACATAATAAGAAATAAAAATGAAAGATAGATAGATCAGAAGAGAGAATTTTGATCTTATTAGAATGGTCATTGATTCAACTTTTTCCCTTTGGATATATATGTTTTTGCAGATAGAAAAAGCGCGCGAAGATGGATCGATTTTTTTCAAGAACGGTAAGGTTGTACAAGCTGATACAATTGTGCATTGCACCGGTTACAAATATCACTTCCCGTTTCTTAACACCAATGACTATCGTACTGTTGAGGATAACTGTGTTGGACTGCTTTACAAACATGTGTTTCCGCCCGCGTTTGCTCCCGGGCTTTCCTTCATTGGTTTACCATGGATGGTACTTAAGTCTCCCATTCAATCTACTTTCTTTCAGCTTCTTTGCAGGATTTTTGATCGTCTAATCAGATTCTTTTACCTGAAATCAGACACTTCAATTTTTCATGTTTGAGCTTCAAAGCAAATGGGTGGCTGCAGTTTTGTCCAGTCGGGTTTCACTTCCTTCAGAAGACAAAATGATGGAAGATGTAACCTTCTTCTATGCAAAGCGTGATGCTAACGGGATTTCCAAGAGCTACACACATAAGCTTGGTGGGTCTCAGGTTGAATACCTCAACTGGATAGCTGAGCAAATTGATGCACCGCCACTTGAACAATGGAGAGCTGAGGAAGTAGAAGGCGGCTATCGAAGACTTGCTACACAATCAAACACTTTCCGTGATAAGTGGGACGATGATCATCTCATTGTTGAGGCTTATGAAGATTTCTTGAGACAAAAGCTGATTAGTGTTCTTCCTTCATCCGGAAAATGATGAAATGATTCCTTGGAAATATAGTTTGACCTATCTGTAATGTTTGTTGTTGTGTAGAAGCCATAAAAGTTTTTCATTGTCATTGAAACAAAACAAGTTTTTTATACAGATGGAAATATATTTAGCAACTAAGCATGTTGTACATTTTCTTGTTGACGCCATCTCCTTAATTCTCTTTCCACCACTCTCTTTGCAGCTTCTGCAGATTCTGCTGCCTTCTGAGCCAAATCCGTTGCGTGCTTCATCTCCTCTATCGCTTTCAGGTTCGCTCCTAATTTATTATCCGCTTCGGCTTTTCTTGCGTTGATCTCTTCAAGCTCAGCTGCTAACTTTGTTTCGATTGCAGTCTCTGTTTCCCCTGCTCCACGTTTTAAAGATTCAAACTCTTGTACTGTGATTTTTATCTTTGAACCAGAAGATTCATCGTGTTTCTTATTCTCTTGCTTCTGAGATATCATCTTCATCTCGTCGCGGACTTTCTCTTCAGCAGATTTCGCCTCTTCGACTTCTCTTATAACAAGCTCTAGTCTCTTTTCAGCTTCTTCTGCAGCTATCATTGCAGTCTCGGTTTCTTTCTTTAGGCTCTCTATCTTACTATTCATCTTTTCAGCTTCGTTTCTTGCTTCTACAGCTTCTGATTTCATTTGCTCTAGTTTCAAGCTCTCTTCTTTCAGAGCTTCCAACTTTTTTGTTTCCTCAATTTCTAATCTCTCTGCTTCTTTCTGCAGCAGCTCTTCGCGTTCTCTTTTCAAGTCTTCTAGTTCAATCCTGAGAGAATTCACCAAGCTTCGGAGAGAGCATTCGTCATCAGCAGCCTCTTGTAGTCTCATCGTAGCCTCGTTAAGCTCATTTGTAATGATTTTAACCGTGTTCATCTCAGATTCATGAGCTTTCTTCATCTCTTCCCGTAAAATCTCTATCTCTGAAGTCGTCTCTATCAGCTTAGCCTCAAGAGTTCTTGAGAGCTCAGGCTCATATTCTTGCCTTAACACTAGCAGTTTCTTCTCTGCCTCCTCAACGGCAGTTCTGTAACATTCTCGTAAATCGTCTTTTTCCTTCACAATACTTGCGTGCTCCTGAAGATTCTGAGCAGCCGCTAGCTTAAGCTGATGAATCGCATCTTTCATATCCGAAATCTCCTTGGAAAGCTCGTTAACCTTAACAGAGGTAACTTGAAGTGCACGTTGAGCTTCTGCAGCCTGGTTTAAGGCCGTGGTTTTGAAATCCATAGCGGAATCAAAGCTCTGTCTAGTTTTGTTGAGCTGTTGCTTTGCAGCGTCGAGTTCAACAGTGGTCGCAAGATATTGTTCTCTAGCAACGTCAAGTTCATGATGGTGTGGAGGAGAGCCATGAGACTTATCATGCTCAAGCTGTTCTTCGCGCTGTTGAACGGTTTCTTTGGTGTCAATAGCGGTTTGCTTAGACTTATTGACAGTCTCAAGCTTGTTGCTAAGATCCTCCATTGTCTTCTTTGCCATTGAGAGATCAGAAAGAGCACGAGATCTAGTACTCTCAGCATTATCTAGCTTTTTCTTGATCTTGTTGAATTCCTTATGGACTAACATTAACTGTGTCTCTTTGTCACAAACACTCTGAAACATAAGAAATTAAAAGGTTTAACGACATTAGAAACCCTGTTCTTGTAATTTAAGGCATCTACAAATAACCAACTATGATACAATCCGTTTTTAATCAGGCTTTGATGATGATTCATGTTTGGATTAAGTTACCTCAGAGGAAAGGCGTGACCTCCTAGGAGTACTTCTTTGCCTTGAGATTGCAACTTCTCCGAATAAGCTAACCGCAGCTTTCACCGATTGGAACGGTGCTCTTGTGTCTATCTCTCCAACCTCCATCGTCCTTGGAGATTCCGGAGCTTTTTGTACTCTAATGTTCACCATTTCTCTACTATCTTTTCCTCTGTCTCTACCTGAACAAAAACATTCTCAATGAATCAAAAACTGAAGAAAACATAATATTCTTATGGTTACAAGCCCATTTTGAATCTAACTCAATAAACTAACAACCACAAACAAAAAGAGAAGTTTTTTTTTTGTACATAGCAAAACCGTTAAAATTGAATTAAGAAACGAAAGGGAGACAAAGTACCTTAAATTTCTCTGTCTTGGTGTTCTTTGTTGCTTTTTTTTGCTTAACGTTTTGTTCTTATATAATCTCTTTTGTTCTCTACAAAAACGGGACTTTTGATTGGTTATGAATCCATTTTGTCTCTTCAGTCTATATATAGAAAACTTAGTTGATGGCACGACACCTTTCTTTCTTCTGTCTGCACCCACGTCTCCCGTCTCAATCTCTCCTTATTTCTTTATTTCCTTATATTATAACTTTTTAAAACTCATCAAATTTTAAATTTCGCTCATGTTTTCATCTGTGTTATAAAAACAAACAACAAGATAAACAAATTCTTGTTACCCACAATTGAAAACATCTTTTACACAAGATTTTTTTTTTGTCAAACTCATCTTTTTACACAATATCTTCTTCGATTCCGTATATAAATAGCAACTATATCATTAGCATCAATCAATCAACTCTACTCTTAACTCTTTAGATTCCAAAGACAGAACCAGAGTTCAAACTGTGTGGATCCTCCTCGAAAGACGCCTAAAGATGCCTAAAAGACTAATAATCTTTTCATATTACACTCTTCTCCTGGTTACGTAAACATCAGCTACTTATTAATTTGCATATACTCTTATAGTATATTGTTTCTCTTTGGTTTAAAGACGTGATAAGCCTTTGTATAAAATTTCTAATCCAAAAAATATATTAACTTCAACCAAAAGAATGCTGAAAATTCTCTTATTTATAGACAAAACCATACACAAATAAGCCACATGACACATCTAATATATCTTACAAACTAGAAAGTAGACACACTATACGACGTGTATTATCAGGCAATAATGTTAGTATTTGTCCTCTTAAAAAAAATTCGTAGTAACGTAATTAAGTTAAGTGGCTTCAATAATTCGTCTTTTGACTTTACAGTGGTTGTCTCGTCAAAAAGGGCTGCTTTTCAGTTTTTTTTTTTGTTTTCTTCCAAATAGTTATAAATATTTTGATTGGATCACCATTTGAGAGGACAAAAATATTATATATATCCAAGAGATATTACCCTCAAATCCAATATTTTTAACGATTAGGGGGACGATAATCATTGTGGAAGTGATCGAGGATTTAAGTAAGTTAAATCTGAACTAAGTTCAATCTTCTGATTTTGTTTGGTACGTCTATAAATGAATGATTCTTGTAGTGTTTTATTCTACTGCATGCGTTCCGACTAACTAGGGGAGAAATTTGTGTTAGAAACAAATATAGGGTAGATTTAAGAAAATATAATAATACGAGGGTGGCTTGCAAAGACTGCGCCTCCGCTCTTACTTTGGAGTTTGGACCCCTCCAACCTTTAATACTAGAGAAGTCGATCAACAATATATTCGACTCTCGAGGAACATCGATGGACAATTATTTTAACCGTATACTTACAAATAATGGTCGATGTCATGAGAACCATTTACAAAATACTTTTAGAGAGATGATGAAATTCATTCATAACAAAAAGCATGCTTTATGTAATTTATTTTAAACAAAAAAGTATCCTTTATGAAATTATGAAAACCAAAATCAATATGAATAACAAAAAGGTTACTACCAAACAAGAACCATTATTCACATCCTCTTCCAATTAAATTAAGTACAATACATGCTATTTGGAAGAGAAATTGTTCTCTTCACAATAACGTTGCAACTCACTCTCACATCATCATCTACAAAATAGTATAGGATTTTTTAATGTGTGAAAATATAAAAACATCTAAATTTTAGATAAAGGAAAAAGTAGTATTGTGTACAATAATTCAATGGCATATATTGTAAACTAAATCCTAATTGGTAGCTCAATCTTTGTGAAATTTCATATCTCGGTGTTAGTGTTTTGTCCATAAAAGTAAGACGTCGTTTCCACTTTTTCAAACGACTTTGGTAATGGATTTGTTTTCAACTTGATGGATATTTTTCATATTTGGCGTCTTTCATTTTCAAAGAACAATGACGTAGTCGATTCATATTTGCCGTCTCCTCGTAACTTTTATACAATATTGACGTAGTCAGATTAATTTCTTCTCTTAAAAAAGACTTACAAACAAAAAAATTATTATAATATGCTCAGTACTCAGTCCAACCGTGGAAGTAATTTATGTATATTATGGGTGTGATTGGTAATTTTAGAGTAAGTGAGATGAATTGAGAGTACAAAAAAAATAAAAAAATGAACGTAACTTGGAGTAAAATTTTCAGCCAGTATTTAGTGTAGTAACAATTACTCTACTTTTTAACATTTTTTTTTTCAGCTGATTCTCTCTCTCTCTCTCTCTTTTTACCTGATTGGTGAAATATCAGCTGAATTGGGAGTAATTATATTTATACTCAATATTTGTACTCTAACAGGTATATCCAGTCACACCCTATGATTTATATGATTTTAAACATATTGTTGTGAAAGTAGAACAAAATTTACGGTTCAATCTTACTTTTTATCTAAACAGGCTTTCTTTGACCAAGAAAAATCTAAACAGACTTTTTAACTCAGAAGCTGGAAATTTTTCTTTTATGTATAAGAGAAAGCTCACTGTTGAAAAAAAAAATCAGTTCTTGAAAAATTTGAGATATAAGTCTACGATGCTTAGTACCTCTACAATCTATAACAAACAACTAAAACCATTTCACAAATCAATTCGGATGATTGAATATTTTTTACTATCAAGTGCAATATTTTCACAACCAACTTATTAATAACTATTATTTGTGATTGTATTTCTGCATAAAATACATCTATTCTATATCATATATACATATATATCAAACATAATTTATATTTTTATAGTTTGTAACAATTTAATACATTACTATAGAAGTAATTTGATAAATGACCTATATTTAATTTCTCCATCTCTATTGAGCATACGTTACAAAGTTAATAAAATAGAAATAACATATATGATTATCCGTTTAAATGTTTCACACTAGCCCTTTAAGAAAAAAAATCGTTTGTCACCACCCAGATACAAAAATAGTTAGAAACCCTTAAATCATGGAGTAAGTGATACTGCAAACGTTTAGGAAAGTTCTCTAAATAGAAGTTGAGCTATATTTAGAAACAAAATTTGTTTATGATATTTTGGGATATTATTCATAATATTAATTAGTCAGGTACGTTGTTGAAAATATTCTCATTTACAAATAAACATTTTTACGGTGTGAAAATTGTAGAGATGTTTGTGCATGCAATGATATTGGTTATATATTATTGATGTGGATAGTGTTAAGAATATTTTCTGATGCATATCCACATATCTACTTGAATTGTACTGTATATAACTATATATAATTCTATACACATATTTTAATAGAAAAAGTTTCCTTTTTGGTATGCCATGTTGAATAGTACACCTGATCCTGGACACTGTTAGGTGGTAGATTCATTGGGCTGCACTTCAAAAGAAGTAACCAATATTTTTCCAAAAATTAAAAAGATACATAGAAAGGAAAATCAATTACAATGAATCTGTAAAGCTTATTATTATTTCTTTTATTTCGAAAATTAAATATTGTGGAAACACATTTACTGATTTAGAGCTTATATACTATCGTACGTCTCTTAAATCCCCATAAAATATATTTGAACTTTAAAAAAAAAAAAATGTATTCCTCAAGTTTTATTTTACAATCAGTTTTATTTCAAACTCTTGTAGAATCAATGAAAACTTAAGTTTTCTTTGAGAAACTTCAAATGTTTTAGTAATAAAGTTTTTCATAAAACTGTTTATTTTCTCTTAAAAACATTTAAGCATGGCTGGCTAAAGCTAACCTATTTTAATATTCGTATGAGATGATTATGTTAGAATTGTCTACTCTGAAGTGACACGTCATCATTAGCAGTACACTTTTCCTCGTATATAAATGCACATCGTTATAATCGAAACACAACCATCATCTCTCATCGTTAACATTACAATCTCTTCATCTTCATTAGTTCACAACACTTCACCACCTTAGCCTAATGGCACCTAGCTCTCATGATCCAACCACCTCTCGTCACGTGGCAGTAATCGGAGCCGGAGCCGCCGGACTCGTGGCTGCTCGTGAGCTACGTCGTGAAGGCCACTCAGTAGTCGTCTTAGAACGAGGGAACCAAATCGGAGGCGTGTGGGCTTACACCTCTCAAGTCGAACCAGACCCGCTTAGCCTTGATCCGACCCGACCCGTCGTCCACTCGAGCCTCTACAGATCTCTACGCACCAACATACCCCGAGAATGCATGGGTTTCACCGACTTCCCTTTTGCGACCCGTCCACACGACGGGTCAAGGGATCCGAGAAGACATCCGGGTCATAGCGAGGTTCTTGCTTATCTTAGAGACTTTGCTAAAGAATTCGTTATAGAGGAGATGGTAAGGTTCCAGACGGAGGTTGTTACAGTGGCGGCAGAGGAGGAGAGTGGGAGGTGGAGGGTTAAGTCAAGAAGCTCCGATGGTGTTTCCGATGAGATATACGACGCCGTTATGGTTTGCAACGGACACTATACAGAGCCTCGTCATGCTCGTGTAGCTGGTACATAAGCAAAAACTTTACTCATGTCTTGAGTTGCGTATTTTATTTGTTCAGTTTTACGATAAGGAAAAATAAAAATCTTTTTACAATTATTTTTAAGTACAATAATATATCACTTCAATTATGATTAAAAAGATTACTTTTAATTATAAAAACAGAGATTTTACTTGTGTAATATAAAAATAATAATAATTTTGGTTTTGCAGGCATAGATTCATGGCCAGGCAAGCAAATTCACAGCCACAATTACCGTGTTCCTGATCCATTTAAAGATCAGGTACTAGCAGGAGAATCTCATCATCACTATATATTGAATCTTGTGATCTCTGATATATATATATCAACGTCTCTATTCACTTTTAACTCTTGGATCGTTTTCTTTTTTGTTTTGTTTGCTTTGTAGGTGGTGATAGTGATCGGAAGCTCAGCGAGTGGAGTTGATATAAGCAGAGATATAGCAAAGGTAGCAAAAGAAGTACATGTCTCGTCTAGATCGACTTCATCGGAGACCTACGAGAAACTTCCGGGTTATGAAAATCTATGGCTTCACCCAACGGTACACTAACTAAACCGGCCAATGAATGATGCTAACTGTTTTGATGATTTAATTAATCCATAAGACCATTGAATGATTCCTCGCTACGTCTACTGTAGATTGAAACTGCACACGAAGACGGTTCGGTGGTTTTCCAAAACGGAAAGACGGTTTACGCTGATACTATTATGCACTGTACCGGGTAAGAAACACACTTCGGTTCAATTGAAAATACATGAATGTGTTTTGAAAACGTTTTCATTAACTTTTTCGATCTTATTAATTATCTTTTAGGTACAAGTATTACTTCCCGTTTCTTGACACTAAAGGTGAAGTAACCGTCGACGATAATCGTGTTGGACCGTTGTATAAGCATGTATTTCCTCCGGCTCTTGCCCCGGGACTTTCATTCATCGGCTTACCATGGCAGGTTATTAAATGTTTCTAATATATTTTTTTTTTTGTGATTATCTTTGTTGCTTTTGCATATGGTCTCATTGATTGGTTTTAACTTGATGTCTTAGATCACTCCATTTCCGATGTTTGAGCTTCAAAGCAAATGGGTCGCAGCGGTTTTATCTGGACGAGTATCTCTTCCATCGCAAGACGAGATGATGGAAGATACTAAGGCGTTTTATGATAAGCTTGAAGCCTCGGGTATTCCCAAAAGATATACACATTTGATGCCTGATGACTCTCAGGTAAACTAATTACTTTCCAACATGTTCTCTAGATAAAAATGATTGATTTATACTAAACGTTTATTTTGGTGAAATTATTGTGGCAGTTTGAATACGATAATTGGCTAGCGGATCAATGTTACTATCCACGCATAGAGAAATGGAGAGAACAAATGTTTTACATAGGTTTCAAGAGGATTTATGCACAATCCGCTACATATAGGGATAATTGGGATGATGATCATCTCATAGTAGAAGCATATGATGACTTTGTCAAATTTATGTCGAGCTATCCGGAACTTTTGCCGTTGCTCAAAACCTAAAATTGGTTATTGACTTGGGAGCTTTGTTATGTGAAGAATATGCTGTTTTGTATTTGTAAGTGTGTGTATGATATGTTTCGAAAATGTGAAACTGTAGAGTAATAATAGCCTTATAGGGGCTAAATGTACAAATAATAATATTTGGAGTGATTTCAGAAAAGTATAATAATGTGGGGATCATTTAGAAGGAAAAAAAAACGAGTTTGCTATTGCATGATTGCGCATTCATCATTCATGACATCACTTAGCACGACGAACTGACTTGTTTGCTGTCTTACAGCTTGAACCCACTAAATCTAATTACAGAAAATATTATATCTAATTATGTTGTTTGCAAGAGTTGATGAAAATGAGCTTATGATGAGTACCAAGTACGAACCAAGCGTAATATGATCGAATAGGATTTTAAAGTTGTTGATGAATGAAATGATTATAGATGTCTGCTGGCACTTGTTGACGAGAACAGAGCAAATGTATTTAATAGAAACCAAACCGGAATAAAATTTCGGTTCGGTTGAGTCCAATCAACCTATTTTGCAATTCCTTTGTAAACAAATTTCGGTTCGGTGAAGCGGTATGAGAAGAAGAAGAAGAAGAAGAAGAAGAAGAAGAAGAAGAAGAAGAAGAAGAAGAAGAAGAAGAGACAATGTGGGCAAAGGGATTGGAAAAATTGAAACTTGTCGAAGAGAAAGCAACCCATTTCGTAATTCATTCAGTTTGTTTGATGTTTCATGGGTGATACAGTCTATCTTCACTAATTTCCCTAATTCGACCTGAGAGCTCTACAATTCCTATATATGGGTGATATATGACTTTTGATTTGATTTCTGAGTCTGGTTCGTCAGTCTAGAGTCACACACTATAATCCTATATAGTTGGTAGATTTTATGAATTCCAATGTAGTGCGCACCACTTGTATGATGAATTGTTCCTATGAAGAATATTTGTTGCGCTCCTTGGTCTTTTCTCAAGTGAATCATTTTCTCCTAAGAAATGAAAATGTTGCTTGTCAGTTAGTAAGTCTCGTATCTGAGCTCAAGATGATTGCAATTCTACATTTTTTTCTTTTCTATATGAGCTGATGATAGATTGAAAAAATTGCTCTTCTCTCTATACTTTAGGAATAGTCAATATACGTTTACATCTTTTGATTGGATCAAAGTTTACGTTTTTCCTACACATTGACTCATACCTTAGACAAATCTTTGATAATGTAGACTTTTCCTTTCCCAAAGTAAATACCTTAGCATTATCTTGTCACTCTCTTTCTCTCGCTTCATTGTGCAGAGATGGGAGGTTGTGTCTCTGTCTCGTTGCCATGTGATCAAGTGGTGAATCAGTTCTCTCAGTGGTTGTGTGTTAGGCGGAGTTATATTCACAACCTCTCCGAGAATCTTGCTTCTCTGCAGAAAGCTATGGGAGTGCTCAAGGCCAAGCGAGATGACGTGCAAGGAAGGGTAAACGGAGAAGAGTTTACTGGTCATCGTCGAAGGCTTGCTCAAGTCCAGGTATGGTTTACGAGTATCCTAACCATCGAAAACCAATTCAATGATCTGTTTAGCACTAAGACCGTTGAGCTTCAAAGGTTGTATCTCTGTGGATTTTGCTCTAAAAATGTGAAAAAGAGCTATCTTTATGGGAAAAGGGTTATTCTGATGTTGAGGGAGATTGAGAGTCTTAGTTCTCAAGGAGAATTTGATGTGCTGACTGAGGCAACTCCGATAGCTGAGGTTGAAGTGTTGCCTATTCAACCCACAATCGTTGGTCAGGAAAAAAAATGCTTGAAAGGGTATGGAACCATCTAATGGAAGATAAAGTCGGGATTATGGGTCTGTTTGGTATGGGTGGAGTAAGCAAAACCACCCTTCTCATGCAGATCAACAATAAGTTTTCTGAAATAGGTGGCGGGTTTGATGTCGTGATATGGGTTGTGGCGTCTAGAAATGCAACAGTCCTTAAGATACAAAGAAGCATCGGGAAAAAACTAGGCCTTGTGGGGAATGAGTGGGACGAGGAAAACGAAAACCAGAGAGCCCTTGACATTCACAACGTTCTTAGGAGGAAGAAGTTTGTGTTGTTGTTGGATGATATATGGGAGAAAGTGAACTTAACTGTGATTGGAGTCCCATATCCAAGTCGAGAAAACGGATGCAAAGTAGCATTCACCACTCGTTCTAAGGAAGTGTGTGGACACATGGGGGTAGATGATCCAATGGAAGTCAGTTGTCTAGACACTAAATATGCTAGTGATTTGTTCAAAAAGAAAGTCGGGGAAAACACATTGGGAAGCCACCAGACATTACTCAACTTGCTCGCAAAGTTTCACAAAAATGTCGTGGTCTACCACTGGCGCTGAACGTTATTGGTGAGACCATGTCATGCAAGAGGACAATACAAGAATGGCATCATGCAATTGAGGTTTTGACTTCATCTGCCACAGATTTTTCTGGAATGGAAGATGAGATTCTTCCAATTTTAAAGTATAGCTACGATAACTTGAAGGGGGAGCATGTGAAGTCGTGTTTCCTATATTGCTCACTATTTCCCCAAGATTTTGAAATCAGAAAAGAGTAGTTTATTGAATACTGGATTTGTGAGGGATTTATAGAAGAAAATCAAGGTAGGGAAAAAGCATTCAATCAAGGTTATGATATCCTCGGCACTCTGGTCCGTGCATCTTTACTGTTGGAGGGAGCAAAGGATAAAAATTTTGTGGGTATGCATGATGTGGTTCGTGAGTCGGCTCTGTGGATATCATCTGATCTTGGAAAGCACAAAGAGAGATGCATTGTTCAAGCTGGCGTTGGATTAGATGAAATACCTAAAGTCAAGAACTGGAGAGCTGTGAAAAGGATGTCGCTTATGAATAATAATTTTGAAAAGATATTTGGCAGCCCCAAATGCGTTGAACTTATAACGTTGCTCCTTGAGAAAAACTACAAGTTGGTAAACATCTCAATGGAATTCTATCGGTGTATGCCTAGCCTAGCTGTTTTGGATCTATCAGAAAACCAGTGTCTTAGTGAACTGCCAGAAAAAATATCAGAGTTGGTGTCCTTGCATTATCTTGATTTGTCAGGGAAAAATATAAAGCGACTACCTCATGGTTTACAAGAGTTGAAAAAGCTAGTACATCTGAAATTGGAAAGGACGAGAAGACTTGAAAGCATTTCGGGGACATCAAATTTGTCAAGTTTTAGAACATTGAGATTACGAGACTCAAAGACAAGACTAGATATGAGTCTAATGAAAGAGCTACAGATCTTAGAACATTTAGAACTCATAACCACAAATATCTCGTCAACTTTGGTTGGGGAATTGTTATATTATCCCAGAGTAGGGAGATGCATTCAACATATTTATATTAGGGACCATTGGTAACATCCGGAAGAATCAGTAGGAGTATTAGTTTTGCCAGCTATAAGTAATCTCTGTTACATCTCTATATGGAACTGTTGGATGTTGGAGATAATGGTAGAGAAGACTCCATGGAACAAACATCCAACAAGTCTCAGCTTCTCAAACCTCTCTAATGTGCGTATCGAAGGGTGTGATGGTTTAAAGGATTTGTCGTGGCTACTGTTAGCTCCAAACCTAATTAACCTTCGCGTTTGGGGGTGTAAGCAACTGGAGGATATAATAAGCAAAGAGAAAGCTGCCAATGTTTTAGAGAATGAGATTGTTCCTTTCCAAAAACTAGAATGCCTGAGCTTGTACCAATTGTGTGAGCTGAAGACCATCTACTGGAAGGCTTTGCCTTTTCAACGTCTGAGATGTCTTGACATACTAAACAATTGTCCGAAGCTGAGAAAGCTTCCATTGGATTCCAAAAGTGTCATCAAAGTTGAAGAATTTGTCATAAAATACAAGGAGAAAGAATGGATAGAAAGAGTTGAATGGGAGGATTAAGCCACACTACATCGTTTCTTCCCTTCCTGTAGGCTGCGCTGAGTAGTCCCATGACACAATAAAAATGCGTGATGTTGAGGAAAGTTGAGAGTAATTATTTTGTGGAAATCTTTTGCAGGCAAAACAGAGTATAATCCTATAAACTTCCTTAATCATAATAAAATAATAATTTAAGTGTTCTTTATCTTCTGACATTTTTCGGATAAAATTAGAAATGAAATTAAAAAGAGGCGGGACCCACCTTAATCGAAAGATATCAACGGCTGGATTTGTTCATTCAGATCAAAAAAACTTGAGCTCAAAAAAAAAAAAATGCCACTGTCTTTGCAATCTCCGCCTTGTGTAACTCTCTCTGCTTCGATCCAAGTATTATTACTCCACTGTCTCTTTTTCTATCTTTGCTTACATTCTTCAATCCAATGGCATTGTTTCGATTCATAGTTGCGATCTTTGAATTGCGCAGAAGGGACGATGGAAGACGCTCGCCGGAGGATTCTCCGTCACTCCTCTTCCCGCTGTTTACTTCAGTCTCCGGCGATCGATTCCTCGGATTTATGCTTCCGCTAGCTCCTCTTCCTCTCCATCGTCTTCGTCTCTCGAAGCTGGTATTGTTTATTATCCTTTAAATGATTGTGATTGAAATCAATTCGGTTTCTGATAGACAAAGTTACTATTTTTATTTAGAAAGTAGGGATCTTACGTAGTTGGAGGGGCTTGGCGCTGGTTGCTTTAGTTCTTAGCTGAATAGTATTTGATTTATGGTTGAAGTTGAGTTGTAAATTTAAGTATTTAAGTAACAAATTGTCTTTCGTTTGTAATAACTTTGTGATCGGTTTCTTAAAGTTCTCAAATTTATTCTTTCTGGAATGTTACTGGATGATGATTGAATTGTTTGATGAAATTTTGTTTCACAGGTGAGAACAATGAGCTAGATGCTGTATCAGCTTTTAGCGAGATTGTTCCTGATACAGTCGTTTTTGATGACTTTGTGAGGTAATGTATAATATCTCTACTTTACGACAATTTTGTAACACAAGAATGCTTGAATAAGCTTTAATGATGAAGTTCCATCTTTGTTTATGGAGATAGGATTACCTTTTGTGGTCTAACTTCTGGAATGTTTCCTTTGTTATATATAACTGAACTGCAGGTTCCCGCCAACTGCAGCTACTGTTAGCTCTGCTCTCCTCCTTGGCATCTGCGGTCTACCCGATACCATATTCCGGGTAAGAATGAAGTCATTTTTGATATTTAGAATAAGATATATTAGCATCATGTGTTTGGCCTTACATGATTGACACTCTTACATTACGATTAGAATGCTGTGGATATGGCTTTGGCGGATTCTTCTTGTGTGGGGCTTGAAACCACCGAATCTCGACTCTCTTGCTTTTTCAATAAGGTTGAATCTTCTAAGCCCTTATCTGTTTTTCCACTTCATGGTCTTTGTCCTATTACTGATGAAAAAAGTGCAGGCTATTGTCAATGTAGGTGGGGATCTCGTCAAACTTGTTCCGGGTCGAGTTTCAACTGAAGTGGATGCACGTCTTGCTTATGACACTAACGCCATTATCCGTAAGGTAGTTTCTAAATCATATACAGTCTAATATTAACCAGAGTATATGTTTCTTGTATCTTTTTATCTCTTACTTGTGATGTGATGATGTTGATGTAGGTTCATGATCTGTTGAGACTATACAACGAAATCGATGTACCACACGATAGGCTACTATTCAAAATCCCTGCAACTTGGCAAGTAAGATTTTCTCAGCTAAATACTTAACAAAGCTTTTGCTTTTACCGGTTTCTCGATTTGGTTAGTATCGTGCTTATGTATCTCGTAGGGTATTGAAGCTGCAAGAGTACTGGAATCTGAGGGAATACAAACGCATTTGACCTTCGTTTACAGGTACCATAAAACTGGCCTTTCTACTCTCCATTGTTGCATCAGATTCTTGTTTTCCATAATCTCATTTTGCATTCAACATTAGCTTTGCTCAAGCTGCAGCAGCCGCTCAAGCTGGTGCTTCTGTCATTCAGATTTTCGTCGGTCGCCTCAGGGTAACAATTTTTTTCCAAAATAGATGCTTTGTAATTATAATGATATGCTAAAGTTATCTCTTAAACCCTTTAGGATTGGGCGCGTAATCATTCGGGAGATGCCGAGATTGAAGATGCTATTAAATCCGGGGAAGATCCTGGTTTGGCCCTGGTCAAAAGATCATATAACTACATTCATAAGTATGGTTACAAGTCCAAGCTAATGGCTGCTGCTGTCAGAAACAAACAAGACTTGTTCAGTCTTCTCGGGTAAACTCAAACCGAAGAAATCGCAGCTTTGGACCATCAAACAAATTCTGATTCCATTCTAACTCTCAATGTTATATCCTTATTCTCAGGGTTGACTATGTCATTGCACCATTAAAGGTACTGCAATCTCTAAAAGACTCACCAGCCATTCCTGACGATGAAAAATACTCATTTGTTCGGAAACTTACTCCTGAAACTGCAACACATTACAACTTCACCAACAAAGAGGTAAGTTCTGAACGTAAACAACACTCTTTTTGCTTCTGGTTTAGCTAAACCGGTGTCTAAAAACCCTGTATGTTTGATTCTGGTTTAGCTGATCAAATGGGACCAGCTAAGCTTGGCTTCAGCTATGGGTCCTGCATCAGTGGAGCTTCTATCAGCTGGTGTTGAAGGTTATGCGAACCAAGCGAAACGCGTTGAAGAACTCTTTGGGAAGATTTGGCCACCTCCTAATGTCTAAAACGAAGCTTTTCTCTTCATCAATAAGCATCTGAATCAATAAGAGAGCTAAACTCCATGTTACTTGCACACTACCTTCTTATCCTTTTCTTGCTTCGTCTTCGTGTATCTTGTTCGTCGTGGTTTCTGGTCTGAGACTTGGGCTACAAGATAACAGACTGTAGTTAATGGCTCAAAACAATTGGTGTCATCTTGTTTTGACTGAAACTGCTGAGTTTTTTTTTCTTTTCCTATAGATCAACAAACCAAACAGAAATTGAACTCTAAACTGAAAATACATCAATATTCTCTTTAAAAAAAAATTGGACGTTGGCATCTTAACTCGGTTAATTTGAAAAACTCTAAAATAAAAAGTGAGAATATATAAATAGTTTATTTTTCTGGGCGAGAAAGACGGTTTAAAATCCAATAGAAAATGTGGGAAATTATGTGAACCAAATTGTAAGTAGCATGAAGACAATAAAGAGGATGAACATAAACTTACCAATCTCAGTCAGATGCATTATCCGATCTATGGTCACTTCTCTATCAACGTTCTTTGATTCAAATTCAATCATTTACTAGTAATTTATACGCAAACGTAAACGAGTGATTTAGTTATCTTCAAAATTTTACAAATAAAATATTGAATTTATTTATAGTAACAAAAATAAATAAATAAATATAGTTCAATCACTTTTTTTGGTGATTGTATTTTTCTTTTGACTACGTGTGTGATTGTAAATTGTTGTGGGTTCGTCTCATGTGACAATCGGATAATTACAATGAAGTAGCTCGGTTTCAATGCGATTTCATCACAAATATGAATAATTTATGTGAAACAGTGTTTGACTGATTGCATATCCTTCAAAAGGATAAATATTACTACTTTTTGAAAACATTCTGCAAAATTACAAGGTCCTCAAATTTGCTCGAACTATTAATATTTATTGTCATTTTTTTGGGTAGAATTATTGTTTAGCAACACATCATAGATTCTATTTCTAGACGGAGACAGAGCACGTGGTGTTTGCCAGAAACCTATCGATCTTCTACATGTGGATCTAATTTTCCCATATCCTACAATTATACAAGATCTTGTCTTTTCCAATTTGTTGATTTAAAAGGGTGTAAAATCCATTAAAACGAAAAAAAACAAACAAAAGTAAAGTGATTAGTTAAAAAAGAAAAATTGTTCCATATGGCTTTGAATTGAGTTTATGTTATTTGTTTGTTTTAAACCCTTTTTTTCTGAGCATAACTCTATTCAAGAAAACATTAGTAATTATCAAAGTTTACGAAGGTTTGTATTTTGTAGCATATGTTTTTTTAAACCGTATAATTCGTAAGAAAAAACTTTACAAAATTCTTATAGGGAGTGAGTGCAATACTAGTTAAAATCGGATGACAAAATAATAATTTCAAATCTTACTCTGTTGTTTAAGAATTTTGTACAAAAAATTTAAAAAAAACTATTAAATTTTCTCTTTTCTTTTCACTAATATATTTAGTAATTTGTTTATTGGTTAGTATAAAATGACACATATTATAAACAAATTTTAAATCATAGATAACACTTAACATGAAATGGATGGAGTAATACTTAGTAATTACTTAAGTACCGTCCAACCCTTCAATCCCACATCTAACTGATATATGGCTACAAGAGGTTGCACGTGTTATAATAATTGTTCTTTGTTGTCACAATGTGATAATTTTATTTTTTTAAACAAATCGGTGTTGGTTCATTTCTTCTCGCTATTATTGGGCACTGGTTCCTGACAAACTATTGTGATAGAGACAATCTATTATATTTAAACAAATGTTTCATGTGCTTGACCAAAATAACTGTAGTTAATTGTATATTTAATTCTTTCAAGTTAGATCGTCGCGTGAATATGAAACTTTTTGACCAAAGAAAAACGGGAAGGTTTTGTAAATTTTCTCCATATTTCGACTAGCCAAATCAAATAAATGATTCAAAAATTCTAAACTGTAATAAAGCAAATTACGTGTACTCTACAATCCACATAGATATAATAAATGTAATTACACATTCATTGAATATGATTTGTAATGTTATTAACACAGCTGCCAAATTTTTTGTTTTGTAATGTTATTTACACATGCATATTTCCAAACTTAAATCTATACTATGATAGGATTGCGGCACTATTGCAAACCAATATACTACAAGCTAGATACGTTTTTCTAATTATTGTTTATTTATCCATTTTGAGACCGAGTTTAAAGCAAATACCAAATATCAAATTCCCCCAAGCCCATGTTTTTATAGATCTGAGATCTCAAACCTCGGAGTCTTGTAATATATGTGAACAATTATTTTGAGGCAGATTGAGTGCTCGAGTTTTTCCTCATATTCAAATCTAGGATAAAATGTAGGGTTTACATTTAACAAGTATTATCAAGTTTTTGTACCGGAGTAAAAATATTATAAGCATGAAACTTTCTTGTTAATAGAAAAAATTCTTTCGACTGTTAAATACTTAAATGTATATGTATGTTGAAAAATGAGACTTTTGAGTGTAAACCTTAAGATTAAATACATATAACTATTTTGTGTAAATTCATACAAATGTCAGTTACAGTGATTTTTTTTTTTCCAAAAAATATAATAACTGTGGAAACTAACAAGCCTAATTATTGAAACCCCTTGGCCTAAATCATAAATCTCTCCATCACACAACACGCATTGCATTTACCATGCCTTCACTTCGCAAACCTAACAAACTACGAGACTCGTCATGCTAATTAACTAGTAAATAAAAGAAAAGAAAAAAAAGTAAAAGGAAGTAAAATTTATTCCATGTGATTTATTAAATACCGTATGCAATACGAAAAAAAAAGAAAAAAATTATCATATTTGGATTGCATCTACCTACCATGTCAAAAATAAAAATGATCTACCAAGTCAATGTTCTAAAAATTCTAAAGACTTTATGAATATTTGTTTCTAACTACGGATAATTAGTATAGAAATACCGACTACGTGGACAATTTGATGTAAAACTCATATCACTGTCATACCCATTCAAACAAACGAAACGACTAATTAGCAGATAAGAACGAATACAAATATTTTCCTTGTGAAGTTTGATTTCATCTAATTTTTAAAATTTCGAGAAATATTATCATCTAATTTTTTAAATTTCGAGAAATATTATTAGTTTAAAAACGTTCATGTGTAAATCCTTTGAAGAATGGTAAAAATACTAAGATAGAAATACATTATAAAAAAAGATAAGACTTTCTTACAAATATTTGTTTCCTTCATTAGATTTTTTTTTTTACTAAATAATGACTGTACTAATTATTATTTAGACACCGTATTAGTACAAATAGAAAATTACAGTTGTAATTCTAATTTATAGACCAAACTCATTCACATTCGACATGACCCATTTCTATCTCTCCAGCGAAGCAGGACGACATAAATCCAACTTTTTTTCCCTTCTTGTGTGATTCATTTTCCAAATATTATAAATATATATAAACACATTTGCTCTTTCTCGTGTCATCAAGTCTCAGAAAAAAAAACTCGAAAACGAGAAAAATGTCAAGCTCCGATGCTCTGTTACCAATCTCCGCCGGAGAAGAAGACCCATTATCTCCCTATACACAATTATCCGACCCGAATCCGGAAACCCATCTCCGTAGAAGACCTGTTAAAGGTCTCCTCGCTATCTCATTTGGGCTTTTGTTTATCGCTTCCTACATCGTTCTCATCGCCACACATGACGGATCTAGATCCAATGACGCTGCAATCGAAAGCGATGAAACAACGGCGACATCGTCACGTGCCCCTCTTGCCGGTGTGTCGGAGAAAAGCAATGATCAGTTTTGGAAACTTTCCGGTGATCGGAATACGCCGGCGTTTGCTTGGAACAACAGTATGTTGTCGTGGCAACGAACGGCATTTCATTTCCAGCCTGAGCAGAATTGGATGAACGGTATTTTCTAAATTTATTACTTTAAAAAAAAAAAATAACTAACTTATTGATTTTAATTATTTGTTAATTTGAGAAACAAAAGAAGAAGAAAAAAAGTATTTCCTCTTTTTTTTTACAAATTCAAAGAATAATCATTCTTCCTTTCCATGTATATATATTTTGTTCCATAATCTGGGAGATAATTTCGAAATCAGATTCAAATTCCTAATATATTTACAGAGTAATTACCAATTAGTCTCTAATTTTGTTCTAATTTTTTGGTTGGTTCTTTTGTTTTGTTTTGTTTCCCCTTATCCAATATGGTGTTGCTCACTGGAAAATTTGGGCTTTTCTTTCTCCAGATCCTAATGGTAAGTTTCACTTTCCTTCATTGATTTTTTTTTTTAATTTGAATTCCTCTTAGATCCCATTAGTTTTAGTATATTCATGTTCTTCTTTTTTTATGAAAAAAATACTATAAGAAGTTATTGGAGCGGCAAGAACTAGTGGATCACAGAACATCACACATTACACGTTCTAGCTAAAAGTTAACGTCAACGGAAAAAAAATAAATAATATACAACTAGAAAAGTCAAAAGTTCACAGACAAAATCAGAACAGAGTTACCTCTCAACCAATTGGAAAAATCAATTTTATTCATTTTATTTATTTTGCCGGTTTTATTCCACGTGAGATTTTCACATGCTATAAAGATTGTACAAAATCATTGGTTGCCATAGAAAAGCAATCGTGACTGTATAAATCCGTATGAATGTAAAGTTTGGATCTTGTATCAATTTGGATAAAGCCAGTGGGGTACATACCAACTAAGCTATATTTCTATTTGGTACCTACAACTTTCGCATTTAAGAAAACCCAAAAAATAACTTTCGCATATACTAATAGACTCCCCAATATTTCAGTGTTATTCTCATTTTGACCAAATAAAATAAAATGTTTCGTATTTGTCCACAGGTCCATTGTTCTACAAGGGATGGTATCATTTCTTCTACCAATATAACCCAAACGCAGCCGTATGGGGTGACATTGTTTGGGGTCATGCCGTGTCTAAGGACTTAATCCATTGGGTCCATTTGCCCATAGCCATGGTCGCTGATCAATGGTACGACGCCAATGGGGTGTGGACCGGCTCAGCCACATTCCTCTCCGATGGCTCTATCGTCATGCTCTACACCGGTTCTACTGACAAATCCGTGCAGGTATTTTACCCCGAATTATTATTAAACCTTTACATTTAATAGTATTTTCATAACTATACACTGTACAAGAAAATAATTTTAAATTTAGCAATTTTTGTGTTGTCAACATGTGATAATTTTTCGATAAATGGTTAATAAGTTTATATAGCCAGATTTTTGGTAAGTTAGATATTGAACATGTAATTAGGTTTAATGATTTTATCAATGATAATAATATAATGTTTTCAGGTTCAAAACCTTGCCTACCCTGAGGACCTCAACGACCCACTTCTGTTGAAATGGGTCAAGTATTCGGGTAACCCGGTTCTTGTACCTCCGCCCGGTATTCTCCCTAAGGACTTCCGTGACCCAACGACTGCGTGGAAGACATCAGCCGGTAAATGGCGGATCACTATTGGTTCCAAGATCAATAGAACCGGAATCTCACTCGTGTACGACACAACCGACTTCAAGACTTACGAGAAGCTCGACACATTGTTGCACCGAGTTCCAAACACCGGGATGTGGGAGTGCGTTGACTTTTATCCGGTGTCTAAGACCGCAGTCAATGGGCTCGACACGTCTGTCAACGGAGCAGATGTGAAGCACATCGTGAAGGCTAGCATGGACGACACCAGGATCGACCATTACGCCATAGGGACGTATTTCGATTCGAACGGGACATGGATCCCTGATGATCCTAGTATCGATGTCGGGATGAGTACCAGTTTAAGATATGATTACGGAAAGTTCTATGCTTCAAAAACGTTTTACGACCAGAACAAGGGTCGGAGAATCTTGTGGGGTTGGATTGGTGAATCTGATAGTGAGGCTGCTGATGTACAAAAGGGCTGGTCTTCACTTCAGGTATGTTTCGTTTACTTGACCTAACGTGCTGTTAAAGTTAAAGTAACTGTTATGGTTGCTTGTGATGCAAGTTGGGATAACATTTTGATTATACAATGATCAGAGCATCCCAAGAACTGTTGTCCTCGACACAAAGACAGGGAAGAACTTGGTTCAATGGCCAGTTGAAGAAATCAAATCTCTTAGACTAAGCAGCAAGAAATTCGATATCGAAGTCGGTCCTGGGTCGGTTGTACCGGTCGATGTGGATTCCGCAGCTCAGCTAGACATCGAAGCAGAATTCGAGATCAAGAAAGAATCTCTTGACAAAATCCTCGGAGACGCTTCGGTGGTGGCTGAAGCTGAGGAATTTAGCTGCGAGAAAAGCGGAGGTTCTTCGGTCCGTGGTGCTTTAGGGCCTTTTGGATTCTCGGTTCTCGCAGATAAGAGCTTGTCTGAGCAAACTCCGGTTTACTTCTATGTGGCTAAGGGAAAAGATTCAAAACTCAAAGCTTTCTTCTGCACAGACACCTCAAGGTATTAATTTATCAAAACTATTATAAATTAGAAGCTAACCATATACGTAACATATTACGCGGTTATGAAAAAACATTATTTTCCTATGACAGGTCATCTTTTGCAAACGATGTCGTAAAACCGATATATGGTAGCGTCGTACCGGTCCTAAAAGGGGAGAAATTGACCATGAGAATATTGGTAATTCACCTAATCATTGATATATTAATTAATTTCATTAATATATACAATACAAAATGGATAGAATTTATTTATATATTTTTCTCGTTAAATAGGTGGATCATTCGATAGTGGAAGCATTCGGACAAGGTGGAAGAACATGTATAACCTCAAGAGTATATCCGACAAATGCAATCTACGGAGCTGCGAAGCTCTTCTTGTTCAACAACGCTATTGATGCGACTGTTACGGCGTCGTTTAGAGTGTGGCAAATAAACAGTGCTTTTATTCATCCTTACTCTGAAGAAGCCGTCCATGCTCTCTTCCGCACCTGATTGTTTTATTTTTGTAGATTTATTTGTAATAAATAATTTTTTATGTTTTCCAATTTAGCCATTTAAATATTTTAATAATATATGGTTCGAGTTTGATCTTTTTTATTCATCATGTAAGGAAAAAAGGACACTGAAATATTATCATTTTTTTTGGATATATTGAAAGTTCAAACATTATTAGATATACAGTAAAACCTCTATAAATTAATAATGTTGGAACCAGAGAATTTTATTAATTTATAAAAGTTATTAATTTATCAATAAATTAATAATTATTAATTTATAGAGAGTTTTTTTTCGAATTTCAAAAAATGTTATATAAAAAATAAAAACAATACTTCGATGTGTTTTAATGCATTTACACATTAAAAATAATCATTTCATATATAAAATTTTTAAATAATTTTTGATGCAATTTGAGAAGATAATATCATATATTTTTGATATTTAAAAAATAGAGATAAACTCCAACAAAATTACAAATTTATGAATAAATAAACAACATTAGAATCATATTTTACTAAAATATCTTTTATATATACAATAAATTTATATGATTATTAATTTATGTTATTAATGAGATTGTATATTTACATAGAGATTTCAAAAAAATTATTATCTTGTTACTTATCGAAATATGTCAATTATTACATTGGTCCAACTCGGGACCAGAATAATTTATTAATTTAGAGAAGTTATTAATTTATCGAGTATTAATTTATAGAGGTTCTACTGTAGTTACAATCTTGTTTAAAACCGTCTATTTTAGGACTAGAGTTTGAGAATGTAGACCAAAGTACACTGTGGAAATTAACAATCAAATTCGTTGGTTAGTCAAAATTAGGAAAACTATATACATATTTCAATTATGTGTATTTTATTTAAATGTTTTATTTTTTTCACTTAAAATATATTAAAGATAGATGGAGTTACAAACAAAATAAATAATCATGGAAACTAAAGCGGAAGATTCATTGTTTAGTAGGGCATAATAAATCGAAAAGGTGTAATACTACTTAAAAAAACAATAATACTACTTAAAAAAAACAACTCAAACAAAATCATAACCTTTGGAAAAAATCATAACAAAATTCGGAAACTGATTCATATGAGGGTGAATTCGAGAATCCGGGGTGGTTAGCAACAAATACAAATTGTCCCTTAGTAAAAGGTTTGTACATAGTTGGTTCGATTAATATTCATAGATTCATAAAATTTAGAATCTCAGTGGAATTGTTTATAATATGGTTGACAAGTTCTACTACGTGTGTTGATGAATGATTTTTCCGACAAAAATGTAAGAAGAGCTATATTTCAACAAAACAATTTGTTTTTAAGAAAAAATTCAATATTTTTTTTATGGAATTAGAAAAAAAATCTATGTAATTTTAGTATTATTTTCTTTATATTATTTTTAGTATAATTTTTCGTTAAAAATAGAAAAACATAAAAATTTTGTTTGCATAGAGCATATAAAAAAACGTTGACTTTTTGTTCACAAATTTACTACAATTTTGGAGAAAAATAATTGACTGTTTTCTTTTCATGAAAATAAATTAAACCTTCGGTTCCAAAGAGAGGGTTTGAGAACAGACTTTTTTTTTTAAAATAATTTGGGCTCATCGTCCCAGTATTGACGATGGTACTGTTCGTCCTTGTGCGATTGCAATGTCTTCTCTTCAATATTTTTCTTCCGTGGCAATTTCATTCACAACCCCAAAATACGTAAATACCCCTATCGTTGTTCCTCGCCGTTGTTCGTTCTTGAGGGCAGCGACGTCAATTGATGAAATCCCACCAAATGCCGTTCGCCGGAAAATAGACCAGAACTGGAGAGGTGGGTTCAGTCTCGGCGTAGATCTCGGGTTATCTCGAACCGGAATCGCTATTAGTAAAGGCTACACCGTTCGACCTCTAACGGTAACTTCGAAATTTCTCGATCTCCGATGCGTTTGTGATTTGATTTGAATTGATGTGATTTGGGTATTAGGTTTTGAAATCGAGAGGACAAAAGCTCGAGACCAGGCTCTTAGAAATTGCCGAAGAAGAGGTATAAATTTTCGATTTTTTTTTCGTGTCAGAAATATTCGACGGGTACAAAGCCGGAGTTTTTGATTTTGTGAAAATTGCAGGAGGTTGATGAATTCATAATTGGATTGCCGAGAGCTTCTGATGTGAAAGAAACGATTCAGTCGAATAAAATCCGATCTGTTGCCGGACGTCTCGCTGTTCAAGCCGCCCAGAGGTGAATCACACTCACTCACTCACATATACATTTATAATATATGTTTAAATATGATCAAATTGGTAAATTTTTGAGCTTTTTTTCAGGGGTTGGAGGGTTTATGTATTTGATGAACATGGCACATCATCAGAAGCTTCAGACAGAATGATTGTAATGTTAGTTCCTCTTCTTAAATCTCTGTTCTTGATTTTATAAAGTTTCATGAAAATTTTCGATTACTTGTGTGAATTTTAATGTTTGTAACATTCTCTATTATTCCAGGGGACTCAGCAAGAGTGAAAGACAGAACAGCTCAGATGCATACGCTGCTGTGGTAAGGCGATGAGAACACACCATCTCTGAGTTCTCAAAATGTAACTACTATGATTCTTATTGTATCTTATGTTACAGATATTGTTGGAGAGGTATTTCTCTACACAAGGTTTAGGAACCGAGATTATACTTCCCAAGAGCTTAGACCTTCAAGAGAAGATCAAGAACGGTGCACGTGTAGACCCAGACTTTGATCCGGAAAAGATCGAAGAGTATTAAATTATTACACATCCTAAAAGTAGTTTTGCTTTCGTTATCCTTGTTAAATTTTTGCGATTTTCATGATTTTGGATTCATTTCACCGCAGACATGAGACATGTATATAAAACACAACAATAAATTTGTTCATGACATTGTTTGTGTACATGATTGACAGTTTTGTTGAAAGCCAAACAAAAGATCCGGTTTTTGTTCCTCTTCTTTTGTGTTCTGTGTCACAAAGTCAGAACAGGGTCAAGTGAAATTGTATGCAAGACTTGGAACTTTAGAAACCAAGAATAAAACAGGTGAACACAAGTGACATACGTGGACATACCTTGCCCAAGCAAAGTGGATTAAGTTCGAAATCCTTCACACGTGCGAGATCATCTCTTCTCTTCAAAATTGAATTGAACATTTCTACTCTGCAAAGTTTAGTGCTTAAACAATGGCTTTCTCTTCGCTCTCTCCTCTACCCATGAAGTCACTTGACGTTTCAAGATCTTCGTATCATTTACCAAGATACCCATTGAGGCGTCTACAGCTAAATTCCAGTACAAACCTAGAAATCAAAGATTCATCAAACTCTAGGTGAGACTCGAACACTTCCAATCCTACAAACGCAGAATCTCAAATTTTCTTGTTTTCTCAATTTCGGATTCTCAGAAACTTAAGGGAATGTTGTTGTTCCAGCGCAGAATCAAACAAGTGGAAGAGGATTTTATCCGCGGCAATGGCGGCGGCGGTTATCGCCTCGAGCTCCGGTGTACCGGCCCTGGCAGAACTTAACAAGTTCGAGGCTGAGACACGTGGCGAGTTCGGGATAGGATCAGCTGCTCAATACGGTTCTGCTGATCTCAGGTATCATATAGAGTTCTTGTCTTAAGAATTTGAAGATTCACATTGAATCTATAGAGAATTTGAAGTTCGCTGAAATAAACACTTTTTTGTTTTGCAGCAAAACAGTTCACTCCAATGAAAATTTCAGGTAAAAATTTGATCTTTAGGAAGTAAAGTGTTGAGTTTGCTCAATTACAACTATATGAAGTCTTGAATCAACAAAATCTACATGAAACCCAAACCATTAATCTAAAGAAACAAGACTTTTGTTCTACCTTTAAATTGTGTCTAGTGGTTTACTGATTATTGCAGAAGAGCCAACTTCACTTCTGCAGACATGAGAGAGTCTGATTTCAGTGGTTCAACCTTCAACGGCGCCTATCTCGAGAAAGCAGTTGCATACAAAGCTAACTTCTCTGGTTAGTCTCTCTCAACGGTGGGTTTATGGTATCAGAATTATGAAAGAGAACAAAGTCCACAAATCATAAGCGATTCTTCACATGTATCCTTCTACTAAACTTCCTTGAATCTCAATTCCTTTGCTTCCACTAGCATTTTGACATAACTTCGAATCCCGTTGTGTTGCATCCTTAGTTTCATTTGCAGTAGTTCTTTCATCTCTGATACGCCATTCTCTTCTTTACAAGCCTTGTTTTTGTTTGGTCAACCTTTTGTCAAGCTCTATCTTCAGTTCTTTAAAACGTTATCCTAGAACTTCACTTTGTTCATTGTGACAACCTCCATTAGATTCAACTCCTGAGTATTCAAATCATGAAAGTGTTAGCTCTGATTGAGTACGTGATTTGTGGTTTGTATTAATGAAAGCTGTGAATTTCAATGGCAGGGGCTGATTTGAGCGATACATTGATGGACCGTATGGTAATAATCACCATACACCATACTTAGCATATAACTTGCAAATGACGCATTTTATCTTTTGATTAAAGCTTGATTCTTTTCTGGTTGTCATTAGGTACTAAACGAGGCGAATTTAACAAACGCGGTTCTGGTACGATCAGTTCTAACCCGAAGTGACCTCGGTGGTGCTAAAATCGAAGGTGCTGATTTTAGTGATGCTGTGATTGATCTTCTTCAAAAGCAGGTAACACACTTTGGCTTTATCCATTGGTTCCATTAACAAAAAGCACCAAAAGCTTTTTACATTTCTTTTTTTGTTGAAGGCTCTGTGTAAATATGCAAATGGTACAAACCCATTAACCGGAGTGAGCACGAGGAAGAGTCTTGGCTGCGGAAATAGCCGGCGAAATGCGTATGGCTCGCCTTCTTCTCCACTACTCAGTGCACCGCCTCAACGTTTGCTTGGCCGTGATGGATTCTGCGATGAAAAGACTGGTCTATGTGACGTCAAGTAGTTTTAATTCTCTTTTGTCAAAATCATCCAATGTGATTACAATGCAGATACAACATTTGTGTATCTTTATATGTTGTGTAACACTATCCAAGTATTGTATGTTTATAGGACTATTGGATTGTAAATGACTAAGAAAAAGTAACAAAAAGATAACACTGAAAGAAGACGATCATGATCAATTAAATTGTGTATCTAACAAAATCCAAAAGCATATGAGCATTAGCTAGTCCACTTTTCAAATTCTAGTTAATAAAATACGGAGTATTTTACCATTTGTGTTAATATTGCAGAATGCAATAATATTTGTATTATTTTGATTTTACTAATTGAATAAATAATTATTTCAAAATTAGTTAAATAATCATTAGTGTTTCAATATATCGGGATTTGTGGCTTATAGAAAATGTAGAAACACACTAATGATGATACGTCACATGCTATTGTCTCATTTTATGATACATTCCTCCCTAATGTTTACGAGAGTCTTGGTGATTAAATTGCTAATTTAACTTTTGGAATGGGTAATATATGTTGTCATTATCTCCGCCGGTAATTAAAAAAAAAAGTTGGATTATATCCAACCTTTCTCTGGACCGCGTTTGTCAAACAAACTCAAAAAGCACGCCTAAAATCATGATGTTCCTTGCACCAAATTAAATGCAGAAGACTTTCTAATTTATCAAGTTTCCTTTTCAGAAAAACGAACTCAGAAATAATTCAACAGTCGGCAAATGAAATACGTTGGATTATCGTAAATATTTGGTATGGAATTTGAGATATAACAACCTTTTCAAAAAGTGTAAATCTCAATACGTTAAGAGTCAAATGTAAATATTTGAACTGCTTTAAAAGAACTAATTTGATCCTATCAGATTTGGCCATTGGGTAATCTTTCAGTGAGTATTTTTTTTATTGTATATTTGTGTTTATAAACTATATGTACTGTGTATATCAACTAGAACCGAAGTCTTGAAAAGTTTTAAACTATACAAAAACTTCTCATTTATTACATTGCATTTCTCATAAACATTTTAACATCTTCCAAAAATTGTATTACCTATGCTGTTAACACATGGAGTTTGAAGCTTTGCATTGGGCATCCAGTGTCTCTCCTCAACAGATTAATTTATCAGCTTTCCTAGGAATTGTAGGGCATTGTGTTGATGATCAATCAAATCCAAGAGTGGTCCAATATATCCACATGATTAACAGGATTTAATCGTCTAAGTTAATTCATGTTTTAAGATTTACTCACAAATTAGATATTCGTTAATCGCAGTAAATTTTTTATTAAAAACGTTATCTAAGCTGTAAATTATAATCTAAGGTTTCTTTTTGTGCCGACATTGAATCAAACACAATAATTACAAAATTCTTCATGAGAAAGTAAATGCTTTAGATTCTTCTTTCTTGTGAACAAAAAAGAAAAAAAAACACTAGAAAAGGTCATTTCTTTTTTTTTTCCACGGCTTGTCTCTATATAACATAATCTTGATCGAGCCAACATGTCATTAAAAATTATGTATCTCCTTCAAGCCACATTCTTCTCCTTCTTTCCTTTTCATTATTTATGGTTATACATATATACTCTTCAAGCTTCCTTGGAGTTATTACTCTCATGAACACAACTCCGGTATGTATCCCGTCCAAATTTTTATTTACATAAAGTTTCTGAATTAGCTATATATACATACCTATGACTAGTGTGTATGTAAGTATTATTTAGATTGAATAATACATAAGCCAAGCATTAGTTGTCCAGAATATGAAATTTAATGTATTAAAATTGAACACTTCTAAAAGAACAAAATTTAGACGTGGATATAGTACAATGAGAATTTGAGACAAATGAATTTGAAATAAAAAGCTTTCTTTTCTTTGAGTTTACTTGTTGTATATATATTTTTGTCTATTAAAAAATAAAGGAGTTACATTTAGATTAGAGTTTAATATATTGTTAATCATATCGAGTACAAGTATACATGCATAAATACACAATGTATATATATGCATATAACATAAGTTCAATAATGTAGTAATTAAGAAACAATCAAAGCAAATATAAATCTGTACCATCATCATCTTCATCTACACTTGATTAGTGTTCGTGTGTACGTGTATATATAGGTATATATGCATTTATATGATAGAATCTTCTCTTTCTGCTCACTTCCATAGATCAATCTGACAACTCGAAGAAGTAGAAGCAGTATATTCTTCTCCCATGTCCGGAACACTTTTCGAATCTTTTTCTTCATCAACTTGGTACTCCACGTTGCTCGTGTCCTTGGCATTGTTCTGTAGAGAAGCAGAAGCTGTAGCGGCCTCCTCGTTGCTCAGCTGAGAAGCAACAAATTTATCGAGAACTCTCCAGTCCGTGACTTGGTCCATCGCTTGCTCGTTGCCACTATTCATGTATAGAGAGCTGAAACTCTGATTCCCTTGATTCAATTGTTCCTCATGCGCGAGATTCGACCGCTGCAAGTTAGCATTATGGCTCGAGTTATTATTGATGTTGCTTGTTCCGTAATTACTGTTATGTTGTTGGATCTTAGGGCTTTCTAGCTGAGGAAGTTGGAGGAATGATAAATGAGATTCATCAAGAAGATGATTTTGTTGTACCAGGTGGTTATAATGTAGCTCTAGCTCTTGCTTGCATTGCAAGTGAGGGTTGTTGTGAGCGTTATAAGCAGATGCATTAATGAGGCCATATGGCATATGCTGGTGATGTTCATGCTGCTGCTGCTGCTGCTGATGATGATGATTGGGGAGAATCCGTCGTTGACCGTTTGTCTCGAGCTCAGAGGCCATAAATGAAAGCTGATCATCGTACCAATGTGAAGGTGGTGAGTCATAATCTCCCATTCGTCTAACCGCAGCCAATCTCTTCTTGAAAACCCTACACACAACCCATCCTTCTTCCTACAACCAAAGATTATATTATGAGATTAACTCAAATGGGTCTACAAGATCTTAGAATGAGATTGTTTAACATAAGTTCCAAATTCTTTGTAAAGAGAAGTTATGTAATACCTGGGGAGTTCCATTTTCATCAGTTTCCAATCGATATTCATGCATGATCCAGTCGGATTTTTGTCCATTTGGGGCTCTTCCCTTGTAAAACACAAGTGTTTTCCTCATACCAATAAGACTATGCCTCATATATATAGCCTTATCTCTTCCCGTGGCTTTCCAAAATCCTGCTTTTGTTGCTCTATTGGTTCGAGTCCCTGTGGGATACTTCTTGTCTTTATGGCTAAAGAAGTACCAATCACTCTGCTCTTCATGCCCAATTTTGCACAACTCTATTTCAACAAAAGAATTTTAAAACACTGTTTAAAGTAGGAAACTGAATCAGAGGAGTGAAGGATGGAAAATGATGGGATTGGGGAAACCTTGAAGATCCCATGGCTCAATCTTGTAAAGATCAATGTCTTTTATGAAATCAATTTCTATTCTCTTCGATGCAACTTTTTTCCTCAGGTAGTAATCTACAAGTTCTTCGTCTGTTGGGTGAAATCTAAAACCCGGAGGGACGTGGGAAAATGAATTCATCTTTTAGTCTTCTTGATCGATTAATAATCTGTTTAGAAGAAAATTACCAAACCAAATGAAAACAAAATCATGAAATTACGAGCATAAGATAGTATACTGTATTATAGCTAGGAGTAATTTACATATATAATGTGATTGTGTATTGGTTTATCTTCATTTCAACATATATAAACATATGATTATATATGCGTATTATGCTTAATGTATATGAGTTTTTTTTTTCTTAGCAAAAAAAACTGTAAATGAGTTTGCAAATCGACAGAATTCTTGTCATACATTTTTTTGTTACAAGAAAATATTTTCTTACAATGATATATATGAAGACCATTCTATTCATTTCTTTAAAAAAAATAGTATATAATTGAATTTTGCCAATAAATAAAATCAGTGAAATTAGCCGAACAATTTCCAGTTATCGTATGAGGATATAGTTAAATTGATTTAATGAGATGCATGAATTTTTAAAAATTAATATAATAGATCGATTATTAGAAACTGATGAATTATGCCTATTTATTGCTTCATTTTGTATATCACCATCTTGGATTATTATGATTCCATGTCAGTATAACCAAAAAGATAACAAACAGATCACAAAGATGAAGAGGAGAAAAATCTTTAAAGACTATCTCAAGAGATTGATCTTTTAGACTATTGTATAAAAATCTTATGAAAACTTTTAATTAACTGATCAGCAAAAAAAACCCCAACTTGATTTACTTATTTGTTTATTTTATTATAAATTAATATTTTAGCTAGGTTTACATGATATTTTGCTTTGCTTCTAACATCAGCAACATTGAGTAGGATAGATGATGATGATCAAGGTGATTGATGAAGATGGCGATCAAGGATGATGATTCAAAAGCAACAACTTTTACCTAAAGACGAAAAAAACACCCAAAACAATTTGTGAAGGGTATCATGTAAGATTAAATAGAAAGTTGACATAAAATTAGGGTTTTACCTGAAGAAACTCTAGAATCTAGATACAGGATGATCCAGCCGAAACCTTTTGAGCAGCTTTTAACAAAGCTTTATGTTTTGGCTTTATAATCCTCTCGTGCTTGCTATATAGCTAACATCAGAAGTTTGAACACTTAACACCAAAAGACTAGAGAGAGAAAGACAAAATCCCTGAGAGATCGAAGAGTGGACAAGATTTGACAGTGCTCCTCGGGAATAGGTTACTGGAAAGACATATGGGATCCCGAAAGAGAGAAAGAGAATGATAGAAAGAATGGGAAAAGAGAAAGAGAGTAGGGTTATATAAAGAAGATCAATCGATGAAGAAAAGAAAGAGAGCGCACACAAAAGACACAAAACAAAAGATGACAATCGTGTCCTATAATAATCTATTATATCTTTAACTTGATTTTTCTCTCTCTCTCTCTTTCCCTATCAATCATAGCCTATCTCTCTGTGTCCTTTTGAACCTAGAGAGAGAGAGAGGGAGAGACTTTAATTGTTGCAAAAGCTTCGGGGGAGAAGACAAATGAGGATAAAGGGAGAGAGAGGTGTGGCAACATCCATTACCACCCACCAGCTCTTGATGGATATGCTTGATCATCAACATTAAGGTTATTTTCTTGGTTTTAATTTGGGATTCTTTTTTGTCCTAAAAAAATGTCTTATATCCTTTAATAAAAGTAAACTGAACAAGCTAGTTGAGAACCCAACGATATTATTGCTACTTTGATCATGGAAGGTTTTGAGAAATCTTTGTTTGAAGATCTATAGATCTAGAACTATTCAGATCCCGGTAAAACATGAACATGATGATTCTTAGATTCAAGGTCGACATGCCAGACAAAAACTTCTTTTTTTTTTCTTGTCATTCGTTTAATAAAATCAGGATTTGAATCTATGAATATTCATTTGATCAATACTATTACTATCTATCCCCACCAGTAATGTGAATTAACACTTTTCTTACAGAGATTGGTTTTTCAGTTTTTCTTTTTCCAAAATTTTAATGTTATTATTGAAATATCAGATATATATGTCCTTGCAATGTGATTCGGTAATTTAGGACCTAAGCATAATTTTTTTGAATCTTTAATAGAATTGTTTTCATCAAATGTAATTTTTTCTTGAAGGAGAAATTACTTATTCTAATGACACCCTATTCTTTAGTTATATAATATCGCTCGAAAATTTTAGCACCACGGTTTTTAGGTATAAAACATGAATCGGTGATATAGAACATCATAAACTGATATTATCAAGTTTTATTTTTCCCCCAAAAAGTTACATAATAAATAAATATTTATTTACATGTATGTACCTGTACTCACATAATCATTCCGGTGAACAGACATACTAAAATTTATCTTGAAAGTGTATGTAACTTCTTGAAGAATAACCTACAAATTAAATCTTTAAGATCTTTTGAAAAGTAATTATTACTCTCTATTTACATTATATATATATATATATATAATATGTTATATCATATTTTCATCCTTTGAAAACTTCAAAAGTAACCATAGACAGATAAACGCTTCCGTTTTGGTCCAATTGACTGGAGAAAAAGATTCATCTTAGACTACTTACTAATTTGAGCATATAAACTAATATATATATTCTTATCTAAAGTCTTAACATGAACTTTTAAATCAAAGTTTTGGCCATTGATTACTTTTCCAATCCAAAGATAATAAGTTTGTCATGACATGCAGCCTATTATCGTCGCTACTCACCAGCAAAATATAAACCCGTATGATGCATATAAGTATAGTTGGTAAAAGTATGTTAAAGACAATAAACACCAAAACCACTAATTTATCGATCTCTAGCGATGATGACCACGAGGTAACCTTCACTCGGTTAAAAGTTGTAAGCAAATTAATTTATAAGATTATGACACGACAGTAGCAAGTACAAATCGCTCCGTGGTCAAATGATATTGGTTCTGAAGATCTAATGTCAAATAGCTAGACAACAATTTGCTGAATATCAAGTAGTATCATAATATATAACGATCTTATTATTTATCTCTTAGGGGAATTTTTTTTTTTTACACAACTGGAGAAAGAAAACGCGTTCTGTAAGTATACACACTACAGAAGATATTTCTATTTATTTTTGTAACGAAAAGTGGATTTTGTTTGTGTCTTGGGGATTACATAACACTTACAAGGATCGATGTTGTAGTATTTTTTTTTTTTTTATCCCTTGGAGATAGTTTTATTATTGTTATGAGAAAGAAAGAAAAAAACAGCGCGGAATTTGAGCAGGTGTAAGTGTAATGGGGGACCCACAAAGGCAAAAACGGAATGATGTGCTGACGTGGCGAGTGCTGGTCCGGCGTGGGCGAGCCTTCGATCATTACTCTCACGATTTGCTGTTGCAGGCCGGTTGGTCACGTGGGCCCCATCCCGTTATCCCGTTCTCTTAAACCTTCCTTATTATCTGTTTTTGCTTTTAATTTTCTTTTACTTGATCCAATTAATAATAATGTAGTTATGTAAGTATATAATATAATCTACTTCGAGTTTCATAAATTAGTCGACTACTATCCAAAACTTTTTCAATATATAACCACTTTTTTTATATATAACTATTTCTTTTAACCAATTAAAACAATCTAGAAAGAGGTAATAGTAAAGGTGTTAAAAACAAAAATTCAGTATCTGGAATTGTACCACATGAAAAATCTTTACAAATCAAAATTCCTGACTGAATCATCATCATTACTTGCTTCAACTAAAAATTTTCTATATATATGTATTATCATTGAAGTGAACAGTACATATTGGTATACTTTAATTTCTACCCCCAATGCGGAAATTTCCTTGTGAAATTTTGATTCTCTAAGGGTTTTCTTGCACACTCTATTTTGAAATTTTGATTTCCTAATGAAATTTTGATTCTCTATGGGTTTTCTTGATTCTCTATTTTGAAATTTTGATTTCCTTATGATTTTTTTGCTAACTTATCAAATTATGAGGACATGTATTTTCTTGCATACTTTCCTTCAAAAATTTTGTTACATGGTATACTCTGATTCTCTATGGGGTTTAACCCCACATACGAAAAGAGCAGATGTCCAAATGTCTCCCACGTTTCAACGACGACTGAGTTATATAACTCACAACTATCCGCACATAAATTTATTTTGGTAATTTACGATCGTAGGTTGAGTATGTAATTAATAATTATACATTCAAATGTTTTGAAATAACATATAAAGACAATGAACAAAACTGGTTCCCCTAATTAACTATATCAATATTGTTATATCAAATATCGTGTAATCATTTAACTAATTAACTAACCAACTAACAGGATAATATTTATAAATACATATTAGGTAAGTTATATTTAGAATATAGTTTGTGTTTAGGTAAGATCATCAAATATCGGATGGTTATGCGGCTGATGTTAGGGACTTCGGGGCAAAGATTTGTTGGTGTCTAAAAAAAAGTCACACATTAGTAAAAAAACAATAAAGAATTACAAAAATAAAGTAATAGAGAGGAAATTGGATATAGTTTTTTTTTTTTTTTTTTTTTTTTTTTGCTTTTGTGTGTTGTTGAAACGAAGCATAGAAGTGAAGCAAAAGTAAAGACCGGGATCCCAAAAGTGTCATTTTTGGTCCCACCTCGCCTCTTATCCATTACCTATTTGATACTGAAACTAAATTATTATTGGTATCCCACACTTTTGTTATTTAATGTATTGATTTGTATGCAAAACCACATAAATATAACGATGCGCGGTCAATATATTTTCTATAATCCTTCAATCTCTGATTCTTTTTTTTTCTATAGAACGTTGGTTGCGAAATGACAGAACCATGATAAATAAAATAAAAATGTGGAAAACATATGCTAGATAGTCATTATAAGAATTGATTTAATTGTAACACTGCAGGAAATTTGTTTTCTAGTAAATATATGGAGTATTAGAATGACCCTGTATGCAGATTCTCGTTTTACATATTTATGTAATTAAAAAAGACTTGTGAAAATCTGTGCATTCTTGCCATTCCACACACAATACCAACCAGAGTCGTTTGTATTTCTTAAACAAATTTTACAGACTAAAAAAAGTGTTTCTAGTTCACTAGTTGATTTACTATAACATAATGGGCGGAATTAAAGCACAAATGCCAGTTTTTTTTTTTTGATAAAATGAAAGTTTCATAATTTTTTTTTTGCTAAGTATATTAATTATTAATACAATTTTTGGTTTGGATTGGTGAATGGTGATCTCTCATTCGACCACCTACCATTTGTGGAATATTAAAACAAGAATAAAATACTATTTTCTTTTCATATAGAATCCAAAATTATACGTTACAATTAACCCACAAAATGTTCAATATAATACTTTTTAGATAGATCCTGCTGAAATTGCAAGTTACCACTATGAATAAATATAATAAAATTACTATTATAATTTTTGATTCTAGAAGAATAAACTCCATCAATATATATTGAGAGTAATTCTATATTTTTCTAATAGAAATGATATCATGATAAAATTTACAATTGAGTGTATAAAACCTTCATCAAGACTATAATTATACTATCTATTATAAGAACTTATACGCATGGACCAAGGTGGCATAAATTTTCTTATCAAAACTAAAAATTCAGTTACCTTCTATAAATATTTCTGCTACTATATATTAGCTTATAACATAAAATGATCATGACATCTTAAGTAATTAAGGCCTAATAAACTATTTTAAATTTTAAACTCTTTATATACTACTCACATAATTGAAGCTAAATTAATGAACGGTCCAAGTCCAAGGCTTTTTAGTTTTAGGGTTTTAGACGAAAATTGCGCATGATCTCGTGTTGTAAATCCATTTGATGAGAAGATATATCTCTTCACAACTTGTCCCATAACTCTAATCATTACGAAAAGCCCTAACAATTAAACCACGTGGGAAAGTTTTGTTCCTTTTGTCAGTTTCTTGTCCCATGAGAAAAACTAGTTACATGTGAAAAGCACTTACATGTGGAAGATTCTACTATCCTACAACATATTGTTTAGTTTGATCTTACAGTTGCCAATAATGATGGTGTACAGCTAGACAAAAGCCTGTATGCCAAATCGGTCTAGTTAGTTTTATGGTTTAGTCTGAGCCGAACGTTTATTTCTGTTATATATATGCCGCGGCCGGCTGACTTGAATAGCAACAAAACTGAAATCAGATTAAATATGAACCCTCAGAAGAAAAAAATATCAAATCTAGATCGAACCTCATGGTCAGTCAAAACGAGGCCGGATTTACATAATTCCATTCTGACATTTCAACTTATCAATTGTGGTTATTTTCTGTTGTGTTTGTGTTACTAGTGGTCCAAATTTCCGAAATAATTGCTATGTAGTTAAAATGATGAACATAGGCGAGCTAGCTAGGTATAAATGTTGTAAGCAAAACTTTGCTACTAATTTTGAAAATAATTTATTGAATATGTTTTCTTTTTGTTTTGAGGTCAATATTAATATGATTCAAACCTGCGGTACACCGCGGGTCAATTGTTTAAATATAAATATGTTATTTTTGATTTTTACTAAATATTTGTATTTTATTCTGATAAATTAATTTACTATTTTTTTGTTTCTTTATGGTTTATAAATATTTTTTTTGTTTAACATATACTTATAGTATTTTTTACGGTTTATAATATGCTTCAAACCTATGCCAAATCAATTATGTTATTTATTCTTGTTGAAATAATTTAGGACAAATCCTACCGAATTAGATATTAAATTAATCTAAATAAAAATAATCCTAATTAAATGAAAACTAAAACATGTATAGACATCATCTATCAATATAAAAAAAATAAAACATAGACGGAGATTAATTGCTTTTGGTGCTCTCTAATAACTCATGATTTCATACAGTTACATCGTTTTTTTACCATATCAGATTACTAATAAAAAATAAATTTTATTATATTGATATATATATATATACATATTATTTTTAGTATATATTATATGATTAGTTATCTAATATTTGTCTTAAACCTGTCCATTATGGGACGAAAACCTGTCATGTCCATTACTTGTCGAAAACTTTCCATCCTATAACCAATTTCTGCTATATAATTATCTGTTTTAGATTGATAATTTTAGTCTATTTGTATTAAAAAATTAATTATTATAAATATGTAGCTCTAGTATTAAATATATATATATATATATAGTCAATATTATAAAATTAGTTATCTGTCCATTTTAGGACAAAATCCCATCATATCTTGTATCACTCATAAGCTTTACTTTCCGTAACTGATTTATTTAATATAATTACATATTTTAGTTTAACGGACAAACAATTGAGTAAGAAGTTACAACAACATATTTGTGTAGTGATTTTACAAATCTGTTGATCATTATGATATTTTAGATTATTTTTAATTTTATTTATATCCTTTGTAAAAATAATAAAAAAAATTAGTATATCGTTAGTTGTATTCATAATAACTACCACATATAAATTATCTTTTAAAATATATTTCTCAAATAACAATATAGAGATTTATTTTTAAAAAAATCTATGTTGAATTTTTAAATTTTCTATATTTTTAATATATAAAACTAACTTTTAATTTTTAATTTTTATCTTATAAAACGTATTAATATATTTTTAATATATTAATTATTTAAATCAAAGATCTTGATGAATTAATATTTAAACAAAAATATGTCTATGTAAATCAAATATTTAAGAGATTTAATTACATTAAAAAAAATAATTATTGTTAATGTAATGATTATGAAAAATATAAAAGAAAATACAAAATATTTTTGGTTTCTTAAACATCTTTGTACTATTTTTTAACAAAAGTTTATTAAAGACAAATAATTTGGGTCCGTTTCAAAGTTTTCTTTTAAATGGTCATATTTTCTATATATTTTAAATTTTCATAGAGTTTAAATATTATTACTTTTTAAAAACTTTCATAGATTTTAAATATTATTAATATTTTATAATTTTTATAGAGTTAACTATTATTAATATTTTAAAAAAATTCCAGAGTTTAAATATTTATATATATTTAAAGTTTAAATTGGTTCATCTAAAATTAGAATAAACTGAATAAAACTTATAAATTTGAATGCATGATAAGTAAATCTTATTATTCATTCCTATTTGAAATCATTTTGATCTTTTTAATAATATGTCTCTGAATCATTGTCTAAATGTTTTAACCTATGTGGAGTGTATACCACAAAAAAATTTATTCATCAAGTGAATAATATATGTCTGTTTTTAAAATTTTGAATCACAACATAAGCCAGAAAAAATTTAAAATTTTTATTAATTATATGTATTATATAATCATTCAAAATAACTTGAAAATAAGATCAAACAATGGTGATAGAAGAATTATAGTTCATACTATTAAATTATAATATTAGATAAGTAAATAATTGTGTTTGATTGTAAGGATTTATAATATTACAAAAGGAAATAAATACTGTTTGGATGCAAAAGTAAAAGTATTTCGTTTAAATATTCTTGAAAATCTGTTTGGCAACAGGTCCACGAGTATCCTTTTTTTAATAGTATAGAGATGTTAAAAATATGTGTAAACAATAAATTTTAAATTTGAGGAAGAAAATTTGAATGTCATTTATTGTGGTATTAATATTATTATTATTTTGTCATTGCGGTATTAGAGTTTTTAAATATTTCATAGGAAATTTACATTTGAACAATTGAACTGCCAAAGTAAATAATATTTAGGCCCACCGCACTATTATTATATGTAACGAATAAGCGCACATAAAATTCTAATAATTAAATTTTACTAAATCGTAATAATTAGTAAGCTAATTATCATTAATTATTATACGTAACAATAGTCTAAATGCATGGCTTTAATCACTATACCATGCACCAAACGACTAATTATTTCATGCTCTATGAATCATTGAAAGAGAAAGATTACTGGATGATCTCTAATTAGACGAATACTAATTCAACAAACTTGATGAACATTAATTAGTTTTGATTATAAATTAATTGCCCAATTCAAGAGACAAACAGTATATATCTGTAATTTTAAAGTTTGGAACGGAATTGGTTTTTGATTTTTAGGAAAATTAATTTTTGGAACAATAGTGATGGTGCACACGATATGGGTTATAATTACATATGTATCTATGTAAGACTTATTAAGCAAAAAAGATTATTTTTGAGTTGACTGTTTCAGTATGTATGACTGTAAAAGTCAACCTTTAAAATAAAATAAAACAAATATGCACACCGACCCTGATGATTTTACAGTTGGCCAGCTCAAGGCGTGTGACATCGTTACATTTCTATACATATTTTTCATTTATATATATATATATATACTTTTAAAGATGTAAGATGTAAATGGAAATGGGAGATATGATTGCATTTTGGTTTATATGTCTTCTTCGGAACAATAATAAGAATTATAGTAGTAATCATAAGATAAGGAAATGAACACAAATTAAAAGAGACTCATATTATAATAAAGAGGGCAGTAAAGGATAGTGAAAATAAGTTTCTAGATCTAAACATGATGATGTGTCTGTACACGCCGACATTTATTTTTTGTTTAGATGAATTAAGTGTGTTAAAAAGAAAAAAAAAGGTCTTGATTTGTATTTTGCAGTTGCCGTTTTATGCTAATTTCTTTAACTCCATTACAACAAGTAGACAATGTAATGGAGTTACAAAAGGGAAAGACTTAATATATCAAACTACCACTGGTTTACATGAGTCGGAGTTATAGACTTTGGCTTTGTGTAGTGATATGAGCTTTGCAGAATGTGTCACCTTTTATTGTTTACTGGAGTATAGTACTCGATCGAATTCTGTAGGTACTTTGTAACCTTGAGTTTCCTTTTGGTATTCCTTATAGATATATTAAAATTATATATTTTATAAGATTCGAAAATGCATCGGTGGGATTCATATATCATGATGTTCACTATACATGTCGAAGTTAACAAAAAGAATCATCACGAAAGTGATGAAGAAGCTACTTACATCTACACCTTTTCCCATTTTGGCTTCGTCTTTCGCTCAGCTTTTTTTTGTATGGAATGTGATAACACACTACTTATTTGCATGAATTAGGAATATACATATTGCATCTCCTTTTATGCGTTTGATCGCCTTTCGGAGATGTTTCTTCTGTTTTGTTTTCTAACCAACTTTATAATGCAGCCAAATTAATAATCATATATATGTATTTCACATTGTGTTTGTTATTAACAAATATCCGACCTAACATACTTAATTAGCTAAAGATATTTTTCCTTCATCCAAGTGCTTCTAGCCAAATTAATAATCATATATATGTATTTCCTTCATTAATGATTCCAGATTACAAAAAAACATGTACTACCCACGTTTTGATTTATCCTAATTCCTTAGCAAAAGAAGTTGAATTAATCTCACAAGTAAGAAATGTATCATAAGGATAAAATTGTTATGACACTCGTTACAGGAAACGGGTGATGCACTATTTCAATCTCAAGCAACAATTCTCACTTGCAAGATCAAATGAATAAAAACTAATTCTCTCTATGTTGACAATAAGCTCAAGAGCTTTCTTTGTGAGATGATCAGTTCAAGAGCTTTTCACTATATTTCTTAGAATCAATCTTCCTAAATCCCATAGTCCATGCCCCAAGACCTAGACCTTCGAGTTCTCTTACAAGCAAAAAGAAACTCGAGTTCTCCACAAATAAAAGGAAAAAAAATCGAACCGGAGAAGAAACCGTGGGTTAACTAATAACCGGAGCTTCTATGACAACGTAGAAAACGACGACGTTTCTTAGCAGTCTTATAATTATTAAACAGAATGAGGATAATTATAACCCGGATAAACAACCACTAACTTGGCATCCAAACAGTCCCCAATTTCTCAAAAACCCCCAAAAACAAAAAGTCTTCGTAAAAGCTTTATTATTTTCAGTCTCTCCCAAGAAGCTGCAGCGACTCTCAGATTCAACCATGGCGGACGAAGCTAAAGCTAAAGGAAACGCTGCTTTCTCTTCCGGTGACTTCACTTCCGCTATACGTCACTTCACCGAAGCTATCGATCTTGCTCCAACCAATCACGTCCTCTTCTCTAACCGTTCGGCTGCTCACGCCTCGCTTCACCACTACTCCGATGCTCTCTCCGATGCAGAGAAGACTGTTCAACTCAAACCTGATTGGCCTAAGGGATATAGTCGTCTTGGTGCTGCTCACTTAGGGTTAAATCAGTTCCAAGATGCTGTTTCGGCTTATAATAAGGGATTAGAGATCGATCCGAGCAACGAAGTTTTGAAATCTGGATTGGCTGATGCTCAAGCTTCTGCTTCTAGGTCACGCGCTGCTCCGTCTTCGATGCCGAATCCGTTTGGTGATGCTTTCCAAGGACCGGAGATGTGGACGAAGCTTACTGCTGATCCTTCGACTAGAGGCTTTTTGCAACAGCCTGATTTTGTTAACATGATGCAGGAGATTCAGAAGAACCCTAGCAATCTTAATTTGTATTTGAAAGATCAGAGAGTGATGCAATCTCTTGGAGTTTTATTGAATGTTAAGTTTAAGCCACCTCCGAGAGATGAGGTGGAGGTTCCTGAGTTTGATATGGCTGAGAGTTCTAGGAAAGAGCCTGAGGTTGAGAAGAAACGAGAACCGGCTTCTGAACCGGAGCCGGAGTTGATAGAGGAGAAGGAGAAGAAAGAGAGGAAGGAGAAAGCGTTAAAGGAGAAAGAGCTTGGGAATGCTGCGTATAAGAAGAAAGACTTTGAAACTGCTATTCAGCATTATACTACAGCCATTGAGGTTGATGATGAAGACATCTCATATATCACAAATCGTGCTGCTGTTTATCTTGAAATGGGAAAGGTATAATTTTTTATATGTAGTGCTCTTTGTTTACCTTTCTTTGCTGCTAGGCTAGAATGATGATTTGCTTGGTATGTAGCTACATGGTGATTAGCTTAACTGTCAATGTGTTTGATTCAGTACAATGAGTGCATTGAGGATTGTGACAAGGCAGTGGAAAGGGGTAGGGAGCTTAGATCAGATTACAAGATGGTAGCTAGAGCTTTGACTAGGAAAGGAACTGTTTTGACTAAGATGGCGAAATGCTCTAAAGACTATGAACCTGCAATTGAAGCTTTCCAGAAAGCTCTTACTGAGCACCGTAATCCTGATACATTGAAGAGACTGAACGAGGCGGAAAGGGCGAAGAAAGAGTGGGAGCAGAAGGAGTATTTCGATCCTAAGATCGGGGATGAAGAGCGTGAAAAAGGTGTTTGCTTTTGAAATTAATCTTGTTTGAGAGAGAAAGGAAAACTTATAGAACCTCGAAAACAAGAACGAATTAGCGTTTTTTCTGCTGCTGATAATGTGTTTTTTTTAATACAGGTAATGAGTTCTTCAAGGAGCAGAAGTATCCTGATGCTATAAAACATTACACTGAAGCAATCAAAAGGAACCCAAAAGACCCAAAAGTAAGGCCACGTCATCATTCATATGTTTTCAATGTTTTCGACAGTGATTATCTATTTTGACTGTTTGAGTAACGTCCTGTTTTTCTTTGCATCCCCACGTTAGGCATATAGCAACCGAGCTGCGTGTTACACTAAGCTTGGTGCAATGCCTGAAGGACTAAAGGATGCAGAAAAGTGTATTGAGCTCGATCCAACCTTCTCTAAAGGATACAGCCGAAAAGCTGCAGTCCAATTCTTCTTGAAGGAGTATGATAATGCAATGGAAACATACCAAGAGGGTCTCAAGCATGATTCTAATAATCAGGAACTGCTCGATGGTGTTAGAAGGTATATTATACATACACACATGCACAGCAAGATTACTTACTCTTTATCTGTTGCCATGAATTTGCCTTATGGTTCAAATCTATCCTGTAGATGTGTACAACAAATCAACAAGGCTAATCGCGGGGACCTTACTCCTGAGGAATTGAAAGAGAGACAGGTTACATTCTGATGATTCTCATATATTTTTTCCCTGTTTCTGATTAATAAAAAGTAAACTTGGATTTCTCCTTCTCTTTTGTGTAGGCAAAGGGGATGCAAGACCCAGAAATCCAGAACATCCTCACAGATCCTGTAATGAGACAGGTAAAGAAACATATTCTGTCTTCCAACTCATAGATTATGATTGTATGATGCAATTTTTGTTTGAATCGAATTTCTTACTACCAATGTTACTCTCTGTTGTGAGATATTCTAGATAGATCTGACTATGTTTTAGGTATCGTATAGAGTTTGCATGTTAGTATGCCTCTTAACAATTTGAAACCTTTCTTCTCTAAATAGGTACTGACTGATCTTCAGGAGAATCCGAGCGCAGCACAGAAACACATGCAAAATCCAATGGTTATGAACAAGATTCAAAAGCTTATTAGCGCTGGGATCGTCCAGATGAAATAATCTCAGAAAAGTTGAAAGATTAAATTTTCCGTTTTTTGCAGATTCATTTTGTCTCTTATTATGTGCAACAATTATATATTTGTGACAGTTTTCTGACATTTGTGTTCCATACAAATTGCAATCATATTTTCAAACTATTCGATACAATGTTTTCTTGGACATTTATCCTTGGAAGCGAGCTGGTTCTGAGGAACAACTCAATTTTAGTAAGCTGCATAGGGCAATACAACTTTGCCATTCAATTTTTTTTCGAGTCATTGCATTGTTTCAACACTTAAAATTGCTACCGCACATACATAACTTGCCATTCAGGTCCAAAGAACTTAAAGAAAGGTAAGAAACGGAGTCTAGTGGCCATCATAGAGCCATCTTCCCCAAGATCAGATGCTATCCATAGAGCCATCTCCCTAACCACATCATGCATTTTCACTTGTTCTTTATTGATTGCTTCCTCCAACAACAAACATGCACGTACAAGGATACCAATGATCTCATAACCTTGACTTAATTCTCTTTCTCTACTTTCACTTTCATCTATGAATCCCTCACATATCCAGTAGTCTATTAACCTCTCTTTTTCCATACGATAATCTTCAGGAAACAGAGAGCAATAAAGAAAACATGATTTCACCTGCTCATTGTTTAGAGTATCATAGCTATACTTGAGAATTTGAAGAATTTGGTCTTCCATACCACAAAATTCCGCAGCATGTGAGCTCAAAACGCCAACTGCGTTACGCCAATCTTGTACCATCCTTTTGCATGCCATGGTCTCACCAATAACATTAAGTGCCAATGGTAGGCCACAGCATTTTCCAGCGACTTTTCTTGCGAGTTCAAGAATGTCTGGATGGCCTTTCAATGTGTTTTCTCCAATTTTCATTTGGAACAAAACCCAGGCTTCTTCAGGTTTTAGACAACTGACTTCCATCGGATCATCAACTCCCATACGCCCACACACATCTCCAGAGCGAGTGGTGAATACTACCTTGCATCCGTTTTCTCTATTCGGATACGGGACTCCTACCACATTTAAATTCACTTTCTCTCATATATCATCCAACAACATCACAAACTTCTTCCTCCTAAGAACGTTGTGGATGTCAAGGGCTCTTTGGTTTTCATTTTTCTGGTCCCATTCCTCTCCCCCAAAGTCTAGTCTTTTGGCAATGTCTCCTTGAATCCTATGAATATCTGGACTTTTGGACACCACAACCCATATCACAACACCAAACCCACCACCTATTTCAGAAAACTTATTGTTGATCTGTGTGAGAAGGGTGGTTTTGCCTACTCCACCCATACCATACAGACCCACAATCCCAACTTTATCTTCCATTAGACGGTTCCATACCCTTTCGAGCATTGTTTCCTGACCAACAATTGTGGATTGAATAGGCATCACTTCAACCTCAGCTATCAGAGGTGCCTCAGTCAGCACATCAAATTCTCATTGAGAACTGAGACTCTCAATCTCCCTCAACATTAGAACAACCCTTTTCCCATAAAGATAACTCAGTTTCACATTTGTAGAGCAAAATCCACAGAGACACAACCTTTGAAGCTCAACGTTATTAGTGCTAAGAAGATCATCGAATTTGATCTGGATGGTGAGGACATTCGTAAGCCATACCTCTACTTGAGAAAGCCTTTGACGATGCCCTGAGAACTCTTCTCTGGTTACCCTTCTTTGCACATCATCTCGCTTTGCCTTGAGCACTTCCATAACTTTCTTCACAGCCACTAGATTCTCTGAAAGGTTGTAAATATAACTCCCATTGATGCATAAACCTTGAGAGATATGATTCACAACTTGATCACATGACAACGAGACCGATAAACAACCTCCCATTGCTAGAAAGGGAGAGAAAGAGAGACTCAGAGAGCAAAACTAGAAGCCAAATGAAGTGAGTTAACAATTATTCAAAAGGATGAAAAAGAGGAGATATGGAATTATAATAAATTTTCAACCACACACTTTGTCTCCTTAAAATAAAGGCAAGCAATGTTCCACCATCGAGTTTAAACATGTCACTGTATGCATAGTTGGAAATATGTAGACTTCTCCATGATTACGATATTTTTTAATATTTCTTATATGATTCCAAATGCGAAAAGTCTTAGATATTTCCACATTATATGATTTCATATTGATTTCTTATGACTTCATATGCGAGAAGTCTAGGTGTTTCCACATTATATGAAGTCTAGATATTTCCACATTATAAATTTCCACATTTATGTGATTTCTTATGTTGTGTATCAAGTATCTTAGTATAGATAATACTGTGGATGTTTTGCAAGTAGTAGTAACTCTTTAGGACATTGTCTACAAGATTTCAACTTGTGTGTATTATGGTGATTGGTGAAATGAGTACCTGATCTAATGGCACTGAAACACCATAACTATGGTGACTGGTGAGTATATGGCTTAGGAACAGGTAGCTTCACCTCTGCAAGAAACAACTCAAACCTGAAATTCAAGCGATCCAACATAAATATCCCAATAACATTTCACACACGAAAATACACGAAACAAAAACAAATTTGTCTACAGAACTGGTAGACAACACTATAACCGGAAACGGCTAAAACAAAACAAATTGATTATTTCAAATTCAGTATAATGGATGTCTCACAAAATTTTCCCTGTAGTATATTTCTTGGTGACTTGGAAAGCTATAAGAAACAACCTTTTGTCTCCATGTCCTCTGATGAATACATTACCGTAAAACAAGAATGTGAGTTTCCATGGCTTCATAATCTATTTCAATTTCTATATCCTACGATTGAAAAATCATCAACTAATCACCATCTTATGTTAACAAAACGTCAAAACCAATCAAGTTTTTGTTTTATATACCAGAGTTTTAGGGATTAAACTTCAAACAGTAATATACAAAACGTGAAACAAAGGGAGATGAGTACAATCCAAAGAACACTTGAAAACATAACAAGACAAGACAAAGGTGGAGAAATAGTACTTTTTTTCTTCTGAAAAACCTGCTTTCACTCATTGTTATACAAAACTAGCTTGCAGGATGGTAAGAAACGTAGTTTTGTGGCTTCGTCCTCCCATTGGACCTTTTCTTTCCATTCTTCATATCCGTATTGTATGACAAGTTCTTCACCAGCAATGCAACTTTGAGAATCCAATGGAAGCTTTCTCAGCTCTTGACAATTGTTTTGTATGCTGATCTGACTCAAGCATGGGAAAGGCAAAGGGCCCCAGTAGATGCTCTTCAGTTCAGGTAAATCCCACAAGTGTAGATATTCTAGTTTCCGAAAAGGAACTATATCAGTCTTGGAAGCTCGCTCTTGGCTTATTATCTCTTCTACTTGGCTTGAGCTCCAAACATTGAGATGAGTGAGGTTAGGAGCAAACAATAACCATGTCAAATCCTTAAGACCATCGCAACCAGTTATTAAAACTTTGGATAGCTTGGGAAAGCATGGGCTTCTCAGACTTGTGTTCCTTTCTATCGATATCTCTCGCATTCCACATCCCCCTATGTAGACTTCGTGGAGATCACCTATTGATGGCAAACTCAATATTCTGACTGATTCTTCGTCAAGGTATTTAATAGATACCTTTTGAAGACATCTCACCAACCTGTGAGAGCATAACAGTTGTTCCAGTGCTGAACTTGACGTGATCTCTATTGTTAGAACTTCTAAATACTCCAAGCTTTTCAGCTCCTCCAGTAAGCTTATAGTTAGCCACATTCTGAAATTTAGTAGCCTCAACGTCTTCAGATTCGACAAATATGATATCCCTGAAAAACTCTCAAGGCACAACATAGACTCTAGATTCAGATGCATCAGCTTTTTCAACTTCCGTAAACCAACTGGCAATCTCACTATATTTGAATCTGACAAGTCAAGATACCGCAAGGAAACCAACTCTGATATTTGCTCCGGCAACGATTGGAGATTGACATTCCATGATAAATCCAAAACAACTAATTTCGGCATACACCGGAAGAATTCTCCAGAGATATTTACCAGATGGCGGTTATCCTGAAGGAGCAAAGTTGTGAGTTCAGGACACTCGGGACTGCCATACATCTCTTTAATCCTATTGTTCACCAATGACATCCTTCTCACAACTTTCCAATCCTTGACCTTTGGTATTTCGTTTAACCCAAAACCGGCTTGTACGATGCAGTTACCTTTATGCTTCCCGAGGTCAGATGCTATCCACAAGGCCATCTCACGAACCACATCATGCATTTTTACATAAGACTTATTGTTGAACTTTCCTCCCTCCACCAACAAAGAGGCACGAACAAGATTACCCAGTATCTCATAGCCTTGGTCCACAGCTCCTTTTTTATTTTCATATCCATCAATGAATCCCTCGCATATCCAGTAATCTATCAGCCTCTCCTTTTCAATTAAATTGTCTTCAGGAAACAGAGAGCAATATCTGAAACAAGATTTGACACTGTCACTTTCCAGATTGTCATAGCTGTACTTCAAAATAGGAAGAATCTTCTCCTTCACAGCCCCAAAATTTGCAGCATATGTAGTTAAAACATCTGATGCATGATCCCACTCCTGTGTAGTCTTCTTGCATGCCATTGTCTCTCCAATAACATTTAGCGCTAGTGGCAAGCCACAACATGCTCGAGCAACTTTTCTGGCGATTTCGGGAATGTCTGGGTGGCTTTCTAATGTAGGTTGTCCTACTTTTTTCTTGAACAAATCCCACGCATCATCTGTACCTAAACATCTGACTTCCATCGGATCATGAACCCCCATGCTCGCACATACGCTTTCAGAGCGAGTCGTGAATGCTATTTTGCATCCGTTTTCACTTGTTGGATTTGGGATTCCAATCTCGGTTAATTCCACTCTCTTCCATATGTCATCCAAAAGCAACACAAATCTCTTTTTGCTTAGAAATTTGAATATGTCGACTGCCTTCTGGTTTTCTCTTTTCTGGTTCCATTCCACGCCTTCAAATCCTATTTTTTCGCCAATCTCTTTTTGTATCTTGTGGATTTGTAGATCACCAGACACCACAACCCAAATGACAATTTCAATGCCATCATCAGTATCACAAAACCTATTGTTGATCCGAGTGAGAAGAGTTGTTTTTCCTACTCCACCCATGCCGTAGAGGCCCATAATCTTAGTTCCATCATCCATGAGACGGTTCCATGCCTTCTCAAGAATTGTTTCCTGACCAACAATCATCGGCTGAAGAGGCCTTTCCTCGCCCACAGCTCTCGTAGCTGGATGAGCCACCTCTTCAAAAACACCTTTAGATTTTAAGTCTTCAACCATTTTCAGCATCAAGAAGACTTTTTTTCCAAAGTGATAGCTCAATCTTAAGTTTTTCGAGCCAGCACCATAACAACACAACCTTTGAAGTTCAACAGTTCTACTACTATTTAGATCATTGAACTGGGATTCGATACTCTTGACTCTCTTAAGCCATACCTTGATTTGATGAAGCCTTTGTAGTCCTCCTTCTTCTGCTATCTGCACCTTACGTAGTAGATCAGCTCGCACTGCCTTGAGATCTTCCATGTCTGTCTCCAGGGCCATTAGATTCTCCTTGAGATTTTGAATATAACTGAGTTTTCTGCAAAAGCATCTACCGAGATGGTTCAAAATTTTATCGCATGATACTTGGACAGAAATACAACCACCCATTTTGCACAAAGAAAGATTCACAAATGCAACGAGGAACCTTAATTTAGAACTGCAAATTAGTAAATGAGATGTGAAAAGATTAGATAGAAGAAAGAAATAACTCCCCAACTCGGAATTTCCCTGGAAAAAATTGTTTGAATGAGTCAAAGTCTTGTTTTGCATCATCATTATGCATGGTAGCATCATATTTTTATGTAATATAGCAAAAATTCCAAGAATATGACAGTTGTAGATGCAACTACAGTGGCTATGTCACTTTCATTCTACTAAACAATGAGAAAATGGCCTACGAAGACATCTTCATTTTAAATTTTATGCTAATTAAACCCTGTCTCTTTCAATAGTATATAAACGAACAAGATTCTTTGTAAAAATACTCAGCTCCATTAATCACAACCGTAACTGAATAGTTAACATCGTCTTAACAGCTTACTGGAACTGGCTCAGTCAGCACATCAAATTCTCCTTGAGAACTGAGCCATTCAACATTAAGATTCGTTTCTTAATTTCGGGAGCAAAAATGACAGATAGACAAACCCATTGAAGCAAGCTTGGCGAAAACAAAAAGACAAAAGACAACCTTTGAAGCTCAGACTCACAAGTACTAAGCAGGTCATTCAATTGGTTCTCGATGATCAAGACACTCTTAAGCCATACCTGGAGTTGGGAAAATCTTCATGAACGCCCTATAAACTCTTCTCTATCTACCCTTCTTTGCACATCATCACACTTTGCCTTAAGCTCTCCCATGGAATTCTAGAGAGGCGCTAGATTATTGGCAAGGTTGTGAGTATAACTCTCTTTGACGCATAACCACTTAGACAACAGAATGATCGCTTGATCACATGGGAACGAGACTAAAACACGACTTCCCATGGCAGCTCCAGAAGAGAGGGAAATTCAGTTAGCAACAAAAATCATGAAGATAATACTAGTCAATAAGAAAAGAGATGAAATTTTATTCCTGAAAAAGGTCTGGAAGAAAAGAAAAGGGAACCAACTAATTCCCCACTTGGGAAGGAAATAAAGTAAACTAGGAAACGAGCTTTGATCTTGTAACTTTGCTTTCAGTGAGTCCATGGGCGTCACTTGTATATGCCATGAAAATAATATACTACCATTCAATCAGCAAAGACCACAAGATGTGTCTTCTGAATATTTTAGCATAGATTAATTTATAATATTGTATCAGGGAAACTAAACCATGTGGAAACGATCAGTATCCTTTATAACAATTATAGTTAATCATAATGCATTCCAACCAGTTGTTGTGCTTAACCAATAAAAGCAAGCACAGTGACAAAAGCGGAAGAAAAGACAAAAGAGCCTTCATGTGTTTCTTCATTTGATTTTGGATTGAATTTAATCTCAATTTGGAAAGATAATAAACTTTGCGTATTACAAAAGCTTTTCAAATCTTCCATCATATTCTTCACAAAACAACTCATTCACATGAATATAAAAACATAAAGTCAACGTAGAATCTAACACCATGATCTTTGAAATGAATACCTGATCTACCAGATCTAGAACACGACAGTCATCACTATGCATAAGCTTTCCCAACCAAGATCTGAAGTATGAATTAAATCGCATGGTGACTTAGGAACAGCAAGATTTACCTCCCTCTGCATAAAACACACACTCAAGCAAATGCAACATGAAATCCAAAAACATTTCAGAATAGTGAAATCTAACGAATCGTCTTCAGATTAGGTATAGTAATCGCGATCTTAGCCTTCAGATTAGGCTTTCTCAGCTTTTGGACTCCAGTGCTTACTCACCAGAGATGGACTCAGGATTAAGGGTATGTATGGTATGGGCGGAGTAGGCAAAATCTCACTCGAATCTTGCGGATCTCAAGCACCACAACCTTATAAATCTAGCAACAAAAAGTATTGTTGATCTGTGTGAAAGGTGAGATTTTGCATACTCGGCCCACATATACAGAGCCGTAATCCCGAATCCATCTTTGATGAGGATATGACTTCCCTTGACTTTTTATTATCACATGACACTGAGACAGAGAAACAAACTCCTATCACTGCACAAACAGAGAGATTCATAGAGAAAAACATCATAAGCTAATTCCAATTAAGCAAACAATTTATAAGCGATGAATGAAAAGATAGCACAGAGGACGAGATTTGATTTTGAATCCTATCAAGTTTTAACAACAAGCACACTCGATCCAAAAGAATGATAAATCGAATCCGAAATTAAGCACAAAAGCTAACGAATACCCAAAGATGAAGTACCTGCTAGACGAATCTATGTAATCCGTCGCAGAATCATCTCTTTGAGCTCAGACATCATCTTCCTTCCCAATGTCTTCTCATCTCTTTGGGTCCATAAAGAAGAGAGGCCCATTTATAACGTGGCCCAAATATCACACACATAGCACTGTTTGGCTAAATACATCCATACACTCAACAAGCCACAGAGCAAGCTAAAGGAATGTTACATACACTTGTGCTTTTTTCACGCGGATATTTTATTTTGGCAACGGTTCTGATGTGTTTTGATCTGGCGATCCAAATATGTGAGGATGAGAAATTTACTCCATTGATTCGGGAACTGTGCTCTTGTTTAAACCGGACATTGTCCGTTACCAGAGTCAGTTTTGCTCTGATTCTAGTGATGCTTATATGTTCTTTTCTTTTCACCGGTACAATGCCTTTTACCATTTACAAAGTTACACAAGTGGTTTATATTAACGGAAATATTATTTTGAAAGATTTGATTTTCACACAGTTCATGTAGTAAGAAGTCACAAGAATATTCTTATCTATCTAATCCAAAATTGGAAACTTGCATCAGATTGAAATTTTCGCCATCATACCATAACAACAACCAAAGCCGAGTTAAAAACTACCATAAAAAGAACCTGAACTACAATGTCAATGCCATAAGCTGCTGTTTCAAAGAAGTTCTGAGAAGCTATAAGTTCATTTACCTTAAACTTAAACCATGAAGAACTTCTACATTATCCAGTTAACAACATACCATCACATAATCGAAACACCACATGATTTAGCTTCGCAAAGAATATCCAACAAGATATCTAAATCATTTTGAGATCAGTTACTTACCATTTCAAATTACCATCAAAACAGCCTCTGGTCTCATTCAACAAGGCTTAGCATGCTTAATCAACAGTAGATTATATGCAGAATATGAAACCAAGTCTTGAACACACGAAAAACTTGAAACAATTCAACGTTACATATCCCTAAATCAAACACCTTTCGAGATCGAAAGAGCTAAAAGTAAACACATTGGATCCAATCCAACAAAGTTCAGTATATAAAAAACGAGAGATTTAAAACTCTGAGATATTAGAAAGAAAAAAAAGATAAAGAGGAATCACACAGACATCATCATTTCAATTAAAAATGAAAAAACAAACATGAAGAAGACAACAATAAAGTTAGTAAAGCAAACCACAACGATAAAACAAACCCTAGGATTCGCTCGAAATCAAACAAAACAAGTAAAAAAAACAAATAATCTCTTCTTTCCAAATTCAAATTTCAAAAACAAAGATTAGATCTCTCACTTGGCGACCATCCTCGCTATGAAATCTTCATACCGGATCTTTCCATCGGATCCAACATCAACCTCCTTGATCCACTCATCAAACTCATTAGGCTCCAGCTTCTCACCAATGCTGGTCAGAATATGCCTCAGATCCGCCACAGCCACGAATCCCGTACCTTCCTTATCGAGCACTTTGAATGCGTCGCGGAGCTGGCGATCGAACGGTTCCGTTTTCAGATGTTTCGCCATGAGATCGAGGAATCTGTTGAAATCGAACGGAGATGAGAGGTTTTCGGAGGCGATTATGGATTTCAGCTGAGCTTGGGTTGGGTTTCCGCCGAGAGATCGCATTAGGATCCCGAGCTCTGACGACGCGATTTTACCGTCGCCATCGGTGTCGAAGAGCATGAAGGCTTCCTTCATCGACGAGACCTGATCGTCGCTCAGACCATCTTTCCCCATTTTTCGATTCTTCCGGGTTTTCGGGTCAGATTTCCGGGTCGGGTGTTCTCTCTTTGCGTTTTTCTGTACAATGAAATTTAAGATCACAGAGTGGCGTTTGTAACTTTTAACGAGAGAGGTGTATACGGTGTCGTGTGGTTTTGATTTGAGGCCCAATAAAAATTGGCCCATTTATCTCTTGAAGTCATACAATACCCAAATCAACCTGTGACAGTTGAAATTGAGAAATTCTTTAAGACAACCAAAATATTGATTTTACTATTTATGTAGCCAATAGCACATTAATATTTAAAACATATGGTTTAATTTTTCGTAATTACAATGCATATTCAATTAGATCTAGCAAAACTAAAGTAATTTCGTCTAACCAATTAAACCAATCATATCACTTATTAGTGAAAGTTTATAGTGTAGGATCACATGTTTGAAATGAACAAATCATTTGCCTATAAAGCCTTCATATGTTTGCTAGTTACAATTAAAAATAAATAAAATATTAATAGGATCATTTGAGTGGGTTTGCTTTTTAATGTTCAAATCTTGCAAGATTAATGTTTTAAGTGTATGTCAAATCAAATTGCTTAAAATGCTTCCACTATAAAAACAAATGATTATAAGTTTGAGAAAGTGGGGTAGAAAGAATAAACATGACCTAATATTTCTTTAAACCATAGCCTATAGAGTCGTTTTCAAAGTGACTTAGGAATTAGAAAAAAAGCTTTAATTTGTCCCACATATAGTTGGATTTATGGGGTACAACGACAATAGGTTAAATGCATTGGTCACCATCAATGCATATAGCATATGATATCACCATGTGATTTAAAAGACACCTTCCACTTGGATAGTTTCACATGTTTGAGTTCTATACTTTATCTTTCTTTAGGTTTGCTTTTGAAATGGGATTTTCTTGTTTGACAATCTCCACTATCCCTAGATGCAAAAAATATCCCAACACTTCTTATCAACGATCAATGAGAGGTTATCTGTTATATCCAACTAGGAAAAGATAATCCAAAGTGGATTCAATGATTATTCAAGTGCACGTACCTTTATCATCTATAGGGAACAACTTTTATCATACTTAATCATCCGTTTCTTGTTTTTAGCCGCTGAAAGTGCTTTAAACCAACAAAATAAAACCGGTTTTGTTTGATTAGAACAAATTCGATAGAATGCATGTTATTGGAAAACAAAATGGTATGGTTCTCTTTATCGTTCTAATCGATAAATCAAGAAATGGTCCAAAAATTAGCATGGTTCTTGCCAATATGATACACACAAATCGAGAAATGGTCCAAAAAATAGTATTACTTTATTTGGCTTTGTATTTAAATGTTAAATGTGGATGGTATGGAGGAAACATATCTAAATTCGAACTACTGAATAAATCATAAAAATTATACTAAAACCAACAACATCCCCATTTCGTTAAACTAACTAATCCCAATTGAATCGACTCTGTTTTAGTTATCACATGATACAAAAGTCAATTCAATTGGATTTGGTTAGTATTATTTATTATACTAGCCAAATGAAAATTTTCAAAACTTAACTACTTTAACAAAAACAGTAGATCAATTGTGTTAGACTAATTATAGACTAATAAATTAGTTAAAATCTTGTTATAATCCAAACCTACACACGTCGGATTCGCCTGTAATAGTGTCAACGTCGACGATCTAGAAGCACAACCCTATCTTTAGAAAACAAAACATAGTAATCTTTTAGAAAATTTATCTATCACTGCCACATATTACACATTTTCTAAATCTGACCTTTACATAAAAAAAATTAAGATATTACTACTATAATTATCTCAGTTAATTCATAACAGGTGCATTCTCTATGCACATTCTCTGATTATAAGGATAAATAAACAACTAAATCTAGGGGTACTTGATTAAAGTTGATAGTATTGGTGCTAAAACCGAAAACAAAACTAAAATACATGGGCCATATCCAAATGTTTACCCAATGAAAAAACGAAACGAGACGTTTCTTATCGTATCACTAAGTTTTCTCTATAAAAGCAACCTTTAAGCTAAAACCCAAACAACAAAGCAGAACCCAAGAAACGTGAGAAAGTAAGAAAAGAAGAAGAAAAAGAAAATGAAATTGGTTTGGTCTCCGGAAACAGCATCGAAGGCTTATATAGACACCGTTAAATCGGTAAGTTTTTTTATTTTCCGACGAATCTTGCTTCAAAAGAACCCAATTTAAAACGAGAAAAGATTCGATTTTATCTCCAGATCTTAGTTTCGTTAAATATTTTATTCTTGTAATAATTGTTTCAATTCTGTTTCAGTGCGAGAATCTTGAAACGCCAGACGCGGCGGAGCTAATAGCGGCGATGGCAGCTGGATGGAACGCGAAGCTGATCGTGGAAACATGGTCAGAAGGAGACGCAATAGCTTCAAGTATTGGGTTAAACGTAGCGAGCCAACACGCAAACGCTAAACACATATGTATTGTACAAAACTCAAGATCAGAATCAGCTTATCTCCAAGCCATTCAAGAATCTTCATCTCCTTTGAACTTACTAGAGACGATCGTCACTGAAGAGCCCGAAAAAACAATGGAGACGCTACAAGGAATCGATTTCTTAGTCGTGGATTGGCGTAACAAAGAATTTGCAGCTGCTACGTTGAAAAACGCTGCGTTTGGAAGCAGAGGAGCTGTTGTGGTTTGTAGAAACGGATATTCGAGAAACTCTTCGGGTTTCGGGTTGAGACGGGCTTTAAGAGACAGGAAAGTTGTTAGAACGGTGACTCTTCCGGTCACCGGAGGTATTGAGATTGCTCATGTGGCGGCTAAGAAGACGGGGAAGAGTGAGAACAGTAAGAGAAGATGGATCACACATGTTGATCGTAGATCAGGAGAAGAACATGTGTTTAGTATCTAGATTAAGTAAGAGACAAATACAATTGTGAGAAGTGTTTATTGGATCTTGTAGTTCTATTTGTACATAAGATTCTATAGATGCCATTGTAATTGAAAAAAACATTCTTGTCTTGTAAATGTGATCGTTGTGATGTAATGTAAGAAAGCTTATGTGTTAACAGTTTATCTCTGTTTGTCTCTTGTCACGACGTTTCTTTATGATCGAAGAAGAACCAAGTTGGGAAAAATGAACACTATACAGTGATGGGCTTAAAATAGTTGTTCAGGAGTTGTTGAGCCCATCATTTAAGTAGTCTCGATGACTTGCTCTAAAATGTAATCATTTTTTCCTTGACTTTTCGCCCAAGAAAAGTAATTGGGCTCCCACTTAAAAGCTTAAGATAATGACCTAAAGTGATTTATAGTGTATGTTCGTTGCCGACGGGGATGTCCTTCTCCTCCGAATCTGCAACAATCGAGAAAAAAACATTCAATCCAAACTACTTTGTCGTAAGTGGATTGTCAAATATCTTTTATAGTATATGTTTTAGGTTGGTTCCATATTTTCTTCCAATATGAGAATATTCAGATACTACAAAGTAGGAATAGTCCATCAAATTAATCGAGATTTGTTATAGATATCAAAGTTTTACTCAATAGCAATGACTATATCTACAATATCCATGTTATTCATATAATATGGCTCAGGTTGTTCCTCTAATCCCTGAGGCGCAAAGGAACAAGTATAAGGAAAAAAAAATTAAAAGAACAACAACATAATTTATTGAAGCTCATAAATCCTATAGTTAAATGTGCGGCCCCGAGAAAATGTAAATGGTTCATTAGTTTCCCCGGTTTAATTTGTCAAGATATTAATTTCCAGTTCTGTTAATGTATGTAAAAAGCATAGGTTCGATTTTAGCCCTATTTCGTGTGTGGGTTATTCCCTATGTTCCAAATTATAAGAGTTTTTGGTTAAAATCACACTTATTAAAAAAATAAAATTTTTTTAACTAAAGTCATCGTTAGCCACTTTTATACATAAAAAGCAACATAAATTGTTATTTTAAAAGTTTTTTAATTATATTAAATTAAAATTTATTGAAAAGCTGCATAGATATTCTTCATTTATGTTTTTTTATGAATGATTTAACCATGTTTTTTTTGTTGGTATTCTTCAAATGTATACACAACCAGAAAAATCAATAGTAACAAAAAAAAGTGAACAATTTTGTTTTGTCTGATGACTGAAAAAAGTGAAATGTACCTTAAGGAAAATACAACATGGGACACAGATGAAGCTTAAGTTTGTCGTGAACCGAAGTTCCCTGCGGTGTTGGGCTGTCTGGATCCTGAGCGGTCTGACCAGTTTTGCGATCATCATTATTATCTCAGTTTTTAAAAATTAAAAATAAAATCCAAAAACGTTGGCAAGAAAAAAAGAAAAATGGGGGAAATTAAATGAGAAAGGAGGTGATGAGGCGTCACGTGCACATGATCCAACCGGTGAATAGTGACATATCACGCAAAGTCAGCCAATTTTCAGAGCCTAAAACCAAAAACCCATTCAAAATTTATGAGTTTTTAGACGATCTTACCCTTCTATTGTTCCATTTATTACCATCACAGGCCCCTTGTTTTCTCTCTCTTTTGTGAAAAGTTGTGTTTCGCTGGCTTTTTTTCCTAATTAAACTACAAAACAAAATTAAACTCGGAGACTCAGAAAATTAATTACTTGTAGATATTCGATTTCACTTCTAGGACTTGAAAATTTGAAATAAATGTGCAACTAAAATTATGCATTTTTAAACGTCCCTTAAACCAACTCTATGGTTATAAGTTGAAAACTACAAAGAAACTTTATAGCAAAAATAAAAATCGTCTTGTATTTAATGAAAGTTCAATAAGTAGGGATAGCCTAGTTAATGTTTATGCTTTCTTTGTTTGTCAGTGTTATAAATTGACTGTTATCTTCTTTTTTCTTTTAAGGGTTTGTTATAAATTGGTTTAGATTCCAAACTTAGTTTGGTGTCGACACGAATCCTTCGGTTAACAAAAATTAATTTGCCTCGAATATTTATAGTTATAGCTTTCCACTATTATACACTTATCACCTAAGAATGGTGAATGTACATGAATCAAAATGCTTTTCCCCCTTCCTTTCTCAATTCTCATGCTTATATATTAATTTCAAAACCACAATCACAAGATCTATAGAATGAGAATTAAAGTTGGGAGCTGAAAGAGAAGAAAAACCCAATGAATAAGGCACACCAATCTAACGAGTCATAGGCCAAAAGATTGTTTTGTTTGGTAATGTGGGTCAACCAATATAATAAATGAGGTAGCTGGATTTGCATTTGATGCCCTTCTCAAAATTTAATGTGACAATTCCCCCTACTCGATATTTATTACTAAGCAACAAATAATAATACAAAATTGTCACTTCTTATTTTAAGCAATTTGATGTCTATTCTTTCTTATATATTCACGAGTTCCACTGAATTTCTGGAACTGCATATCTTTATTGTTATTATACTTTATATATATATATATATATTGATAATCACCTAAGGATCACAAGAAGTAACGAAAACTAGTAAAAAAAAAACTGCGCAGTAAAAATGGCATATGCAGTAATAATCAGTACTCAGTACGATATGAAAATGTCCCATGGTGAATTTAACGGTAAATATACAAATAACTAAGAAAATGAATTTAAAAGTTTAAAAAATCAAACCAACTTTTTTTTTTCTTTCGAAAGACTAAAATGGAATCCTATATTGTCTAGTTACGTCATTTAAAGCTGCTATAACATTGTATATGCTTTTGCATTTATCTATCTTATATACCACAAACAATTATACTCTCCAAATCCATCAATAATGTAATGTTTTTTTTTTTTTTGACTTGCACCAACCGGAACTCTAACCTAACAAAATCACATTTCAAATGCAATCATAAGTATGTGATGTCATTTTAAAAACAAAATTCCCTTTATAGATGACCATTAACAAATTTGACGCTAAAGATAGGATTCACAATATTTTTATTATTGAACTATTTTTTTGTAGTTTCCCATTATGAGCTTTTGTTTTGTTTTTCTGGCAGTTTCCACTCTAAGCTAAGACTTGAATGGTAGCAGACTTAGAATACAAAACCAAAACTAGCAAACATCAAATCTATTTGCAAGTATGCAACCCAATATGCATTTATTGAAAGCAATTTTTGTGTACACTTTATATTTAAGAAGGAAAATTTTGAAAAAGAAGAAAGTGCTTATAAGTTCTAACTCTCTTCTTCTTCTTTTTAATTTGTTTTTGACGGTGATTGTCTTTACACCCATAAATATACACCTACATATACGTATAGATTTGTTTGTATTTTGTATACTTCCAAGTATATGTTTACAAAGACATGGGAATCAAATTAAAGTACCCGATGAGTAAACTCATTAGTCATTATTTCTATCTTACTTTAAATTTTAACCCTTGTGGTGTAGAATTTATCTACTTACTTAAATTTTGAGATAAGAGTCATATATATTTTTGTTGGTTTAAAAGAGTAGTTTATAAATGTTCCAAACAGCAGTAGGTTTACAAATCATAAAATTGAGTGGCACTTAAGGGATTAAAAGTCTATATGTATATTATTATAATTTTTTTAATTTGGTGATAGCGATAATAATCAAATAGACTTATTTTTATTTTTATTTTTTTATTTTTGTTGGGTCAAAAATCAAATAGACGTTATTAAAAACAAAAATGTCTATGAAATTTAAAAATTTTAGTATCTTAATTACAGAATGGATAATGTCTATTAAATTTTAAAATTTTAGTATCTTAATTACAGAATGGATTAGGCATTCTAGTTAGTAGTTTCGTATATTATATATATATATATATATATATATATATATAATAATAAGTAAGTGTCTCATTCTCATGCATTTGTTTGATATACATACAAAATTTTGTGGATATGTGAAAAATGTAAATAGCTTTTAACAAAATTTTCTGGCTTGTTTCAGAAGAAATGATCACAAGCTACTACATGACAATAGTTGATGAGAAAATGAAAAGAGAGAAACTTAATACAAACATCTCTTTTACGTATCCAAGGTCCAACGAAACTATAATCATTACATTTCCTTTGTACAGCAATACACACACGCACACGTAAATATATTTGAGTTACAAAATTGAAAAGTATTGGCCAAAGATAAAGTGCTGTGAAAGAGGCAGAACTAAACAACAGAGTACAGCTATCTCGGGAAAAAAAATAAATGGAAAAAATCGCCAGTAGTATAAACAAACGTTGAACGATGATTTAACAAATTTAAGTATCTATCAAAATTAACTATTTCTGATACTCAATGATTGAAAACGATTATATTAATAAAATTATTCCACTTGATAATAGTTTTCTGTATGATAAATTTCAAATATGTTACTTACTTTGAAAATGTATTTTCGTTTAAAATTAATTCCGTTCTATTTGAAAGTAACTAACTGGTTACTGTATATGATTAACAAAATTCTGATTTGTAACTAGTTTGCATTGGCAAAAACAAAGTTATATTCTTTGTATAAGTTCTTAAATGAAACCATAAGAGATTGTATCAAAAGATAGTAACAAATAGTATGAAAATGTTTAGACGGTTTTCTTGGTATATTTAATTTGGAAGTTCTTATTTCTCATGAAAATGTACATTTGCTCTTTCTGCTAAAGATTTGACTGAAATCAATCTTTGATGGAGTAAGAATATTTAAACTTTGAAGTTTAAAAATATTGATATAGAAGACGAAGTCCCTTTCTTCCTTTGTCTGTTCGAATTGAATAAACCAGTTTTTTGTTTTCTTTTCTTTAACAAAAAAAAGATATAGAAGACGAAATTGGCGGATTGGCGTGTGATCTATTCAATCTAGTGCATGTTTAGTAATAGGGAATTTTGTTTGGAACAATAGTATATACAAAGAAACAATATTTTTCTGTAGAGTATACGAAACAATAAATGTCTGTTAGAGCAACGACAACAAAACATGTCTATTACAGCATAGTCTTTATTTTTGGTTTTAGCTCGATCTAAGATGGATACAAATTTAATATTTGACCAAGCTTTACCGGCACAAAACCTAAACAGAAAGATATCATCATTTTCTACCTTTACTCTACAACCTCCCTTTTTTTTTTTTACTAATTGACTTGATAATAATTTACATTATCATGATCTAGTGTGTGTGTATTTGTATATTTGTATATATATAAAACTGAGATATTAAAGCTAGGGGTGGGCACAATTACTTCTACATTCACTCTTTAAGTAAGCGTGCCCGTTTAGTCAAGTAACAATGGGATTTTCAACTTCTTGTAAATCGTGAAGTATCAATGGATTTTTTTTACTTGCCTTACCGCCCGTAACATTCCGCCATTACCGTTACTATAATTACTAATTACTGCTATCCCAATTACTGCAATTACCGCTTTTATATCCGCTACCGCCACAATTATTCGCAATTACCCACCCCTACCCGCATTACTCATAATTACCGTCTCTATACCCCTTTACCACTATTACTAGATTACCTTACCGTTCTTCGCAAAAAAACGGGTCAAGTAACGGGACAAGTAACTTGCAAGTAGTGAAATTTTTAATGGTTTTCTTGGTCCCGTTTAAGCGAAGAATGTCAGCGGATTTTGAACTACTGCAGGCGGATCAAGAAGCAAGAAATTTTATGGTACCTTGCCCACCCCTAATTAAAGCAACCCCAAAAAAAAAAAATAAGAGGAAAGAAAGAAAAAAAATGGCTCCTTCGTCTTCATCTTCTCCTTCCAAATCTCCTGTTCCATCTCTTCAACAATCCCTTCACTTCACTCCTGTAAGTTAAACTCGAATCCCTCTTCCTTTTTTTTCCCGGGAATTTTTTTAACTATTACAAAGAACACACAGACCTCAAATTTGTTTTGTTTTGCTGTATTCCCATGTGATGACAACAAAAAAGTTTTTTTTTTTTTTTCTCATGGAAGTGATAAGGTTTAGCTCGAATCTTCTAGTTCATGCTTATTTTCCTGAAACCTACAATTATTTTCTCGAGAAAATGAAGGAAAAGAAGCAAGTTTAGTTACCTTTTCGTCTAAAGTTTCTTCCTTTGATTTCAGTGATTCCATCAGAATCTCATATCGTGTCACTTGAAAAAACTCTTCATATTTCAAAGATTTTGCTTCTATCTTAATTTTGGCATATATATATATATATATATATATATTTTCTCTCTGTTCTTTCAGATTCTAGAATGTGACGAAGACGACGACCTCCACGAAGAAAGATACATAAACAGAGCAACACCAAGCAGCGACGGTGGTTCTTCCGCTACCCCAAACCACCACCACCATCACCGCCGTAACAACAACCACCAACACACTCTAACACCTCTCCACCACAACGGAAAACCCACAAACAGAAAACGACATGACGACGATGAAGACGACGGTGGTGCCGTCTCCTGCAACAAGTGTCGACCTCACCACTCTCACCGTGACAAATTCTCCGTCGTACCTCTTGAAAGCCACAACAATCCATCCTTCATCTCTAGCCCTAATCTGATTATCAAATCGATATTTCAATCTCTTACACGGAGAAGCCCCAAACCTTCCTCTACAACGGCGTCAACGCTTCCTCCGCGCTCTTCCTCCTCCTCTGCCGCCGACGCTTCGAGAGAAGAGCAGTGGCGGTTAGCCGTGGCAGAGCTTTCTCATAAACTGATTCAAGCCACGAAGAAGAAAGAAGACGCGGTTATAGAAGCTTCTAGGTTGAAATCATCCATGTCAGAGCTCGAGAAGAAACTCAATAAGCTTGAGATTTACTGTCACAATCTCAAATCGGGTCTTGATGAGTGCAGCAACAAGAAACAGAGTGTTCCGATTCGAAAAGACGGATTCAACGACATGATCATTCAGCAATTTCTTGTTTCTGTGTCGGAATCTCGATCTTCGATCAGAGCTCTGAGCAGATCTCTCGCCTCGCAGTTACGAACCGTCGGTGGGAAAGTCTACGAGAGACTCTCTCTTCTCCTCCAACCTTTTGATGTAAAGATCAACTCTTTTGCGAAAAACCCTAAAAGTCTGATCTTTTACCTCGAAGCGATCCTGAGCAGAGCATTCTTCGAGGATTTCGAAGCTTCGGGGTTTCAGAAAAACGGATCGACCCGGATTTTGAATCCGATTGATCGTTGCGAATCCAATTACGCTTCGTTCAATGTCTTGATGGAGCTCACGTGGGATGAGGTGTTGAGTAGAGGAACCAAGCATTTCTCGGAGGAGTTTAGCCGATTCTGTGACCGGAAAATGAGTGACGTCGTTTCGATGCTTTGCTGGAACCGAGCCTGGCCTGAACCGCTTTTACAGGTAAGCGTTTAATCAAATGGTTTATACAGATTTATTTGGTTTATTTCAAAACCAATTGAATTGGACCGGGTTTTTTTTTTGTAGGCTTTCTTTGGAGCGTCGAAAAGTGTTTGGTTGGTTCATCTCTTGGCTAATTCGGTGAACCCGGGTCTGCAAATCTTTCGCGTGGAGAAAGATGACCGGTTTGACCCGGTTTACATGGAGGAAACTGGTGGAGACCGATTTAAGAGTCTAGTTCGAGCTATGGTTCAACCGGGGTTTTACGTCTATGGGAGTGTGGTTAAATGCAAGGTAGTTTGCAAGAATTGCGGCAGCGACGAGGAAGAAGTCGAAGATCGCACTGTCAAAGAGTGTAATAAAAATGACAAGAGTTTAATAAGCATTTGTAGCCCATTAGGAGTTTAATTATGTTGATTAAGGAGTTATAAAATTGGTGGTTTTTTTTTTTATTTGTTTTGTTCTGTGAGGTTTGTAATTAAAAAAAAAAAAAACTCAATGGCTGGCTTTTGCAAGTGAATATTTTCTAACTGGTATTTTCTATTGACTTTTGCATGGAAATCTCTAAGAATTAATTGGGTTATAAAGATTTTTTGTTTTTGTCAAAGTGATTCATGGAAGAGTCTAAAGTAATATATTGGCATTTTCTCGTTGGTTTCGTTGTCTTGGATTTCAATATATTTTCATCATTGTGACATCTAATGGTTGTCGTGACGTAGATCATACATGTGTGTACATCTTTATATTTACAATCCAATCCATAATCTTAGATTCTTCTTGTTACATACTAAAATTTAGCGCGGGGAAATAAAGATTTAACCAGAAATAGATGCCGTAATTGCAAATTACCTCGTGTAATAACTAAATGGGCCGTATCTGAGGCCCAATATGAATCTGATTATCATAAGTCTGAGCCTTCTCTGAATAAAGCCCAATTAGTTTGTGTTCTTCCTCGCTTTGTTACATTTGTTTCTTAGATTCTCATCGTCTGATTCAGTGATTCTGTTTTGCGTAGAAGATAGAAATGAATTCGATCTCTGGATCAGAGGGTGATGAATTCAGTTCGTTCTTCGAATTGTCTCCACCTCTAAAGAACAAGGAGGAGATCGTACCGGTGCTTAATCGGTTCATTGAGCTGAATTCTTCGCGGCAAGGTGAGATCGGAGCTATGTGTATATATGTGACATTTTGAAGTCTCGATGATTTAAATGGTTTTTTCATATCTTTCAGAAAGGAAGAGGATTGTATGTGTGACTTCAGGTGGAACTACAGTTCCATTGGAGCAACGATGTGTAAGATACATCGATAATTTCAGCTCAGGAAATAGAGGTGCTGCGTCTACTGAGTAAGTTTAGTTTTTTTATTTTTCTTTTTCAATTACTCACTCGTAAAAAATGATTCTTGATACAAATTTGGTTTTAATTTCAGGAATTTTGTCAAGGCTGGATATGCTGTGATATTTCTGTATAGGAGGTAACATTTTTTAGTTTTGTTTTTGTATTTACCAACTCTGTGTAATTGAAAGATTAAGTGAAATGATGCTTCTTTCTAACGGTTTTATTATGTGAATCTTTAGGGGAACTTGTCAACCTTATTGCCGGTCTCTTCCGGATGATCCATTTCTTGAATGTTTTGAGTTTCCAGATGCAAAAAACATTCGAGGTTTTTCATTACAACTTCTTTCTCAATCTGTAGATATATCAATCTAATGCTTGGTGATGTATATAAAGTGCGAGTTTCAGATTGGTACGGTAACAAATTATGAGCCTTTGTTCATCTTTTGGATTAATTTTCAGTTCATGCATCACATTCTGAAGCTGTGAAGATGGCTGTAATGGACCAGCAAGCTGTATGTGTTTTGTTTTACAAAAAGCTTATCCCTTGATGCTTTTTTGTTTTTTGTTTTTGAACTTTTTGTGTTATAGCTTTGCAAATTAACATTGCAGGCAGTAGCAGAAGGTCGCTTACTAAAACTCCCATTCTCAACCATTTATGAATATCTCCAGGTTCTTGAATCTTACACACACTACTTTTGTTATCTTTGTTGTTTTGTCATGATGCCGTATAATGTACTCTTAGAACTTTTCTTTGACAGAGCTACAATTGAAATTAGTTTCTCTTTGTGAATATTTCTGGTTATTTTTTGGCTACAAACAGATGTTGCGGTTGATTGCAACGGCATTGAAAGATGTTGGTCCATGTTCAATGTTTTATCTTGCTGCTGCTGTATCTGACTTTTATGTGCCATGGATGAGCATGGTAAGAGTCTTTCATGTCCCTATGACTATGGCTAAACAATTCATGTGTCTGAATAATGGTTTTTATATATTTGGTGAGACTAGACAGAGCACAAAATACAATCAGGATCTGGTCCTTTGGACATAAGTCTAGCTCAAGTCCCTAAAATGCTTTCAATCTTGAGATCTAATTGGGCTCCAAATGCTTTCTGCATATCATTCAAGGTCTTTCTCTCTCTATTCTCTCTTGTATTAAATCTCAAAAATTCGATGATTTGTATGGAATTCTCTGTATCCAGCTTGAGACAGACTCAAAGATTTTGATAGAGAAGGCTACAAAGGCTCTACAAAAATACAAAGTGCATGCAGTTGTTGCCAATGAGTTATCAACGCGTAAAGAGGAGGTTGTGATAGTTTCAAGCAGCGGTAATTTTGTGGTGAGACGTGATTGCGATAACCCTGAATCTATTGTAGAAGATAATCTCATTCGTCTCCTCGTAGATCGACATTCAACATACATCAAAGAATCTCAAACTTGATTCCTCCAATGCTTCCAATTCAAGAAAAGTTTGAATCATTCCTTCACCAGAATGGAACCTTGTATTTGTATTGAGTGATGAATGTATGATTAATTCAAATTTTCACATATTGTATAATTTTTAGATGACCACTACTTTTTATTCAAATATTTCTTGGACTTGGAATGTTCAACAAACAAATGAGCTAATTAAACGTAACCCGTTAAAAAAATTCCGAGTCAGGGGATTCAGGTGGCTACTTCAACGATGAATTTTCTTTTGGCTATTCTCTAAATATGTTTCATTTCACGTATCTTCTTATCTAAACAAAAATATCTGACACAGCGAAGACCTGGTCCGCATTGAAGGTTCGAAGCTTTGATTTACCGATTCAAACCGCCGGTTTGGGTCAACACGGTCTTCTCCGCGGGTTTCGAGAGAGAGAATTTAATTTAATTTAATTTAATTTAATTTAATTTAATTTAATTTAATTTAATTTAATTTAATTTAATTTAATTTAATTTAATTTAATTTAATTTAATTTAATTTAATTTAATTTAATTTAATTTAAGGTGTTGGATTGGGAGAGAACAACCAAAAAAAAAAAAAAAAAAAAAAAAAAGGAGCTTCTCTGCATCGGTCTTCGTCTCGTCGTTTGTCGTTCTCTACATTTTGATTAGTTTAGCGATCTTCATCTCTATTTATCTCCGGTCAATCTTTTTGTTCAATCCGTCAATCGGAGATTTTGTCTGGAGATTTAACAACTCTGAAAATTAGCAGATCGCAGCTATGTCGTACTCCGACTCCGATTCGTCTTCTCACGGTAGCGAGTACAAGAATTTCCGGCAGATTACGCGTGAACGTGAGTTCTCGCAATATTTGTCCGTTTCTATTCGATTTTTATCTGTTTTGACTCTCGTTGATTCAAATTGACTTCGTCATTTTTCTGGATTCCCGTGATCTATTTCCGATTCCGAGTTTTCCGGAGCATTCGTTTTAGTCGTGTTGATTCTGGGGTACTAGGCTCATGAGAACGATACTGTATAGCTCTCTGCGGTTTTAATTGGTTTATCGGAGGAGAATATGAGAGCTCAATGGCTGAGACTTGTCGCCGGAATTGCATTTGGGAAAGTTTTCTGATAAAATATTGGGAAATCTGTTGCTTGTTACACTGGTTTTGGGTTCTAAAGGTTTTAATTGAGATTTATGATAAGGTTTAGAGCTACAATGTTTATACAATTTACCAAAACCTGCCTATGGGACACTTAAAACAGAAACTATTACATGTTATTGATGTATTGTGATTGTAGTCACATTGTAGAGTTATAGGCTGGTTAGTTCATGTCATTTATCCTTGGGTCTAATCCATGAGGCTTTGGCTGCTGTCACTGTTCGTTTGCTCTTAAGGGTCTTTAGATTTCTTCCATGTCTTGGTGAGGCTTTATCTATTGGTGGTAGGGTATCTGATCTTTTTTCATTTTGTTATTTCCCAGGACTCTTGTATGAGATGCTTAGATCTGCAAAGACTGGGAGCTCAAAATCCACCTGGAAGGTATGTTTTCGTGAACTTCACTGTGGGCTGGCCTGATAATGTTCGCTTTAGGTTGATACCTATTATTTCTGCTAAGTTTTTTTTTTTTTTTTTTCCTTTTTTTCTTGTAGGTACTAATCATGGACAAACTTACTGTCAAGATAATGTCATACGCCTGCAAAATGGCTGATATTACACAAGAAGGAGTTTCATGTAAGAGTGAATTATTTTTGTGAATATTCTAGTTTGATATGATGCTTTACTTTTGAATAACTTAATTGGCGCAAGCTATCATTTCTCTGTAGTGGTTGAAGACATATTTAGACGAAGACAACCTCTACCTTCAATGGATGCGATATACTTCATCCAGCCAACTAAAGAGAAGTAATTTATCTTTGATGTTCCTTGAGTTTCAAAATGTTTGACATCTTTTGTTATTTCATCTTATATTAATGTTTGATTCTGTTGCATCAGTGTCATCATGTTCTTGTCAGACATGTCTGGGAAATCACCCTTGTACAAGAAGTAAGGAAATGATTTATTCTTAGTTATCGTATCTATCCTAAATACAATCTCGTTAAAACACGCATTATTTTCTCTGCATCTGTGAAGGGCATTTGTTTTCTTCAGCTCACCTGTTTCCAAGGAGCTGGTTGGTCACATTAAGAAAGATTCGAGTGTATTACCTCGGATTGGAGCATTGAGAGAGGTGTATATTGCATAAAACCATACTTTCTAGTGTATACTGACTATTCTATTGTATCTGTATCATAGAGCTGTGTTAGCATCCACATCAATAACTTACTATTTGATTTTCATTTTGCAGATGAATTTGGAGTTTTTTGCCATTGATAGCCAGGTATGGTCGTTCTGAATCTCTTTGGTTCGTGCACTTTAGCCTTGTTTGTATTTTTCTTCATTATATAGTCTGAAATAGTGTCGCCTGTGATATCATTTTGTTAGTGTATGTTTCATGATGTGAAATAGGGTCACAAGAGACATTAACTAACGAAAACTTATACAGGGTTTCATCACCGATCATGAGAGAGCTTTAGAGGATCTTTTCGGTGATGAGGAAACTTCTCGGAAAGGCGATGCGTCCTTGAATGTGATGGCTTCTCGAATTGCCACAGTCTTTGCTTCACTACGGGTACCAATGATTATTCTTATGATTAATGATTATTATCTGCGGATGACTCTTCTGAATCTTTTTGGACTTTACAGGAATTTCCCCCGGTACGATACCGAGCCGCTAAGTCACTTGATGCATCGACAATGACAACTTTGCGCGATCTAATTCCCACAAAGCTTGCAGCTGGAATCTGGAATTGTCTGGCAAAACATAAGCAGTCGATTGAAAATTTCCCTCAGACTGAAACGTGTGAGCTGCTCATCCTTGACAGATCTATAGACCAGGTTTAGAACTCTTTTTTTCTTTCTTTTGCATTTGATGTTTCTTTCATTTTTTATTATCCATCTACTTATGGAGCTCATGCTTCCTTCTCTTCATGTGTTATATGATTAGCAGCATTTTCTTGTTTTGAATGTCTAGATTGCCCCTGTTATACATGAGTGGACTTATGATGCTATGTGCCATGATTTACTGAATATGGAAGGGAACAAATATGTCCATGTGGTAAGTTCAATTCTTTGCCCTATAAGTTATTGTCATTTTGTGGTGGCTCTCTTCCTGGATACTCCATATGATGTTCTTTTAGTTTTTAGGTTCCAAGCAAATCAGGTGGACAACCAGAGAAGAAGGATGTGCTCTTGGAGGAACATGATCCTATTTGGCTGGAGCTTCGACATGCACATATAGCAGATGTGAGTCGGATGCCTAGGTCTTTATTTTCCTTTGGCAATGGGGAAAAAAAAACGTTAATCCTCTTGACCTGTGTTTTTCATCAGGCTAGTGAAAGATTGCATGACAAGATGACCAATTTCTTATCGAAAAACAAAGCTGCTCAGCTTCAGCATGGTAAGAGGTGGGTATTACTTTTATTTTTGTAGTAAATATATATTACACTTCCTCTGAACCAGTGGAACAAGATTTTACTGTTGGATTCTGTCCTCTTGTCATTCAGTTTGATCATACTCTGACATAACTCTGCATTGATCTACGTAGTATACTTTATCTGATTGAAAAGTACTTTCCATTGTTCTCTCCTTTTTTTGTGAATTTTATTCGTTTATTTGTAGAGATGGAGCTGAGCTTTCTACAAGGGATCTGCAGAAGATGGTTCAAGCATTGCCTCAGTATAGTGAACAAATTGACAAGCTCTCTCTCCATGTAGAGGTAGTTCCATAGTTATGTGCAACGCACCCTTGTCTTTTTTTGTTGTGTCCACCTCCACGTCCAGTGTGATATGCCTCTACTTTGTTTCCTTAAATTCTAGAACTTTCAATTTTAGGTGATGCCACACAAAATTACTTTATTAATATGCATCATATGATTAACATTTCACAGGATTTAGTTTCTGACGAGCTGTCTGCAGATATCCAGAGTTATCGCTTCTTTGGCTTTTTTTCTGAGCTTTGGATTCATATCTCTTTCTTGTCGTTGCAGATTGCTAAAAAAATCAACGACCTTATCAGAGAGCAAGGACTTCGGGAGCTTGGACAACTTGAACAAGACCTTGTTTTTGGTGATGCTGGGATGAAAGATGTGATTAAATATTTGAGTACTCAAGAGGTATGCATCTAGTTAATAGTGGTTGATTTCCTGTAATAGTGGTTAAATCTTTCATGAGATATTGAGCTTTTTCTTCAAAATTATGTACAGGAGGCAGGCCGTGAAGGTAAGTTACGCCTGTTGATGATCCTGGCAACAATTTACCCTGAAAAGTTTGAAGGTGAAAAAGGTCAAAATCTAATGAAGGTGCTTGGGGTTTTAGTGCTTCTGGATCTTTGTTTGGTTCTCAATCACCCCATCTAAGGTTTTATTACTTTGTTTCTAGCTGGCAAAACTCCCATCTGATGATATGACCGCGGTAAACAATATGAGATTACTTGGTTCAGCCGTCGATGCTAAAAAGAATACCCCTGGAGGTTTCACTTTGAAGTTTGATCTTCACAAGGTAACATCTTCTCTCCGAGTCTCCCATCAATATATTCAAACATGTACATCTTCTTTACATTCCCTGTAACGGCTGCAGAAAAAACGAGCTGTTAGGAAAGAGCGCCAAGAGGAAGCAGCATGGCAGTTATCTCGTTTTTACCCTATGATTGAGGTACCCAGGCTTTGTTTATTTTCCTTTTAAATTTTGTATAGGACATTACTCTTACTTTTTAGCATAATACAAGTTTCATGTGTTGACTATTCTCTCCGTATGTGAAATTTTCCAGGAACTCATCGAGAAACTTAGCAAAGGAGAATTGCCAAACGAGGATTACCCATGTATGAACGATCCAAGCCCGAGTTTCCATGGATCAACGTCACTTTCATCAGCGACAAGTAGTAGTCAAGGTCAAGCTGCTCAGTCCATGAGATCAAGACGCACACCAACATGGGCTAAACCTCAAGGTTCAGATGATGGATATTCAAGGTAAACTGTTTTTAAATAATCCAACATAGAATCCGTGGATCAATCCAATATACTCAATAATACCTACATATTAGTTTAGTCCTCGATCTTTTTTACTTCTGTGTGAGCAAGTGAAACCTAAAAGCTAGCTAAAACTATGCCTCCATTGTTCATTTGAAGAATACACTTTATGTTCACATCATTTCAAAACAGCAGAAAATAAGCTTTGACTTAAAATTCTTTTTGTTTCTTGCAGTGATTCGGTGCTGAGACATGCGTCAAGCGATTTCAAGAGGATGGGACAACGAATATTTGTGTTTATTGTTGGTGGAGCGACAAGATCAGAGGTAATGAAAATCAAACCATATTATCAGGATATAGGATGATATCTTATTACTGGAATCTTTGATTTTCAGTTAAAAGTATGCCACAAACTAACCACGAAACTCAAAAGAGAAGTGATCCTCGGGTCCACAAGCCTTGACGATCCTCCGCAGTTCATAACGGTAAGCCACACACACATACTTCACATTCCAAGATTTGGCAAACTGTGAATCACCCTCTCAATTTAAAGTATGCTTCTGTTTTTTTTTTGTCACCCTCAGAAATTGAAGCTTCTGACTGCAAATGATTTATCTATAGACGATCTCCAAATATGAGAATCCAGATCTCAAATCAAATCCTTGTCTTTGTTCTCTAATTTGTAACCAAGTAAAAGACATGAAAATAATCATCAGATTATCAGATCATGTCTGTAAGTGTTCCCTCGTTATTTGTCTGCTAAATATATAATGCAACTCCTAGATCTTTGGCTATTGTCTTCTTAAATTCGATTGCGTAAATTACGTACCTAAATCGTTATTTGCTTTTTTAAGAATCTTCTCTTTTGTACGTCATTCAATTCGATTGCTTTCAGTCATAACATTCAGTTGCATATAAAAATGCCCGACACAGAGCAAGGCAGTCTAACAACACCACCAACACATTTAAAGTTTACACACTACTTGGCTTCGGATCAATAGAGTCTCTGGTGAGCTGTTCCTCAGCTTTCCTCTTCTTCGTTACTGACACCAAACTCTTGACATAAGAGATATAGCTGTCTACATTGAATTTCCGTTTGCAACCTGCATAGTTCATGTACCGTATCTTCCCAAAAACCGGCCTCTCTTTCCATCCCTAAAAACCGACGAAGCACAAACAGATAAATCAGATTCACTCATAATATTCTCCAATCTATTCTACTACTATTACTTTTAGTCAATGGAAGGAGATGATGAGAGAACCTGATCATGAACGCCACATATAGACCACATACACCCAACATATCCACTCGGGTCACGACCGTCAATCTCATACTAATCAACATATCAAAAACTTTAAGCAACAAAAGGAAAAGGGTAAGAGACTCGGAATGAAATAAGGTTGGAAGTAAACCTTGTTATTTAGATAGATGGATATTGAGAGAGCCTCTTCAGGTCCTTTGGTCCATTCTAGAATCTTCTTTGCCCAGTACATTCTGCAAGTAATGTTGGTTAATGTCAGTTTATACACCATGGTTGCCACTATAATGGTTTTTAAAGCAGTCAAAATCTAGATATATGATATTACTTGCCTCATGAAACCGTGCATTTTCCCTTGATAAACCATCTCTAACTGAGAAGCATTCCATAGCTGCCAATTCAACAAGCCGCAAAATATAGTTTAAAATGCAGATGATAATCAAAGTAGAGACAACTTTGTGTGATGATAGGGGGTCAAGAGCTTAGGGGCTTACATGATCTGCTGTCTGTCCCTTCTCTAACTGCTCCAACCTACAATTTTAATACACTTTAATGTGTCAATAGAAGATTGGATGATTTTCTTTACAAAACAAATAAGGAGGTAACGGCTGACACATTACGAGTAAATGTGTTCTCTCTTATCTGGAGCATGATCCATTAATGACTTACGTGCCCACTCCCAAGCTCCCTTCAAAGAATCATATTGAGGTTGATAGTAGCAAAAATTGTCGGAGAGTTCTCTTCTCACAATCAATTCTTCCAAGAATGTGTCCACCGCCTTTTATGGACAAACAACACAAATACCAAACTAAGAGAGTGAGTTAGAGGTAACAAACAGAGAAAACTACCCAAGTATATACATTCAAATCACATCATTGGCTTATGAACCTGAGGGTATGAATTCCGGACTTTACGCGCCTCTAAGGCACATCGTTGAGCTGATATCTGCCCAAAATGTAGATAAGGAGAGAGACCAGAGAGTGCTTTTGGCTTTACAGGATTATTCCTGTCTGTTGAATAATTCTTCAACCTTTTCGTCAAAAAACCATCTTTACTCCCCATCAATACTTCCATCCCTGCATCTTCTCCAGGCACACACCATTCAATTTCAGGAACTTCTGCACCCTCCCTATTCACATATCATAATCATCATGGAACTCAAATGCCAAACAAGAATAAGGAATCGGACATTATTATTAAACAGATTTAACAGCACCTAACCTTACAACTTTATCGATGAGGCTATCCCAATCAACAGGTTTATCCACCATCCCCGCCCATTTATTCTTCGGCGGTTCGAGTTTAGGAAACTCAATGAGGTAATCAGGTAGTAGTTTGTTGATTTTACCCCGTATTGTTCTAGCACTGTACTCCAACTTCTCCGAAGCAGCCCACATTGGAACTACATTGTGTGCATCAACTTCATGTATTGCTAATGAATCACACGTTCTCTTGACAACCTCATCTTTACAACTCCGGATTTCTCGTAAAGGCGAGAAATCAGTAACCAGATGTGATGCTCCACATTCTGCGATAAAATTAGGAATTGTGTCCTTTGCATCTCCCTGGATTATTACATCATAAAGTTCCTCTTGAGATTAAGAAAAGAGCAAAAATACAAACCTACCAAGTATAAATCGTTTCATCAACCATTTCATTTCCATATATGAAAGAAATGCTTAAAAAACCCTAACTTTTCCTCCATGATTCCTATGAAATTACTAACACAAAGCAAGTAATATTAAATGGGTTTGGTGTCAGATCGAGCTCAGGACTGACCTGTAACAGAATAAACGGAATTTGAAGAGATTCGATTTGGCGGTGAAGCTGGCGCAAGCCCTTTAACATAAACCCTAATTGTCTCGCTTTTGCGCCCAGAAACTGGTCGAACAAATTGAACACGACGGCCACCGGCGCTTTGGTTCTGTTTGCCAAATCAACGGCGTGGATCAACGCCCAGTTATCTCTCAACCGTTGATCTCGGAACATCCAATAAACAACGGGACCCACCGTTTGATCGGACGGTCGCCAGGAGCCTTCTTTGAGGACCCGGATCCGACCCGTTTGAACCGAGATTGACGACGCCATACGAAACGAGGAGACAGGGATTGCGGATTTTTTGGATTTCACTAACGTGCGCGGTTTATGCGAAGGTATCGCAGCGGAGGAGAATAACTTGCGCAGGGGATGCTGAAGCGACAAGGCGCGCGTCTTCGAAAAATGGAGGGAAGGCAGATTATTACCACTGTTTGAGTTTGTGGTTTGAATTGATCTACGTGGATGATCTATAATCTAAACACGTGTCAATTTGTGATTGCCCAAGTTATTCTCTCTACTCGCGAGATTTCTTTTTAACAATTAGCATATGGTTTATTAACGGTTTATAACATAAAAGTTTATTAATGAGTTGACTCCTATTACAAAATCGTCTTAAATCTATGACATAATAGTTGTTATATCATATATGTGTGTGTACATGTTCTCTACGTTCTTCGATATCTGCTTCCATCATTTTTTTATGCATTATGGTCCAAACTTTCTTTTTTGTTACTACATAAAATGTGTTATTTTGTAATTATTTATTCTTATGATGGTGCTGTGAAGATAAACGTGTAAAAATTCAAACGTATCAAATTCATATAATGGTGTTGATTAATGATGGAAAAAAAGAGAGAGAGAATAGATTGACCTATATAGTCCTAGTTCATCATTTCCTTTAAACAAAAGAAACCTAGAGCAAATTATTACTTCACATGCTCGTCGATCGTGCTTACTTATGGGTTTACTCATTTGAATATCTCAAATGCATTATTGGAAACATACCTTCTGTTTCATCATATACTATGCTTTTATACATATACATTTTCATTTCCGTGCGCGTAATTTTAAAATAATACTCAATACATAAGATCTAATTAAGGTGTCAGTACTATTTCTAGGTTTTAGGTATATATGCGTTTGAACTTAGAAGTGCGATGGTATATATTATTAGCTGAAATCATTGTACAAAGTACCGTTTTAATTTCGGCCCAGTTATCAAATACTCCCTCAAAGAGGTATCTCATTGCCAGAGTCCTACTAGTAGGAATCTATTTAAAACCCACTTAATAAATTAATGGTGCTATTGAGGTTTAGAATAACTAAAAAATTTTAAATCTTGTGTGTGTCCTCTTTGTTTGTATTTATATACATGGTACCACAATAGAAGACAGATTGTACGAGTCACACATCTTTTTGTACTGTAATAATTAAGAAACAATCGAATGAATGTGGAAACCAAAACACACACCTACCATATCTTATTTTCTGATTCGATTCAGTAGTTAAAGTTTTATTTGATCTCGACTATACCAAATTTTCATTATTAAAATGATGGGGAAAAAAAAAACTATAAATCCTTTAACATAAATGACTACATTAACCTTTCCCATGTATTTATCGACTCATGAAACGTAGAATATTCCAGTCTTCTTACGTTCTCCGTTTTGGGTTGGGTGGGTTAATATTTTTTGTATTTAACGACAGCCTCTAGCACTGCGCAGAATCATTGTCTTATATACCTGATTTTTATTTAATTCATTAACTTTATAGGGAGACAAAAGCTGATGTACAATAACTTGAATATTATTATATGTATTTGTTTGACTTGTGCGTATATATATTTACTTTCTCATCTGCCATGACAAGACCAACTATGTGTTCTAGATCAACCATTAACAAAATTGTAATCGTAAAATGGATTACAAAATACAAATTTCATTAAAAAGTCCGCTTTTCACTAAAATGTATTAAGCTTTATAATATCAGGAACAAGCAAAAAGATAACAATGATATTACATGAAAATGGACCTCTTTGATTGATAATTTGACATTCGAATTAAATTAACATGCTGGTTAACTAATGTAACTATATGTAGGTCCTTTGAACTTGTTAACAAAAAAGGTCAAAACAATATTAATTTCCTTCATTTTTAATTGAACTAATTGCTAGAGACAGTTAGTTCTCGAACCAATTTGAAAAATAATCGAGATATAGTTGCTCGAAGATTATTATAATTTTTATTGCAATATACTGTATCTACGGAGAAAATACTGATGTTTTCTTAAAGATTGTTTGCTTTAATAATTACAAATCAAAATGATGTTTTAATATCCGCAATGTGGTTGTTATCATTCGTTATGTCGTCTCACGAAAGCTTACTCTAAAGTTTAAACACTAACCAAAACAGTGAAAAATATATAACCAAAAATGAAATTTTGTTTGACGTCACTCATGGGGGGGGGGACTATTACGTCATAAACTACGGAGATTATTGCGGTCAAGCAACGGTTTAACCGCACGTGCCAGGAGACACGAGGAAGTATTCAGAACTCTGTCAGTGAAACGACGTAGTTTCATCGAGAGTTTTTCTTTACTGAGGGGAGACAGTTATCTGCTGCTCCTCAAACAATATACTCTCGTAGAAAAATACTCTGTGAGACACGTGTCCCAATTACAATAGAGTATCCATAGCAATGGATTACCGAAATGAAATCAAGCGTCCACCTCACACGAATGTAATGATATCTAAGCCACTGGTCTTGCCACGTGGTAGGTTCATTCGTAGCGCAATCAACTGCCTTAAATATTCTTTTCGCTTATACGTAAAACTTATTTTACATTTTGGTTTGGTGTTGATGCATTTTATAAAAGTTTAAACAGGAAACAAAAGGCTCTTGAGTCTTGGGGATAAATGCAAATCATATATACATAACATATGCATTATTAATCTCTTTCAGATATTTAAAAACGATTTAACAAAAGCACAAAAATTTATGAACGAAATGGCATTGGATAATTTGCATTAATTGTTTTAGGTTTATTTTTTGTTACACAAAACATACGTACTCTACGTTAAAAGAATACCTAACGCCATATTCTGAGAAGAATGTACAGTTGTACACTATAGTATTTTCTTAAAATTATTATTTATGTACTAAGATATATGTAAGGTATGAAAAAAGCTGAAAAATCAATGTACGTAAAAAAATCGTAGACATATAAATTTGCTGTTAAAGGGAGAAACAAAACAAACTTTAGCTTCTTTTTTGTTACAAAGAAATAAACTTTAGTTTTCTTAAAACATCATTGAAGTTTATTTACTGATTATTGCGTATTAACAAAAACTAAAAAGATATTGTTCTCTTTCAAATCATTTAAATTATTCTTCATTTTTCTATCTTTTTAGCTTTCTATAACCTTTAACGAAAAAATAAAATAAAATACACATTCATATAATTTTTTAGAGATTTGGTGAGAAGTCAGCATTGCCGACAGGAAATTCTGCCTCGCCACCAAAACGGTGAAAATACCAAACCAATAATTACAATAACTTTTTTTTAGGTTGTAATTATATGAGCACATAATTAAAATACCTTTTTGACGATATAATTACAATAAGTTGAGTTTATATAATATGTAACATACTAACATACATTTGTAATATATTATTTGGTTATATATATATATATACTGTATGTTCTTTTTAATGATAGACAAAGAGGTTCAATTTATATATATATATATATGTTAAAATATTAATTTGATTTTGTGCAAACCATAACTGAACTGCGGGTTATTGCCTATACCTCCCAGTTTTTGTTTAAAATGCTGATGTATATGAATAAAAAGGTGTACGCCCAATGTATTTTAATTTTAATTTAAAACTAGTTATCTAATTTAAGTTTTGATTGTTTTTAGATCATCTCTTTGGAGGTGGGTGAGGTGAATATAATGCCTGCTAGAAAGTTAAAAATTATACAAGGAGAAAAAAAAAAGTGTATATAAAAAAAAGTAGTGTATACTTTGCTATTTGTGGGGTATAAATATAATTATTGATTTCTACTTTTGGGGCTGCTCCTTTGTTCGGCATAGTTACAAAATTACCACCCAATAAAAATGATTGCTTGTTAAATAATTTAAAGTTAAAAAATATCTCCCTTCAATCAGTAGCCTATATAGATTCGACGTTAACATTTATCATTTAATAACCGTTACTATAAAATTACTTGTTAAATTATATAACAATGCTTAGAATGCGTACATATATATATATATATATGTCTGTGCGTATATGTGTGTGTGTGTGAGCGAGTGTGTAAAAAGAGGTACTTGACTTATCTATATGTCTGTAACTTAAATGGAAAAATAGCATCTAAATAATTGTATTTGTTTTCCTTTGCTTTCACTGTTCTTACTTAATTTGTGTAATTTCACTTTAGCTGTCCGGTCAGTCCATTTATGAAATCTTGCCACTGGATTTCAAATTGTGGTACTATTGATAAAGTAATGATTTTCAAGAATATAAATCATGGGTTACAGATTTTCTTTATAAGTAAAAATACCCCACAAAGTACAAACCATGGGCTCATAAATTTAAAGAGGAAATTGTTTTTACCTTTCTAACTATTCACAGCGGTATAATTCATGGGTAAATCACGCAATTTCCTAAAAGATAGGTTAATAAGACTTGTAGGATTTAGGAGTTTAGGGTTTTAGAATTTGACAATTTCACTTTTAACAGCTTCAAAACGGACCTGAATACAAGAAGAAAATACTATGATTTTGATACAATAACCTCCCACTAAACTTGCTTTCATGGTGGGGATCCACAATTTTTGTTCTTATGAAAGAAAGACTTAAACGGGATTAGGGATATAAAATAGATTGATAGTTACTTAGGATGGATAATCATACTCATAGTTGAAGTGAAATCGAAACCCGTTAACAAGGTTTTGTTCTTCAGCACAAGTAGTCTAGATGACAAAGTTATGCATCTTAAGTCTGTCATTGCCAACAACAAACGTTATCATGAAGAAAGAACATTAAACTTTCAAAAGTTAAGTCATTTTCTCGAAAAGTAAAGATATGTTTTCAAGTCATGATTAAGAATATGAATTTAGATGAAAAAGCAGAGAGAGGGATCATTACATTATGTACCAAGAAGAAGAAGAAGCAAAAGCTGTCATTAATTAGTGTTCTAACTTCTAACCGATACACTGATGATAATGACAAGAAACTGAAAATATACAAATATGTTTCACCGCAAATTATGGTATATAATAGGCTAAACAAATACAAATACTCAAATCACATATCGTTTCTCACTTTCTAAAGAGGAACCAAAAGTACAAATTGAATATTAATGATAGTAGTAAATAGTAAATGAAAGAAAAGAATCCAAACAATCCTACGAAATGCCAATTTCTAATGACAAAAACTAAGCTGAAAAATCAAATGGATCAAAAACGAGATTCAAATTTATCAATGTCACACTGAGGATGTATCGACAAGTACATCATTTAGCAGATGATCATCACCATTAGCCATTGCGAGCAGCTCTGCATCCCTATCCTCCTCGTTCGAGAAATCTCTCCTTTCGAATTTCGAATTAGCTGATATAAAGATAAGCTTTTGAGCTCGGTCTACGGCTGCATGTGACCTCCCATTTGAGTTAACCCATTTCAAAAGAGAGGAATTGCATTTGAACCCACCAGTAGTCGCATGGAGGAAAATGAGCCTTACCGCAACTTTCCCTAGTGACCTGAACTCACTAAGATACGTCTCCCAAACAAGTCTACTGCTTTGAGGATTCGCTATCCTCATCTTTCCAGTAACCGGATCACGCTCTTTCATTTGGACCGCTCGTGCATACATAGGATCAAGTCCTTCGGTTCTCCATTTCATTAGTTCCATCAAAGCAATGTGTGCCTCATCTCTAGAGACAAGCCTTGTTATCAACTTATCTACATCTTTCTCTTGCTCAGGCGACAAACATTTGAACGGAGGAAGATATTTTCCGCTACTATCTCTTATCAAGTAAAGAGGGTCGAGTATGAAAGCCGCAGCCCATGCCGGATGATAACTCTTCTTGAATCTTCTCTCAACGAGTTTCTCCACATGTCCTTCCCCTACATTAAACTTAGAATCCCAATCTTTAATCTTAGCTCTTAGCTCATCCCATAGCGGGAGGCATTGCCCAACAAGCAGCTTCTCTTTCTCTATTCTCCGAGCCATGTCTTTGACAAGCTTGATCAAAGCGTGAACAGCCTCTACCTCATTCCAAAACCCTTCATCTCCAACCATGTCTCTAACCTCCCTAGCTGTATGCTCCTCCATCAAAACAACCTTACAAGCATCATCATGCATTACCAACTGAATAGCTCTAGCGGAACTCAACACATCCTCAAGAAGATTAAACAACGGCTCGAAGTAACAAACTTTGCTACTACTACTACTTCTACTAAGTTCATCGTAGTAATAACAATGTAAAGGCAATCTAAGCATGACCGATTCACCATGTTCCTGCAACTGATACTTACAGTGTGCGTTTCTTATCTGCGCCGTGTAGTTGATGAACTTGGCTAGTCTCAGACAGTTTAGTGAGACGGATTTGAATAAAGGCAGCTCTTTTACGAAATCTTTGATCAAACTGTTAAGCCCTTGAAACTGACAAGACAGATTCACCATCCATTGATTCTGGCTCTCGAGATTCCTCAGTGCTTTGGTCTTAAACTTATCAGAGACTATCCCAACACATCTCTGAGGTGAATTCCCACAAATACCCTTAACCGTCTCCAACAAAAGCTCCTCTGCGTAGTTCGACGGCACAGCTCCGTTCACCAGAATCGCTTTTCTGTACAGACTCGTCCCGTTGGGTAAATTCACAATCAAATTCACTAGATTCTCGCCGGATTCTCCTGATTTCCAACCGTCCGATGCGATTTGGAGAAACATAGCGTCTCGGATTCGTGATTCAGCCTCTGATCTCGCTTCCTCGTACTTCATGTCCAATCTCGTAGTGGCGAAATCTCTCTTGGAGATGATTGGTAAACCGACTTGGCTCAGAAAAGCTCGAAACTTTGGATGCTCCAAACCCGATAGAGAAACAGAGCCGCAAGATTCGAAGACCCAATCTGAGAGAGAATCCAAAGCTGACTCTATCTGCGATCTAGTAAGAGACTGCGTCTGCGACGTTTTGGGACTCTTAAGTTTCTTCACACTATCTTCAAGCATAGCTAAAGGACCCAAATCATCTTTTCCGCCGGAAAGCATTAAATGCGGCGGCGGAGTAGTGGAATAATGCAACTCTCCACCACAAAACCTCGAAGGATCGACGACGGTTATGGGCGTGACGTGATAAGAACCACCGATGGGAGGAGTATTAAGCCGAGAAGGAATCGCGGTGGTGACAACGCCGGATGAGTTTCTCTTCCGGTGAGTTTGAGGAGACGAGGAGGAAGATGAAGGAGAAGGAGTAATAGTGGAAATGGGAGTGATTGAGTTGAAATTAGGACAAGTGCCGCGTTTGAGATGCTCAGAAGCAGTGCGAGAAGGATTAGAGGCGGAGAAAACAGCGTCGCATAAAGAACAACGAAGCTTCACGGCTTTAGGGAGACCAGTGTCGGTGTTGCGTACGAGGATTGGTTCAAGATGAGTCCAATACCACGCGCCTTTACCTTTCACTGCTTTAGTTCTCACCGTCATTAAACCTTCGTATCTCTTGTTCAAAGCTTTCGCCGTTAGTTCGTCTGTTGTTAGTCCATCGATCGCCGTCGCCGGAGGAGCAGGAGTTGGAGGAGGAGGAGGTAGAGTCTGTTGTTGATGAGCAGCAGTAGAAGCGTTCGTCGTCGCCATCAGGAGAAAAGTTTTGATGTAAAAAATCGGAAATTTCGAGGTTGGTTCTTAAAAAAGGGTTTAAGCGGGAGTTGCTGCCTCGTAAAAAACGTGTGACATTTTTTTTTTTGTTTAGCAGTGAAAGTTCGCCGGAAGATGATGACGATCTTCGGCGTTACAGTGATAAGTCCAAGCCATTTTTACTGGTGATCAAAAAGAATTGAGTTCACTCCTCTTCTCTTCAGACTCTGTGAGAGATTTTTCGAAGAAAGAGACAGAAGCGGAGAAGAAGAGGAGAAGAGAAACAAATATGAAAGAGAGAGAGAAAGGGAGAGTGAAGGACACGCGCATGGAGAAAAGAGTGAGTTAGCATGGAACAAGAGTGAAAGCAGAGTCCCACGTCGTACGAGAACCCAAACGTTACATTGGCTCTTAGTCTCTCTCACTTACTCATCATTGGAGCGTTTTATTCACGCGCTTTTTCTCGTTTGGGGCTTTGGTTTTTTGTTATATGTTTTTCACCTTTTTATTTTTCTCTCGAAAATACCTTTTCTTGTCTCCTGCTTTAATTTTTTTTTTTAGTTGGAACTATTTGGGACCTTAGTTTAATGCATTTTAGATTTTGTTAATCTATGTTTATGATTTTCTGGTTATGTAGTCTGTACTCTGCAGTATCTTAAGAATTTTGAAGAATCTAACGTTTGTCAATTTTTTTAAATAGCCTGCGAGATTTTTTAAAAGGGTTTGTTGACAAAAAAAAATACTATAAAGTTTCGTTTACATAATCCTTATTTTGTATTTAGCTGTATGATGATTACATGAATTTCCAAGATTTTCTTTTTTAGTATAGGGTTAGAAATAAATCTGGTGAGTGGGATTTCCATATGTGTCTTGTTGTCTACGTGGGATGTGTTCAGAATTTGGGCATAAAATGGTAGAGTCAGAATTCAATTTTGTTTCTAGATGGACAGTGGAAGACATTTACGCAGAGAGTTTGTTCCGTTGACCATTTTGTGTTGACTCATGACATTTCTTTTTTATTTTGCTTTTTTTTAATTCAAAAATTTTTCTGAGCCTTCGGTTCAAACTAATCCTTTTTAAATTTAATTTTTTTTTTCACAGCTTTGCTCTGGATTAGATGACGAAGTGAAATCAAATCCGGATCTTAAAACAGATATATACCCAACCCTAAACTATTAGAATATCACCACTTGGTTAAAGGATGAGGATGTCACAAATCATTCGTTCATATTTTTGTCCTCGGATTTTAAAGTTGACAAGTTGTAGTTTTGTAATTTGACTGAATCTATTTTTTTACCGACAGTTTTGTTCCTATTTCCAACCATTTTCTATAACATTTGTTTGTTAATTAAGTTCTAAAACATTGGGTTAGTTAGGTTTTTTTTCTTTATCGTTTGCTTTGTATGAATGAATGTTCATGAATCATGAGTGTCATGGCCGTCGTTAGCAGTTCGAAGTCATGAATAACAACGCCCTTTGTACTTCTTCACAACATTCAACTTTTTTGTTTCTAAAAACTAGTACAAAAGAAAGATAAACACACAAATATCATTGAGATCCAGTTTCACGCTTTAGTCTTCAAAATATCCATTTAAACTCACTTAGAAAATATTATAATAAATAGTACGGTCTAATTGAAATTACTCAACAGTAAAACACATTTTCTGCTAGATACCAAACCAAATACCATAAAAGTTAGGATTTTACTTTCAAATTTGTCAGAGAAATATGAACATAACCTACAAATTACACGTAATTTTATTTACTTTAAACCCATTTAAAACTGTGTGCTTAGTTTCTGTGCCCTTTTTAAATGTAAAACGACATGAACGACTTAAGTGATGGTTACAAACAACATGCCACCAAACACTTAAATGATAGGTTGTCTTGCTATAGCCAAAACAATTCATAAAAGAATAAACGTTATTCTCGTTGAAAATCTCATTGAAGTTTTTAATTATATAGAGAATAGTTTGACAACTTTTTACTCATCAAGATTGATTTGCATTTTATTTGATTATTTTCGCATATGAGAATATAAAACAATAAAAATAATTCGTACATTAACGAAAATAGTAGAACATTTTAAGATAACATGGTACGAACAAAATATAATGCTACATGCCTTCACTATTTTTAGGAAACCTTTTTCAATTTCAATACATCATAGTAAAAAAAATTATAACAAACTGTGTCCACTATGTACCTTAACCAACAACTAAAAGCAGATTGTCTGGACTGATCAATATAATCAGTTAGATCAACAAAAGTTATTCAAAATATGCAGGGTTAAAGTTCATCTAACATTATAGTATAGTTTATGATGCAGTGAACTAGCTTACCACAGTGTCATATTGATTATTGTCTCCAAAATAACTAATAAAATTTCGTAAAATTGATATGAATAAAGCATAATGTAATCGTATGTGTTAAAAAGTCATTGTAAAATATAAAACATAAATGAATATGAATAAAATAATAATTAAAAAAAAAACAAGTGGAGTTAGTATGAGTCAAGTTTTAATTGGTCAATATCTAATGTCAATAAAATCACATGTCACGACTGTCGCCCACCTTCTCATGTATGCATGCTTATGAATGATCCATGGATTCTCGGTTCTAAATATACAAATTCCACCCATATTTGTATCTTTAAAAAAATTAATAGGCAGAATTCTATTTTCTTACCACATACTTTAGATCAGTCCAATCTTAAAAGATGGATTGTACTATCTATAAGAATGATCTTGTCTGTTACATACCAACCACCCAAAATTCATGCATCATCATATAAGGTTTTACTAAACATATCATGTTAAGAAACGAAACTCGTAATATAGTGATAACTATTACCAACACGTTGTCATAATTCATAAATTTAACCAGGTTAAATGTGCATGTTGTATGAATTGTATTAAAAAATATCATAAAATAACTTCGTATGTTAATTAATATTATTGTGAGTGCCTTTGTTACTTAAAAACTATCTATAAAAAATACTAATAATTATTTAAAAAGGATTATTATTGATACAATAGTGAGAAAGCTTTAAACGAAGACTCAATCATTTAAAATAAATACTGATATTAATTATTACTGTGACGACGTAATTTGCTTGATTCACAAACTTGTACAAGAATTTCTTGTCTCAACCACTCCACTATATGTCTATATCGTGTCTAGAACTGTAATATAAATATACCATCTAAGAAAATAACAGAAAGTTACTAAAAAAAAGTATAATAGAAATAAAATTAACTAATGCGACCTATTATATTAAGCGATATTAATTATTTGATTAGTAGACTTGGATGTTTTAGTTATTAACATAGCCTTTACTTAAATGCGATATTTCAAGAGAATGATAAAATTGGAAAAAAAAAAAAAATTAGAAAGAAAGAAAGCGAAATACATTGAAAAGATGAAGCTCGTTTTTGTACTAAGAAAACAGCTGGCTTTATCAATCACATGATTGAATGGTTTCTGGGCCCACTTTTTATTTAATATATTTTTTTCCTTGTAAAAAATTATACGCCTTGTAGTCTTTGTCCCAAACCCAAACTATTAAGATGTATTTGGGCTGAGACCATAGGCCCATGGGTTCATAAATCCTACCGGTATATTAAACCGAAATAGTATTTCAGTATAATGAATTCGGTTATAAGCGGAAATCGAACCGGAACATCTGTAAACAGCAGAACCGGGAATCTCGTGGCGTCTAGGCTTTTACTTTCGCACCAGTTCTTTGTTTCGATCAGAATCTCGAACTGAACTGTCGAAACTCGCCGACCACAAAGTTGTTGTCCTAACATTCTATCTGTTCATCATCGAAATTTGTTTGGAGGATAGAGAAAGAACGAGAATAGATCCGAGGAAATTGTCGGAACCAGAAGGAGGAAGATGGGAGATATCTGGACTTGGCTTATTTCCTTCTTCTTCCTCATCGCTCTTGTCGGAATCATCGTCTATCAGGTTTTAATTCGATCCGATTCCCTAGTTTAAAATCAGAAATCCTAAAGTTCTTATCTATCGAATTTGTCAGTTCTCTGCATACGGTTATAATATTTCCAAATTTGACCATTTCGAGCCTTTTTGTTTCTGGATAGTCTGTGTTTTAACTTAAAATTAGGGTTTTATGTTCTTGCCACATGACTGTAAGAAGAAAAGGTTTGCATTGTGGGACTGTTTTAACCAAAGTAGTAAATCTAAACACTTTTTATTGGTACATTATTAGTTTTTATGTTGATTGATCATGTCTGGTCTGAAGTCAATCCTTTAGTGTTATTGAGTTTATACTATGATTAGAGGAGTCACTGAGATTGATAAGCTAGCAAATTGAATCTTCCATGTAGAAAAGCTTGGCAAATTGTGACATAGAGAAAATATGTTCTTTTTCTAGGAAATTAAATTTTCGGAATTTGACATCTTTCATTTGCAGCTTGTTTGCTTAGCGGATCTCGAGTTTGATTACATCAATCCTTATGACTCTGCGTCGAGAATAAATTCGGTGGTTTTACCGGAGTTTATTGTACAAGGAGTGCTATGCATATTCTACCTTTTCACAGGACACTGGTTCATGGCACTCTTATGTCTCCCTTATCTCTACTACAACTTCCAACTGTAAGTCTGTTTCTTACAACTAATCTCTATCTTTTGCTTCAAGTAAATGTCGATGTCTTGATATCTATTCGGCTTCTTCATTGTTCAGTTACTCGAAACGACAACACTTAGTAGATGTGACCGAGATCTTCAATTTGCTAAACTGGGAAAAGAAGAAACGGCTGTTCAAGCTTGCTTACATAATCCTTAACCTCTTTCTCACTATCTTCTGGTAAAAAGCAAAGATCTTTGCAATGCCACTTTGCTTAAACTAGTATAGATCAACAGCTAAAATACTTTCAATCTGCAACTCTTGTTTTTTAGGATGATTTATTCGGCGCTGGATGATTACGAGGACTGATTGATGTAAAATAGTCCATCTTCTTCGGTTTCTCATCTGATTGACCCCGCGCTTCAAGATACAGCGCCGTGCTTTTGGACATGGGAAAAAAAGAAAGGAAAATGTTAACGGTTTGATGTTTGTAAGATTAATGTTCAGAGAGATTTGTGTATTTCTTTTTCTTTCTTAGAAAACATTTTCAGATAACTCAGTTAGTTGTTTTTATGTCTTGATCATTATTTTTGAGCAATCAAGCTCGTTAATTACTGGTTACAGGACACAAGAAAACTGAATGCTTTCAGTGTTAGAAAAATATTGTGTAATTCATGTGAAATTTGATATTTAAAAAAGTAAGATTTTTTTTTTGTTGTGACTTTTGAGTGATGTATTAAAAGTTAAAATGAGGTTGTTCAGAAGCTTCCGTTTCAGTTTTGTAATTGTGTTAGCTTATAAAGCTAATCTCTCTCCTTCACTGTGACAATCGGAGGAATTTGGTTATCAAGGTGATATCTTTCTCTGGCTCATCCTCTAGATTGATTCCTCCTTAGTAGACGAAGCAAGGTTCTTCGATCTTCTTCGTGACGGTTTCAAAGGTATGTGTGTGTGGTTTGATCTCTCTCTCTCGTCCCATCCTAGATTTATCTGGTCTATAAACGTGAAATTTTAGATTTGGGAATCGAGTTCTATTGCGATGTTTAGGTAGCGAAAACCCAGTAATGGAGTCGTAAAAAACCCTAATTTCATTTGGGGTTCTCTGAATCGAAAGAAGGGTTAAAGCTTTCCTTGCTCGTATGATCCATCTTTGTTCTGAATTTTCAAGAATATTCTCGAGTCTCATTTGATGAAAATTGATCTCAGATTATTTGTTTTTATACAGGTTTTACTTGTGTCAATGGTTAATGCAATCAAAGGAGTGTTCATTTCCTGGTACCTTTGTTTTCGAATCTCAAGCTAATCCTGATGAATCATGATTGAAGTCCGAATGATTAATTAATTCAGTTTTTTTTCCTCTTTTATGTCTTTTGTTTGCAGCGATATTCCGATGGCACAGTTCATAGTGAACATGAACAATTCGATGCCTTCGTCTCAGAAATTCATAATTCATGTACTTGATAGCACTCACTTGTTTGTGCAGCCTCATGTTGAGCAGATGATTCGCAGCGCCGTTTCTGAGTTTAGAGATCAAAACTCTTACGAGAAGCCTGCTTCTTAGATATCACATTTCACTCATACTTGTTTCTTCTTCGCTTTTCTATGCTTTGTTGATTACTTTGAGACACAAATTATTATTTTATGTCGTGGGAATTCTCTTTTGATGAACTTTGATATAAGTTACTCACAAGTATGCAAAGTGAGTTGGTTAGTTGTTGTTCAACTGGGATAAGATAGTTGGATCTGAACTCTCAATGCCAAAATGATCCATCCAATGGCTAAGAATCTTATTAAGGAAACAGATTCAGGAATCGGAAGTTCAAATTTCTGTTTACTTAGTAGCCCAAGTAAAAATCAGAAATACAATTGGACATGTAAACCAATCGGTTAAACTTAACCAATATAGTTGACAAAACCCATCGTCTTCAACAAAAATACCCAATCTGTAAGTTTTTATTCTGTAAGTTTCTATACTTCTAGACTTCTAGTCTAAATTAAAAAAAAAAACTAACAAAAAAGAAGAAAAAACCCATCAGTGTTCGGCTCTAACACGCTCGACAGACATGGCGGTCTCGCTTAACACAACACTTCACCAGCCTTATCTGAGTCCGAGGCAATCTTCGATTATCTAAATTTACATACTTTTGTCTCTCTGGTTATATCTATTCACTTCCATCTGATTGTTTTTCTTTTTGTTTGCAGCTGTAGCATCAAGCTTTATTCTGGGTTAAAGCCTCAGTCCGCAAGTTTGTTCCTTTTCTTCTTAATCTTTTCGGAAGTTTTCATTTTTAATCGAATTGGTGTGTGCTATGCGACAAAACTGATTAATTCGTGTGACTGTTGTCGGAATTTGTTCAGGCTTTTTGGCAAGTGGGTATCAGAATTTGAATAAGGAGTTCTATGGAAGAGTTCATAAGAGTCTAGAATCCAGGTAATGTGAATTCTTCTTTAAGGAATTGATTTAAGGCTTGGGTTTTGCTTGGCTCTTGTTCAATTTTACTTAGAAAATTTAGGGTTTTTGCTACCCCACATTATTTATACTTGATTTGTAATAGAAATTCCTCTAAGTAATGATGAAAGGTGACAATTGAGCTAAAGACTTATAGTACATAACAAGATGTGAATGTTAGAACGTGTGAGACCGGTAATTTCCTTCGAATGTGATGATTCATTAGCTTTGTCTTTCGAGGTAAACTCAAGTGTGGTTTCTGTGTTCTGCAGGAATGGGAAAGCGAGCAGGTCACGAGTAAAGATGATGCCTATAGGAACACCGAGAGTGCCCTATAGAAACCGAGAAGAAGGCACTTGGCAATGGGTTGATATATGGAATGCCCTTGTATGTAACTTCAACTTATACATACCCTTGTGTATACGTTTTATGTGGTCACTGTGAAAGTGGTAACTTGAATCTTTGATACAGTATCGAGAGCGTGTAATTTTCATTGGACAAAACATTGATGAAGAGTTTAGCAACCAGATATTAGCAACCATGTTGTACCTCGATACTCTTGATGACTCAAGGAGGATTTATATGTACCTAAATGGTCCAGGCGGTGATGTAAGTTTCTCTTTCATTCTTTACATATTTGGTCTTTGCTTATACTTCTCTTGCTATAAACGTTTTTTGTAATAATTATTGTAGCTTACTCCAAGTCTAGCAATCTATGATACAATGAAGAGCTTGAAAAGTCCTGTTGGAACACATTGCGTTGGTCTTGCTTATAACCTTGCAGGTTTTCTTCTTGCGGCTGGAGAAAAGGTGATTTCTTTTCTCATTTTTTGAATCATCTATGCATCATTCTCCATAGTTTAAATGACTATGTCTACTTGGAAATCATGAAATATGTATGCTAGACTCCAAGAACATTTGGGATTTTGAACTTTTGTTTTTTGTTGGTATCTTTTTTGCTGTGTCAAGGGTCACCGGTTTGCGATGCCATTGTCAAGAATCGCCCTCCAATCACCGGCTGGGACAGCCCGTGGTCAGGTAAATAAGCCGCCTTTCGAGTTTTATTCTACTAAAACCTTTCAACATTATGCGTTTCATTATTTCAATGCTTTAAACTCAAATTTCTCTCAGGCTGATGATATCCAAAATGAAGCGAAAGAGCTTTCACGGATAAGAGATTACCTCTTCAATGAACTAGCCAAGAATACTGGCCAGCCTGTGGAAAGGGTTAGTTTTGTTTTCATAATGACCAAATCAAATAGTTTTATTTGCTATTTTTTGATATTCTGAATGATGATGATTGATGACAGGTCTTCAAAGACTTGAGCCGGGTGAAAAGGTTCAACGCAGAAGAAGCTATCGAGTATGGACTTATTGATAAGATTGTTAGACCACCCCGCATCAAAGAAGACGCTCCTCGCCAAGACGAAACCGCAGGTCTTGGCTAGTCTGTTTTTTTTTTTTTGGTTGTTATGGAATTTGCCATGTCAAAAGTTTTTCAGTCTTTGATGTTCTTGTGATTCTGATTGTTTACCGGATAAAATCACTTTTCTTGTTTTTCTCATTCCACCCTATAAACATCTTAAAGTGCTGTGTAAGATCTTAAGGGAGTGACTTTCCTGAAAAATTCAACGAATTGCCGCCAATTACAGAAGTTGAAACTGACATAAAAAAAGCTCTTGCTTATGTTTCTGTCTGGCTTTCTTGTGCTGTTGGTTCTCTGATCTACGAAAGCTCCCTACCACAGTTGCGTAATAAAGAAACTTGGCCGGTTTAGTTTATGGTTAACTAGAATGAGCGTGAACCGGCGATATCCACCACCCATATTTCCTACAAATATAAGAAGTTAAGTCAAAGTTACATACGAGACTTAAAATATATTCTGAGGGCAAGTTTATGAGTGTTTTTACATACTGTATTAATTATCAAGTTGTATGCAAACTAGAACTTCCATTGGCTGTATTGTTAATTATCAATTTATTACATAGTCAAGATTTTATATTATTAAAAATAGTTAAGCTAATAGCATAAAAAGCTGTCGGTAATATTGATACATAAACTAATTAACAACTTATAAACCTAATACATGAGAACGACGTTAAATATAAATGTTTGACTGGACATCTGATCTGATCTGATCTTTCGAGATTTTGAATTTGAAAAAATGACACTAATCTATATTCACACTTTCAAGTTTCAACCACCAACTCTTGTGAAATAAATTTCCAACAAAACTAAATAAGAAATTGGAGCAACGTGCAAAGAGAAAAAGAGAGACCAACAATTGCTCCATGAATCAACCCACCAAAATCTTTATTGGCTACCTACCTTTATTGTCCTTTTTCTTGTTGGAAAATTATGATGGAAATTTCCATTATTCTTTTTCTAGAACATATGACTATTTTTTGGTAAATTATGTATGCAATTTCTTATAAAACATCTGTTTTTCTCATTCAGAAAGATCCCACCAATACTGGCAAGACCTTCTCATAATGAGGGATAATTTAAAAACTATTCAACAGATAATTTGTTTGAAAATTTTCAGTCACTTTAAATAAAAATATTGGACTTGCTTAAGAACATTCATCTTGGTACGGTGGTAAGAATTTCTGAAAATATTTCGCCACAAAATCATGTGAACGTGTTGAGCAATCATAACCACATCTAGATTTTTCCAAAATAATATGACCCAACTTTTAAGCATTATAAAATTCCACTAAGAAAATGGAGTATAGTACAAGTCAACCACTAACAATCAAACACAAAAAAATAACGAAACAATAATTAATTAATTAATTTTAGAAACTTTATACAACCAATTCTAACATCTAAAATCCCAAAATTAAAAAAGTAAGCAATTTCTGAATTTTCTAATCATCCCTCTCCTATATTTACAAGAACATGACCAACCATTGCCTAACTTAAAATTCAACCTACCAAACCGAACTGATAAAATGGATAATCCTCTCCAAGGCACGCGGACTTCTTCAACAAAACCCGCGTGCCTCTCAAAAGATGTATCTCATCGAACCGAACCACCGGTTAACCCATGATTAGAAAGATTTTAAGAACATGATTTGATCAGACCAAAGCTGAATAGATTTCTCCAAACCAAACTCCCAAGTGAAACCAACACTGCTTTAGGCTGTTGATGTTCTTCTCCATCTTCCTTCTTATGATTCATTGTTGGCATCTCCTTCACTCTTAAACACTCCAAACCGATTTTCTCCCTAACCGATTCAATCAATTTCAAGCCCGGTTCGTCTCCATTTGCATCAGTTACATAGAATATGTTTGTAGCCATGTCGCCACTCGTTGATATCTCTGTTCTTGTAACATTCAGACTGTTTTCTCTAAATGTCCGCGTTACTTCCGCTAGTAAACCTTGTTTGTCTGGATGTCTCAGCTCTAATCTCACACCCTAAACACAAACAAAACCAAAGAAATGTTTTAGATTTCCGACTAAAACATTCTAAAGATCAAACAATTTAAGAGTAATCTTATATATATACCTCAGAAGCTCTTCTTTCGACTGCAGCTTCTAAGCATTGAATCACTCGTTGTCTCTCTGCTTCTGAACTTATCGGTGATCCATCTTTATGCCGGATATAGAATTCCTAAACAGTTTAACCAAACAAAGGAAACATCTTTTAGCTCAAAATCACACAAAAGTGAAACCTTAATTCAAATGAATTTGCAAGATCGTTTCAAGAAACATACCAAGTGAGCTTGGTCTGCAGATGTGTTGATAGTTGCATGGAACACAGCATATTCCATATCGGTTAACGTACAAACCACATCGAATAAAAGCTTAGTCCGGTCCTGACAATGAACATTAACCACAGAGTAACCCCTCTCAGCCCAATTCTGAACCGTCACAACCACCATTGGAGATCTCTCCTCTTTCTTGGATCTTCTCTCGTAGTCTCTGTCTTCAAACATAAGCTGATGAAGTCTACGTTCTATGTGCATCATCGAATCCATGGAAACACGAGTCTTTGCAGCGGATTTAACGTCGTTATCGCCATTCAAAACGTTCTTTAACCGTCCCTCGATCTTGGATATTTTCTGAGAATCAAGAATCGGAGATCCTGAGGTACAATCTCTGAGGTAGATTATAGAAGCAACTCTACCGTTATGCGTCCAAAGCTTAGCGTCAACGACATCACAGTTGAGATCAGAGAGAACCGCAAACATCTCAGAGAGTAAACCGATTCGGTCAGTTCCGGTTAACTCTAAGGCTGTTAAACCGTTAACTTCAATGTTCTCTCCGTAGTAAACCGTCTCAATGGACTGTGAAATCAGGAAAGAAATAAACGTTTCTATATTTAGTATACATGTTCTTGAATTAAGAATATTGTTTAAACAAAATTCAAGAAGCTCTAGTTAAACTTACGAAATTACCTGTTCAATGTATCTCAAGACGCTTTGGTCATTTAATTTGTTTCCGTTTAAGTCAGTCACATGGAAAACTGCAGTAATTAGACAAAACGAATTAGGAAAGAAATGTAATTAAGAAGATACTATTAATGATCATTAGAATTTTAAATATTTATTTACCATCCATGTTCCATCTTCCATCAGAAGAAATGTAAGCTTTTTTAATGGAGAGATTCAAATCGGTGAGAATTTGTACAGCTTCTAACAATATCCCATTTCTTCTTGAACTATCAACCTGTGTAGAACCAAGATAAAATTTCTTATTAAATTTTCAATATTTTAAATTTGTTCTGAAGTTATTAATTAGATTATGGAATTAAAAATTATTAAACTAAAATTAAGAAAAATATCTTACCTTGACAATTGTCGCTGAAGAACAGACACCGTTGTCGATAACGACCCTGTAATAATGTACGACTTTGTTATAGATTTGTTCGTCAGAAAAAAATAAAATTTATTATCTCAATTAATAGGATTTATAAATTAAAAGTTTTAAGAAGATAAGTCCTCAAAAATAAATATTCAAGTTGATTTAAAAAAAGAGACCGTGAAAGGAAAGTTGAGAAAATCTTCTAGGAAGAAAGACAGAAAGAACAAACATTTTTAATATTTAATATTCTTATTTGAAAAGGAAAATAAAAAGTAAATCAAACGAAACAAAACAAAAAATTGAAATTTCAAAATTCAGTTATAAAAATCTGAAAATTAATCTTATCATTTCCCGGACTGATATGAAATATTTATCCGGGAGAATTTTCCCAAAGATAGAAACCCATGGAAAAAGTTCCAGAAAAGGAAACGCAAAAATCAAATTTCTGGGTTTATTCGATTTTAAAGATTTGTTATAATCTTGAAGAAAATCCAAAGAAAAAAGAAGAAGAAGAATAAAAAAACAAACCTGGGAGTGTTCATCCTAATCACAAGCTTTTCATACTCATCCAGATAACCCTTCATCGCCATATTCTAACTCTCAATCTCTTTGCTGCAAATACGTCGTCGTTTTCAATCTCTTCTTCTTCTTCTTCTTCTTCTTCTTCTTCTTCTAAAGATGTCCAGCAAAACACATGTTAAATCTCTGCACCAGCGTTTCTTTCTAGACAAACGGTTCCGTTTTTAATAGCTCTGGAACTTTGAGAAACTGTTACTTTTTTTTTTTCTCTCTCTCTCTAGATATCAAAGTACGCTTTCACATAATCCTATACACTAGAACTCGCTATATATATGGATAAATAAATATTTAATTTAAGTTGGTAATATTTCTCTCTGCAAATTATAGAAAAGTCACATGGAAGAGCACGACTCACGTATGTTGCAATTGCTAAAAGTCTTCTCCAGTTGGACTTATAATGTTTCATTTTCTTAATTATTTTATTTTAACCTTAAGATGTTTCTATTACCAACATTCATTCCACTAATTATTAACTTTAACCCCGCCAACTTAATTATCAAACAAAAAAATCTAACCCCGCCAACTTTCATCGTTTTAAATTTTAAGTGGGGTTATTGAATATTATATTTTAATAGTATTAATTATATTTTAAATTTAGAGAGAAATCCAGTATTATTTAATTGTGTATTTGAAACAATACAATAAAATGCGTTTTTATTCTATACAACATTTGTTTAGGAGCTGTTATTCCATTGAGGCTTTATTTGATTTTAATGGACTTAAAATTGTAGTTATTCTAAAATCTAATTAGTAGATTTTGATGAAATAACAAGACTCAAATGTGGGTTCTTAAATCCATTGCTAAACTTTTTGTATGGATTACCTTGTATTTAGAAATCATTGAAAATAAAATAACTACCTAATATTTTTAAAATAGTCATATCAAAATATAACATTTATCAAAACGTTTATACGAATAAAAAATCCATAAATTTCAATATAAAATTATCTTAAAAAAGACAACTAAAACTTTTATCTCTATATCTAATTTTTATTATTAGTTGTTTCGTTCATGATATTGTGTCCCAAAATCTTCTTCAATATTTTGAGAATCATCGAATAATATATTGCCCTCCATGTTTTCATCATCTTCTTCGATAGGAAATTCATCAGACCGACTTGAAAAACGCCAAATATTCTCTCAATCACATTTATTAATTATGCATGACGATGATTGAACAATTCATGCAGAGTTTCAGAATCACAACCTTGGCCAGCAAAATCTTAGAGGTGATACCTAAATTAATAAATTTACATTAATAATTATTTTAAATTAATAAAATTAATTTTTATTATGATATTGTGAGAATATCTGGAAGCAATTGGGAAAACATGAGAAAAGATTAAATAATTTAGAAATACTGGGTAAGAGGTGGTATTTTGTTTACTCATATTTTAGTTAAAAGATTACATCAAAATCTATCATTATTAAAATACAATAAAATACACTAAAAACACATGTTATTGAATATAGACATGATTTTATTGTATTTTAATAAGTATTGACTTTGATATAATCTTTTAACTAAAATATGAGTAATCAAAAGATCACCTCTTACCAAGACTTTACTGGCCAAGGTTGTGATCCTGAAACTCCGTATGAATTGTTCAATCATCGTCTTGCATCATTACTAAATGTGATTGAGAGAATATTTGGCATTTTCAAGTCACAGTTTTTAAGTCGGTCTGAATGAATTTCGTATCGAAAAAGATGATGAAAACATGGAGGACAACATATCATTCGATGATTCTCAAAACAGTGAAGAAGGTTTTGGGACACAATATCAAGAACGAGAAATGAAAACATATGGAGAGAAACAATGACACAGAGGCCTCAAACGATTTATAGAGATGCAACTAATAATGAAAACTAAATATCGAGATAAAGGTTTTAGTTGTTTTTTTTAAGATAATTTTATATTGAAATTTATGAATTTTTTTTCTTCTTATAAACGTTTTGATGAATGTTATATTTTGTTATGACCATTTTAAAAATATTAGGTAATTATTTTATTTTTAATGATTTCCATATAGAAGGTAATCCTTATAAAAAGTTTAGCAATAGATTTAATAACCCACATTTGAGTCTTGCCATTTCATCAAAATTCACTAATTAGTTTTTAGAATAACTACAACTTTAAATCCATTAAACTCAAATAAAAGATCAATCGAATAACAGTCCCTTAATCTGTCAACGAATTTTTATTTATTTATGATAATTCATATATTTCGTACATTTCCTAAAATCTATTAAATCTATTAAATTCAAATAAAATCTCAATAGAATAACAGCCTCTTAATCTATCAACGAAAATCTTTTTATTTATGGTAATTCATATATTTCGTACCTTTCCTGAAATCTAAGTTATCACTGTTATCTAATCCTTCCATTGAACATATATTTTGTTACTTTTCGGAAAACAAAGTTATCGAAAATCAGACTAACAAATCCCAGAAACTGGTTAAATTAGCTATTAATATACTGTATTCCCGAAATTAGTTAGAGATCCCATCATAATAAAAAGGAAACCAATAAAACCCACCAGCCATCCACGTGTCAACAGATCTTTAATTCTGGTTGTTCAACTGTCCAGCTAGGACGCCACCTGTCCTAGGTGGTTTTTCCTTTCCTTTGCGTGCATTCCACTCTACTATGATCCTTTTTCCGACAATCTTGGATCTAACGGCCAGGGTCTTCCACGTGTCATAATCTTAAAGGTCCCACGTCAAATGATACTCGCTTCGTAGCTTAGATGAGAATTCTTCTCCTTCATCGATTCACCCACCTCATTACGTGGGAACGTGAGAGCTACGCGCTTCTTCAAAATTCCGTACTTTCCCATACCTAAATGTCCGGTACTACCCTTGTAGTATTTGAATAAGGTCTTTGCTTTCCAAGGGTATATATGTCTTTTCACATCCTGAAAATCTCCGAATCGAGAGGCGCACTTTTTAGAGGGAAGAAGATCTATTTGGGACCCACTAAAAAGCTGGCAAGTGAGAGTGTCACTTTAAGCGTGTCGTGAAGGGTAAAACTGTCCTTTCAGCTAGAGAATTTAGGGGCTAGTCACGTGCTGACATTAATTGGTCCAGACGTAGCGGAAGAAAAAGTAAATTCGCGCGTGACACTCACGTCGATGAGGTGATTTTCTCGGCCTACCCATGAGACCATAACTCAATTTACCGAACCTATACCGACTTTAGTAATTAAACAAAAGAAAGACATATAAAAATACTCCTAAAACGGAATATCACAAAATCAACTTTATTAGTATAAATAATATATGATCGTCCATAAGCGTGATTTCGCTAACTTTCTTATCCTCGGAGTATATAAATAGGCTACAGTTAGAAGATTCCAAAAACTATGAGATTCTTTTATATTATTATGTGGATTATATATAGTATAATTTTTGAAACTCTAAGGAGATCATTCGCATTAAATACGAATATGCCCCACGTATGGGCCACTTTCTACAGAACAGAACCATGTCACGTGCAATTACATGTCTTAACGATCTAGTATAATTATATACGGTCTAGATCTTGCGACGTGGACGATAGAGTTCTATGTAATACTATTTCAGTTTTCATTCATCCTTGGACGTGCGGTGCAGTAACCGAACCTGCAAAAGCATTTAACTATTCGTCAAGCTTAACGGACGAAGATGATTCTTCTGTGCTCTATTTAACTAATCCTGCTCCATTTATTAGCTATTGTTAATGTCTGTTATTAATGAACATTTGGTTGCTATTTAAATCTAACTTTTAAGTATTATAACTCCACATCCAATTGTACTGTTTGTTCTAGAAGAACTAACAAAAAAAATGTGTACAAAATCAAAATGTGTAGGCAGAGAATCTTAGAACAACTAGCAAAATAAAAGAGAGCTATGAGCTTTTCCATAAGTCCAAAAGATATAAGTTAATATATATACATATTTAGCTGAAAATATGTTATTTTGGGCGTATTATATTATACGTCGAAAATGTGTTTGGCTCTTTGGCATATTTGTTGGTCTTTTTGTTCTCTTTCACACGTCGGTTTAAGCGGGAAAATTAATGTACAATTCTCCGCCTGAAACGGAAAGGCCGGTTAACGGTAGCCGGTGAGAGCCGAGCCACGTCATGAGGACGTAAAAGATAATGACGATGGATTCTTGCACTAGAATCAAGCAAAAGAAAGGGGTCCACGAGGATTTGGGTCGGGTCAGTCGGTACCGTTAGTTCTCCGAGAAATTCTTATTTTTTGATAAATCTTTTTTATGTGACTTTTCGTTACGAATAATAATAAGAATTATATAAAAAAATTAAAAGTATGTGGAGCTTAAAGGAAAACAAACACAACCCACAAGAAAAAAAACAGCCTTTGCGCAACTCGTAGGAACGAAACGTTGAATGGGTCAGAAAAAACTCGTGGAGAATTTCGATGACGTGGCTAAGACAGCTCAGATATTCTCGTTTCCCAAGGATTGAAAATTCCTTTTATAGTAAGGCTGTTATAACTTTGATTCTAAAAATAGTGCAACCTAACCTAACCTACTCAAATCTCCATAGGGCAGTTTCGTAATTGCCTTTTCGATAAAAAAAAAGTTCGGTTGTTGCTTTTTTGACTGTTAGCGTTTTTGGCGCCAAATTCGAATATGTTTTCCCTCGCACTTCCATCACAGAATATCTAAGTTTTGAACAATCATTTTGGAGGTATCTACATTGACAATTTTTATCTGAAAGTTATCTATAATGATGTCTTAGTTTAAGAGGTATCTGATAGTATAACGATAGTTATGATTGGGAAATACATCGTCCCCCCCCCCTTTATTTCATTGTTGTACTTTCAATGAAATAGATGTATATGGTTTGGTATACATGCATTAAGCTACTTACTCTAATGGTCCTGTTTTTTGTTCTGTGTTTATTGATCGCAATCTATGTCATTTATGATCGATCGCTATGATATTCTCTAAACGATAATAAACTTTTAAAGTTTATTAAAAATTAGGGTTAAGTCTGGCTAAGACATCACTAGTATATAGATATAATTTTGTTAACTACATCTAATGCATTGGCAAATATCTTAGCTTGATTATGCGCATCAAATTTTAATGTATTTGCATGATCTATTAGACTATTAGGATCATATCTATGTTCGAGGAGAGTTTGTCTGTCAACTTGCGTGTCCAGTAATATTTTTTTTCTAACATGACAGCTTTCTTATGTCCATAAGATAGTCATAACTTGTTGTTCAATCTCATCAATCTGCAATTGGTTTTTTTTATAGATGATAAATAAGTTCAAATTCCAATATCGGGAAGATATTCGCACGACCTCTGTTTAATCTATAGTAAACATATTTTAAGAGATTATTGTATAATTGTTAGAGATAGTCGGAAAGATCAAACTATAATTTTTTTGTTAACAAAGGTCACACCGTTACTCTCAAGGGGCATGTTGTTCCTCGGACGTGACAAAAGCATGTATTTTTCGTATTAATTTAGTCAAAGATATTTTTATATGCTGAAATAGTTTATTCACTTCGATAGAATTGTAAATGCCAATATATCGCCGAATGAAATTTTATAAATAAAGATGTACTTGCAAAAGATACGAATAAGGCAAATGTACAAAGTGTCGACAAATGTCCATAGTTTTAGGAGAACTTCGCGGATCTTCCCTAAAATTGTAAGATCTCAGCTGTCCAAATAAATATTGAAAACTACACTCTCGAAGTTTGACTATTATTGGATTTTGTCGTTGATAAACATGTACATCATTACATGTGTCTCTAACATATATTCAAACGCTTTTAAACTAATCCTATATAGTGGATGTTTAAAATCCACTTCGATTACATCAACAAGAAAAGGATAACTAGCAACGAAATGATATTTTGTAATTTCTTTTAGTGATTGGTAAATGATCATATTGTATGTTTTTCTAGGAATTGTGATATAACAGTTGAGAGTTTTTTTTTTTTAATTTATTATTTGATCAATATTGTAAGTGAATTTTAATGCCGGATATTATAACGAATTATAACTACAAAGAGTTAGCTATATTACACATTTTTTTTGCAGCTGTCTTATTATAATTATATTCCATTTCAATTTTTGGGATCCAAGTAAATGATTCCAGTAAGTGTTGGAGGAGTTATGAAGAATAAACCTTAATTAGTTGAGGCCGGATTTATTTAGATGTTCGGAAAGAAAGAGATAGATGGTGTGACTTTTGTTTCATAAAAATGCTTAAAATACAGAGATAAAAGAGTTGACTTCTGATGCGAACAATGGTTTGACTTTTGAATATACAATGAATAAATAAATGGTCACAAGTACAGCATGATCTATGATATGAGTTAGCCGTTGAGTAGTGACGAGGTAGAAAGGCTGGAAGCACACTCTATTAATTATGATTTAGGAGTGGTAACACACCATTCCACTCTCATGCCGCTTCTTAGTTCTTTTTAAAATATTTTTATAACATTTTTTTTATCACTAATTACTTTTTTTTATTTGCTTTTATCCAATAACAACGATGGAAAACTACAAATTGGTACCAACCGGTCTTCGTGAATTGAATTTCTTACCACCAATTGTTTTGGGCTGGTGGTTAAATGCATAGATTGCTCCTACTTTGATTTCGGATGAAAAATGCTTTACGCTATATTATCATATATTAGCAAAAGTTGGTATCGAATCGTGGGGGATTAAGGTCTAAAGTTTCATTCTTTCTTAGTTAACAAAAACAAATAAAATAATGAATTGATCTCTTGAAAATATTTACATAGTATAATTCAGTTGCAAACTTTGATACATAATCTTTTAGAATTGTTTTTATAGAATTCGAATTTCTCGACTTGAAATTTGTTAGTTAGAATACTGTTGGTATACCAAGTCCTGAAACATTGATATACTGTTTTTTTTTTTGGGGGCTAATATTGACCAAGAGCGTTAATGTTCATGAAACGATTCTATTATCCAGAAAAGTAAGACATTTTTAGAAGTTGTGTGTTTAGACTTGTTCGAGCCGGCTGGGAAAACAATACATATATTGCTTTTGTATATATGATTATAAATATAGTTGACTTAACAAAATGTACTAATATAAGATTGACATTGAATTTTCAAATTGGATATAAATAGAATTAATTTATAAATTGTGATTAAACGAAATCGTAAATTTTGATTACTTAAATAGTTGACAAAAACTTGTTTTGTCTATAAGTAGGCTGGACTGATAGTTTGGTCCAAGCAAAGCTGATGTCATAGCCCCTCCAATGTCTATAGCCGGCTGCGATTTCATAAGAAACCAAAAGAGAAAACAATGTTGTCAGCGCTTTGGCGCCTCGTAACTTATAATATACCCACAATATTATGGGCCGGTCTTGGGCCCGTGGAGATTAGTTAGGTTCGGGATATAAATATCATTAATCAATTTTACTGGTGCCCAACTCATGTAAATTTGTAATCAAGATTTTAATTAAGCTCCGTTTTTATTTTATTTTTAAAATAGATTAGGTTTCAGCGGTTTAGGAGCTCGATTATCTGAAATAAAATTAAATATTCTTTCAAAATGAAGGCATTTTAGACAATCGGAGGATGAGAAACTCCGAGGATCGGAATTGGGATTCAAATCCAGTCATAAATTTATTTTAACTAGGGATAGGGATGGATCCGCGCGAGTTTGCTTTCTATAAAATTTTGTTATGGTGTTTGTTATATTTTCTTTTCTATTGTTGCAGTATTGTATCTTATTTTTGTTGATTATTTTAATATAATATTTTTTAATTTTTGTAGTGGTTGTTTTCTTAGGTCAATCATATTTAATATTGTATAATGTTTATAATATTTTCTTTTGTTTTTTATTGTTGTAACATTGGCACTCAAATTCCAGTAGACACTTTATTTGTAACTTTCGAACTGATTATATAGTTTTGTTTAAAATCTAGAGTTGTTATTTTTTCAAACTATAGCAATGAGTCATGTATGAAAAAACTTGGAATACACATGGGATTCAGCTTTACGGTAACATAAACTCTATATGATTCTTGAGGTTACTTTTTCATGATTTCTTCTTGTAGTGAGTTGCTAATTGTCTTAGTGAGTTGCTAGTTGTCTTAATCAGTTTTCAGGAAACCATTATGTAACTCCACGTAACTCAACTTGCTTGTTTCTTTAGATATTTTGTTAAATTCTAACCATTCTGTAAACATGGTCCGCCCATATCCTTTCTCATATTCCATATTTTCATGACTTTTTCCTTCCTCAAAAACTTTATTAATTTTTTTGCCCTGGCATGTGGACTGGAAGCTGTTTTACTCCTGATTGAGGTGGTGAATATAATTCTTAAATATTTCTTACATAGCTTCACATGCTGATAAGTAGCGACTATTGAGATAATCATTTATTTTATTTATTGTTTTTTTGTGGAAATGAAACCTATATTAAATTGTTTAGAGAAGTGGGATCCACATTAAAAAAAGTATGTGACGTGGACAACCTCAATGTAGAGAACACTCTGCCATTTGATTTCATAACTACGTCCTATATTATTATACAAACAAAACCCACCAAAATAATATACAACTTCAACCTCCCACAAAAAAAAGCCAAAGCCAACAAATAAACACCACAAAACCACCCTAAACCCAAGTAAAAACAAAATCATACAAATCTTCTTCATCTCTTTGAATTTTGAATACCGATAGAATAATTAAATCCTTGTTTATTCGGTTTTGGTTAAGTTAGACGTTAAAACGGGTTTACCGGATATCAACACGGAGACGTCTGAGTTCAGTGAGGAAAGTGGGACTTGAAGTGAGAGTCCTATGAGCTAGACTTCTTATGTCTTCTCTTGAACATTCTCTTGATATCCTCACCAGCTCCCATATTGCTCCTTCCTTCACCATCTCTTTCGCATTCCCTTCTGCAATACTCACAATTTGCATGTTACAAACGCCATGATTTCGAGGTTTTAACAGAATACATTTCAATGTGTTCAAACTTACCATGTTGCGCTAAGTGGCAGAGAGCTAACTCGATATGTCTCCTGATGGCTGAAGTTTCGGTTTTGGCATTTTGTACAATCCAAGAGAGCGCACCATCTTCTATTAAGAGTGATTTCCCTCTGTTAGTTCCTGCTACATGGGATGAGATTAGATAATGCTAAATGGAATCCACAAGCCAAAGAGAATATTGGATCATTAATAAGTTTTTTACCTTGAGTTGATGCTCTTGACTCGCATTTGGCAAAGTTTGCAATTCCGCGAGCAACTTGTGCAAGAACATCAGGATGTCCACATCTGACCATTCCCAACAATGCTGCAATCCCGCCTTCTGATCTTAGTTTTGTCTGCAATTTATCTGTGTGATGCAAACAAGAAAAATCATGTGTTTAGGATTTTGATCAATGATAGCTTGTGGATTCTTCTTCATTGAGATGGGAAATGAAAGATAAATCGAAAGTACCATTTCCACATAGATTTGCAATTGCTCCAGCAACCATCCTGAGGGTCTGAGGATCTTGAGCATTGGCTGCTGTTGATGACAATAAACCGATGCCTCCTTGATCCATAATCAGCTCCTGGTTGGTTTCTGAGAATAAGAGTAAATATAAATTGGTTTAGTAAGCAAAACAGAAAATATGAAATGATTAACTAAAGAAGTTAATCCATGAGAATGGAAATTTTTTACCGTTCATCGCAAGATTGGCGATTGCACCAGCAGCAACTCTGTGAATAGTTTCATCTTCTGTATTTCTCAGAAGCATCAGCAAGGAGGTGAGACCCCCAGCTTCCACTATTTGCTGCTGATTTGCCTCTGGTGTTTCATAAAATAAACAAGATGATGAGGCACCGACATGTTAATGGTAACAGAGGCAATAAAAAAAGCCAAAAAGAATCAAAGTTTGCAGAAAGAAACCTTCAGCAGCCAGATTTGCTACGACTTTGACGGCATGAATCCGCACATCAGCATCTTCAGCTTCAAGCAGAGATAAAATCCTTTGCAATCCCACTTCAGGAGGAAAACCAATAGAAGGAGTCGAATATGTTATTGTTGTGATGAACCATAACAAACCAACAAATGATACGAAATGTTAGAAATTACCTTGTTCAAATAGTCTAGCTACAGGTTGCTTCTCAGCAGTTCCTGGATCTTGTATCTGAGGAAGTCTTAACTGAGACATAAATGAATCTAGAGCACCGGAATTTTTTTCTGAACCATGTTTCTCAAGGTTTCGTCGGGTCTGCCAAGAATATATAAAGAATATGTAAAATAGGACACCCTCAGATAATTGATTTAAATTCAGTAAAAAGGGAACAATTTGCTTTCTCGTGAGAAGATTACTGTATTCTTTACCTCGTCAGCAGTAAGACTCAATTGCAGTAGTTGAGTATGCAATGTCGCTATTTCCCCTTCAAGTTTTACTTTTTGATGAGTCTCATTTTCCAACATCTTGTGGAGTCTCATGATCTCAGAATTTCCTGATACCTAAGCAATTAAGAAAATTATAGCTTGATAAAAACTTTGAGCTGAAAAAATAATCCACAAACAAACCAAAACAAGAACGAAAGAAACCCATATAAAGGATGGTTTTCGAGATATACTTCCACTTTTTTTAATTCAGCGAGTTGATGTTGCAGCCTATTCACTTCCTCTTCAGCCGCCATCTTCAATTGAGATTCTTTCTGAAGCAACATTTTCAGTTCAGAGACTTCCTCCGAGATTGATCTCTGCAAGAAAAAGAAAAAAAAAATGCATAAATCAAGTTTAGTGAAACTATAGATGCAAGCTGAACAAAATATAATGCATGACCAGAGACGTTACATTTCCATTTGATGTGATGTCCAGACCATTTTTCTCTCCAAGTGCAAGTCTTTCAGCAGCCAGCTTTTTCTGATTCTTTGACCAGTTCTCCTCTAGCTTCTTTATTGATTCCATGTAATCATTCTGATACCTTAGCTTTTCGTCCTACACACAGATTTGACAACTGAAATCTATACACCAAACAGACATATCTATAGCAAGGTTTCATTCCATCACGTTACAAAAAGTGCTCACCTCTAGTGCATTGGCATATCTCTTTTCAGCCTCAGAAATTTGGTTATGTGCCTCTACGGTTATTCTTTCAATTTCATCAACGAATGCTTTCTGCTGTCTTTCATTTTCCTCAATTAGATTGTCTAGTTGTACCTCAAGTCTTCTAGACAAGCTTTTGTAATCAAACTCTTCCTTTAACTTCACCATATTTTCCACTTTCATAGCCTATAAATAACCAAAACGTTAAACGTAGCCATCAAACAAAGCAAATCAAGAACTCGAAGTACCAAGCAATGAATTAATATATTAAACTTGGGAACCAGGAACAGAAATTCAACAGCATAGTGCCATTATATACCAATTTTAACCAAAAGAGCCGTGTTATGAACAATCAAACTAAAAATGAAGTCCATAGCTATGAGCCCTACCCTCTGCCCAAACATTATAGTGCTAGTTGTCTCCCCTCGATGTCGTGGTGATGGACCGATTGTAATAACTAAGGAGGTCCTTGCAGTTCCTGTTGAGATCATAGGATGCATGTCAAGCAAGCCAACATAATAACAATCAAAAAAGATCCAAAAGAAAAAAACCATGAAAGCTGAGTAATTTTCATATAATACTAACATGTAAAAATGAACACAAAAAGAAGAGACGAACTTGCCTCCAAATGAATCTCTAAGCAATCTAGTTAGCTTTGAATCACGGAATGGAACATGAGAACTATTTTCAGCAAGTGCATTGATGCATTTCCCCAGTGCGCTTAGAGAGAGATTGATAGATTTGGCTTCCTCTAATGTATGTCCCTCACTTCCTGGCAAAATTATATAAACAAACAACAGTTCAGATAAAAGAAAAAATAAGCATAAACACAAAGTCCATTTACTAAGAATATCAACCTGATTTATTGATACGTTCTGACCCAGCAAGATCCACCACAACTAATTTTCCCTTCCGGACAACAGGAGGCTTGAGAGTTTTAGTCATATGAGAGTTTCCACTACTTTCACTTGGCAAACCATCTCTTGTTTTCAAAGAGCGCCTCACATTTACCTGCAACAATGTAGTTGACCATGAATATGCAAGTTGTTTACGACAACTCTCCAGGAAAAATCAAGATCAATAATCTCACCATTAAGATAGCATGACTACGGGATGACTCGGTGTTCAATTTGGTGTTAGCAGCAAACCGGTGAGCCTCTCCGAGTTGCAGTAGTTCCAGGAAGCTCTGTTGATCCCTAATGTCGACCAAGGTGGCACCTGGAAGAGAAACATCTCCACTTTTCGGATCCTCAACTATGGCAATGTTATCATTAGCTGGATCAAGAAGGTCTTGAACAGTCTCCATATAAAGCTGCATTTGTATCCATCAAACAAATACATTAAGCAGAATTTCCAAGAACCCACATGAAACTTAAACAAGAACTAAAAGAAAACAGTAACAAGAAATATAACCCACCTGCAAGTATGAAACAGATATAGAATCCATCTCCAACGAGACTTCAGCTAAAATATCCTCCATAGCACGGACCATTATCCCACGATCAGCTACGTCTTCTTCCCCAAGCTGTCCAAGTGTATATGTCTTACCAGTACCGGTCTGACCATAGGCCATTATCGTCCCATTGTAACCATCCAAAACACCCTATACAAAATAAGAAAAGAGGCCAAGACATCTTTAATGTTTCAACTAAATTCAAGCTCTGAATGTTGACGATAAACAAGAAGATGACTATATACCTCCACAACAGGTTTTGCGACAACTTCATAAACTCGCTTCTGCGAAGAATACTCAGTGAGCACTTCATCAAACTCAAATGTATCAGTGTCCCAATTGTTTTTCCGGAGTTTCAACCTCTTAAGCTAAAAAAAATCAAACACATAACTGATTAACAAAAACTTCCAAACAATTCACAAAATTCACAATATCGAACTCTCCACATTTCAAAGAACAAACTTTGGTATATATCAATCATAGCATATCACTCTACCTCTGGCTGAAGCTCAACACAATCTGCAAAATCAGCATCAGCAATCATTTCCTCACCATTGCGTGGCCTTAATCTAACAGCTACTCGAACCCTCCCAGGAACTTTTATAAATTCAGCAATAATAAAATCAGTTCATAATAGTGATATGAATTTAGCTAATCCAACATTTCAAATAGATTGATTCAAATAGTTTCTGTTTTAGGGAAAACAAAACGAAACAGTGAAATTTTAAGGTTAAAAAGAACAAGATTTTTACCACCGGCGTCGCCACCGCTTCCAGCTTTAGAAGAGCCGCCACCAAGTGCGGCGGGGCTGCTCTTTCTAAGCACAGATTTCGATTTGAGAGAAGATTTCTGTCCAGCGGAAGTAGAATTAGAAGACTGAGTTCTGAGAGAGCTTCTTTGAGTACCATTTCTGTAACTCACGGCTCCGGTGCCTGAACTCGCCGACATTTTTTCCTATCCAAACGCATAAAAACAAAACGACCAAACAAATTCTATGTGACTATCAAAGCAGAGAGAAGCTTCTCCTATATTTTTTTTTCCCGAGATAATTCCTTTCGTCTCTTTATTTTCGTTTTCTCGGAGTTTAATTTCTCGGGAAAATTGCCAAAATTTACAGAGGAGAGAGAGAGAGTGTTGAGTGAAGTGGAGGGAATCGTCGACAATCGTGTGAGGCGTGATACAGTTAAAAAAAAACTTAAAACTAACATTTAGGTGGGTCCAAGATCCATCTAACTTTTTACTTGTTTGACATAAATGCCCTTTACTGGTTCCGTTATTTACCACAGTTGTACTACGTACATTGTTTGTTCCGCGTGAATCATTATTAATGCAAAGACTCCCTAATTTACCCCTTCACGAGAAATGTGACCACCTGTTTCCTTTGTTTACCATTTTAGAGTAAGTTTTTTTTTTTTTAATAAAGTGTTTTAGACTAAGTTGGTCCACCATATTTTATTACACCACATTGTTCATATTATATATTTGTGTCAAACTCTTAAAACCTAAGTCTAGATGAATTTACCATTAAAAACAAAAAAGATACATAAGTCTAGATGGACTAATTCGAATGAATTTTTAATTATTAAATTTGAATTTATTTCTCTAAAGCGTATTTAGAGGAAGATCAAAAGATTTTGGACTGAGAAAGGAAAAAGGAAAAAAGAAAAGGCAATAACAACAATAAAGGGATTTAAGGGTCCCCGTAGAAAAAGTAAATTTGTCAAATCGCCCCAACGAAAAAAGTGTTTTCATTCAAAACTTTGGAAGAGCCAATCAAAAGCGGAAATAATTTGTCCATCAAAAAAGTTGTAAAACTTAAAATGAAAAAGAGGAAACTAAATTTTTAACGAAAAATAGAATTTGCTTTGAAGATGAATTTAGTGTAGAATTTTTAAAAATGGATTACTTATAACTCGATATCAAATTAGTTTTTAAGATGAGAAATTGTGAATTGGCAAAACTAAAATGGTTCAATCTAAATATGATGCTATTGTTTCGAAAATTCGTAGTCTGGCCACACCTGGTCCAAAAATCATGATATTTCCTAACATAAAAACACCGATCATAATAACATATTCAAATAGCGAGTTCTTAACCCAATTGGCACATCTCAGTATATATCATAATGAGAAGTCAAATGAAACTTGTTTTGTCATTCGTTTCAGGTACTTTATATACTGCAGCATTGATGTATAAAGAGGGAAACTTATTCAAAGCACTCAGTCTCAGACTATTTATGTACTGATGTAGGGGCCGTACCTCAATGAGACTTACTAAAGTGAGTTATATATTCAACTATTCAAGCAACAATGAGTATTTTTTTTTCCTCTCCCTTAAATATCAGAAGTCACTTTTTATTTTGTTTATCTTGCTAATTTCAGAATCATTTGTTTATTATTGATCCTAGATGTGTAAAACTAACGCAAACCCCAAACATAATATGTCCAAAATCGAATCCATAAAGAATTGTTTTTATTTTTGGTAAAACCATAAAACAAAAGGTTATACAACTGATGCAATGTCAGAACATACGATGATATTGGGGTTTGCAAAGGTTGCAATAAGGTCTTCATTTTCTCACTATATATATTTATATAGATAAGAAAAATATAAAGCCTATATAGCAAAGAAGGACAAAAACATGTTGAGGAAAAAAAAAAGGACAAAACATGCTTCAAAGTTAAAAGTAAAGTCTACATGTTCATTTGTTAGGTTGTATAAAGAAAACTACAGTGCACTAAATTTCTCTCTTCGCTTTTTGTAAATTGTTAGATCAAATCAGGAAAATGGACCCATGATTGTATTGAAACCATCAAGAAGTGATAGTGAAAGGATCATTTTACCATACCAAAGACATAGGTTATATATCATTTCGTAGTCTATCTCAACTCGAGGTTAAGCAATCTAAAGTTTTTATATCAATTCTCTCAGTTTTTAGACAGTTTAGAATCCGTATTGAAAATAAAATCTAGTTCCATCAATCGAAATTTTAAATAGATTCAGCTGTCTGCAAAGACAGCATATAATAAATTTTGATGGATACTTCTTTTACAGAAAACAGATCGGATGCATCTATTGCACTTGATTAGATAGTGACATGTTCAATACACCATTCAAAAATCTGCAATGGCATTTACTTATTCCAACATTTGTTGCTAAAATACAAAGTTGGATGGATGTAGTTGTGCTTGGACTTTTAAAGTTTTCATTTTAATGTAATTTTTTGGGTGTTTAGCTAACAATCTCATGTTTTATATAAATTCAGTAATTCAACCGTTATCCCATAAATCCATAAACCAACATTCAACTGAGGGATTTCATTAAACCATCTAATTCAACTAAACCGTCTAATCTTTAACCGGCTTAATTTTGAAACCCCTTTCTTTCTAACCTTTAAAAAGCTCCTAACCTTCTTGCTAAGAATCGTTACTAATCAAACTCAAACTCTTCAAAGAATCTAAACAACGTCATCAAGAAACAACGTCATTGCCAACAATCATTAAGGATTGAATTCAGAACTTCTCAACATGCCCACGAAGAGATAGAGATCATACAAGCCAAGAGAAAGAATCCTATGAGGATCAATGCCAAGGAATATGGATCCATCTTAGTCATTGAATACAAACTCGAATATCCCGACAAGTTTGAACGAATCAATCATGACCAAAATCGAGCCATTTAAAAACAGCTCAAGTTTTTGAATGTTCTCAAGCTGATAAAGTACCATAAGCTATATGCAAACTCAACTTGTTCCACTTTATCAACCATAAGCTAAATCAAAGACATCCCTAGATAAACTCTCTCGACAACATCTTCATTTTGAGAACGATCAAGCATTAAGCAACATACTTTATCCACCTGCTTATATATACAAACTCCACTTGCTCTAAGTCTTACAACTTCAAATAATCAATGATTATTCAATCCATGACACTTAGACAAGCTCCCAACTTGTTCATAATCCCCTATAAACAAACCTAGAGAATCCTACAACTTCAAATAATTCAACTAACAAGTTAGTTCCATTCCACCAACAAGAATACAACTTTTCTGATAACGACCAACATTTTATTACAGAACAACAAATCCACTGTTCCAATCACGAAATCACATAATAGCAGAATCTAAACCCTTTTTTCCTAAGAAACCCTAAAACAAACCATAACAAGAGCATAAAAGAGCCAAATCACCAACACCAGAAAGAAACAACGGTTTATTACCAATTCATATCTTTTCAACCTTATCAGCCTTCACCACAGGATTCGCCTTAGCAATAGCTTCTCTCGCTGCTCCTTTGAAATCGAATTCGCACTGATGACTCTCTGGATATCTATGAGCTCCACAGAAAATGCTCCCACACTTACACTTGAAACCCGTCACGCCCACGTTCTTGTTACAGCTCAAGCATCTCGTCGTCGATTTGGGCGGATCCATTGGAGCTGCAGCCGAATCGCCGCCGTTAGTCGATGAGGAGGACCCAGATTCGACGCAGGGAGTGAGTTCATGGCTCTGTTGTGATTGGATTTTGGGTTTATCAGGGTTTAGCGATTTCTCGACGGCAACTTTAGCCGATGCGGCTTGTTCCTCTGTTGCTCGGATGTCTCGGTAGCATTTGGAGCAGAGGTTCATGTTCGATGGAGATCCGAAGAAGCCACACCCTTTGACACAGAGCTTCGGCTCTGAAGGAGAGAAACTGTCGTTTTGCTCAGAACCCATAATTTCAATCTCCCAAATCTAAAATTCGAATCCAACTGAAAAAAAAAAAGATCAAACACAAAACGTGAATCGAAGAAGAGATTCAACAACTTTTTTTGTTTTCAATTGGGGTTAGGGTTATTTTAATATGATTCCCTTTGATAGAAACATCGAGAAACAACGAGAAACAAAGGAAAAAAAAAACGGAAAATTAGTATATATCGATAGATTTAGAAAATTGAGATTCTTGGCTTGTTACTCACGCGAGAAGACTAAATTATTATCTCAAATGTGATGAAAATACCCATGAGACTCTTTATAAAGTCGAGGATAAATGCGTCATTTGTCAACACTTGACGACCGACCAGGTCAGCAGCGTCTAACTCAAAAAGACTATTTTACCATAACGGCGCAAAAATAGAGATACAAAGTCTTTTATCTTCGAATTTTTTAATCTTCACCGTCAAAACTTAAATCGAATGGTTCTGAAATAGATTAAGGAATCAAAATAAAAAACGCGACGAACTCAAATCTGACCGCAACTAAAAGAACGAAACCAGTTAGATTTTTACCTAATTCCGTTGCGGTCCCGATATCTCTGCTTTCGTTTCCGGCGACTATTAATTCTCTTCACTGTATTTATCACTGAATTTTCCGACAGAAAAATATGTGATTTGATCGGAGACCAAGACCGAAACCGAAACCGGAACCTTTTAATTTTCGGCAGAGAGAGTTTAGACAGAACAGAAACCAAACTCTTCCTTGGTTCTTTGCATTCGTCTTTGTAATTCTTTCTTGTGGTCAAATGGTTTATTCGTGTGGAGTAAGGCGCACCGGAGATTTCATGCATCTTCTGATAATATTCGTTTGATGGAATAACTGAGACGTCATAGTTTTATAATCCAACGGTTGTGATTGGAACTTTTTCTATGATAAAGCGGATGGATATATACTGGGGGTGGAGTTGTCAACTTTTGTTGGTGTTTGTAATTGTGGATTACGATAAAGTTGGTTTCGTATCTTGAGGATAATCGGTTTAATTGAACCGGATTTGGTTTGTAGGGACAGCTTAGCTGGTTAGACGGTGACGTGAGAAGATAAAGAAATAAGGAAAGCGGCGCGTATGTCCCGACGCGTTTAGTCAATCGCTCTTTTGATTTGATTGGAATCTGATGACTACGCGCAAACCACTATGAAACGTCCGGTTAATTTTTGAAAGTTAATAGGCTTTCACAAGTCCACCATTGGTAAAGCATTAGGGGCAAAACTTTATGACTAGATGATTTACGTATAGTGTTTGCAAACAATATAAATGAATTCGAAGCTAGAGCTAGCGAGTTTGCGTGTTGTCTTTAAAATCGAGACAATTCAATAATCTATGTTTAATAAATGACCAAAGAGAATGTTTAATTTGTCATTTAATTTTTCTGTATTCGAATTGACCTATGTTAAGAAACGGTCGTCAATTAAAAGCTTTCTTATACTCTGATTCGTTGGTAACTCGTGGTACATATTGGTATTATAAATTTATAACTCAAACCTTAGCTATCTGTTTATATCATATATCTTATGCGTCCAATTATGAGAAAATCATGTTTGTAAAGTTTTATTTATTTTATTGAATTTGCTTCAAAGTATCAACTTTGGTTGCTTTATATTTTCTTGTTCCTCTCGTTCTCTTGTACATGTTATACTCTTGTTCCTCTCGTTCTTGTATATTTTATTCCAACATACATATCTTTGAAGCAATTAAACTTCAATACTATGTTGTAATCAAGCAACTCGCTCGCCTAAAAATCGGCGCTTCGTCACCAACAGCTACTATGTTTCCACGTGTCAGATTACGACACCGGTTTAACAATTTTGAAAGTAAACCAAACTAATTATTGGGATATCATATTTTAAAAGTCTGGAATAAAAAGATGAACGAATAATTTAGATTCCTTCTTCTAAAACCATTCGCTCTCTCCAATCACCATTTTGATCTAACGGTCTCATTTCCTTTAATTTTCTCGGCAAACCGAAGGTAAACAGAGGTCTCATAACGAATCTGACGGAAACTTTTGAGTTCTTTTTTTGGGCAAAAGGGTTGAGTTTTTGAAAATTTTGGAGTCATCTTCGCTCGATCTATGACGTACAGCAATGGCGTCGGCGAGAGGGTGCCTGAGCTGAAATTGAGAGTCGAAGATTCCGAAAATGGAGATTATGTTAAATTAAGAGGAGGATCGGATGAAGAAGAAGGTTCATCGGTGGAATCATCGAGATGTTCGATAGGGTCGGTGACGTCTGTGTGGTTCTGGGTGAAATTGATCTCCTTGCTCTCTTGTTTGGGTGTATTGGCCTTTGTAGTTATCAAATGGATTGGTCCCTTTTTGATCGAAAAGGTTAGTTTTTTTTCTTTCTTGTCGAAGATCTGATGCTTATTGGATACATTTGATGGAATTAGGGCATGCGTAACGATTCTGGCTTCTTATGGGTCTGATTATTTCACCATGATAAAAATTAGGGTTCTTATGTGTTTAGATTGAGCATATTTTTGGTTTAGGCATTCAAAAACCAAATTTTGGTGCTGTAGAATGTATTAGCAGCTCAGCCAGTATAGCTAGAAGATTTCGCCTAAATCTGGAAAATGGTAATCGTCTGTGATTTGTCTTTATTGTCTATCATTCATGAGCTATGTTTGATGGTTCCAAAGTAGTAGTTTTACATGATTCCTCTCTGTAATTTAGATTTGTTTGATGGTTTCAAAATAGTGGTTTTACATGATTCCTCTCTGTAATTTAGATCTAGTCAGTGCTACAAACATTGGCCTTTGGCGTGGCTGATGTAGTTATGCTCCATTGCAGCTCACCAGCTTGTTAAATTTGAATGTAAATTCTCACATAAATTTTGAATTACATGCATGGATTCGCAGTATTTTGTGTATGTGTTTATAAGGTTATCCATTTAACCGGTAGTTTCGCTTGAAAAATGTCAATCATGCAATTCTTGAGATCAGTGAGTTGCTCTCTTATGGTTTGAAACGTGAAGTTTATCGTAATTTATGTTGCTGAGTTTACGGATAACGTTTCAGGAACTGATTCCATTTATAAATTGGGTGAGAAGCACATTCAGCATCCCGGTTCTTGGTCTTCTACTCTTTGCCTCAGTGGCATTGTTCCCAAGCATTCTTCTTCCTTCTTCTCCTTCCATGTGGATGGCTGGTCTTACATTTGGTTATGGAAATGGATTTCTATTAATTTTTTCAGCAGCATCGATTGGTGTTACTCTTCCTTTCCTAATCGGACATCTCTTCCTCCACAAGATGCAAGTAAGCATCATCCTAAATACTTGGATCTTATGCACTCTTTTGGTTTACATACTTATTATTAAGCTAGTTTAGTACCATTAAATGATCATTTTTCTCATCTGTTGTGCAGGAATGGTTGAAGCAATACCCGAAAAAAGCAGCCATACTTAGAGCCGCTGGTGAAGGAACCTGGTTTCATCAGTTTCAAGCAGTCACATTAATCCGTGTCTCTCCATTCCCTTACATGATTTACAACTACTGCGCATTGGCGACTGGAGTTCACTACGGTCCATACATCTTAGGGTCTCTTGTTGGAATGGTTCCTGAGATCTTTGTCTCAATCTACACGTATATGCCTTTCTCTTATCTCTGTGTCTCTATGTTAAGATATGTTTTGCAGAATCTTAGATTGGTGTTTGGTTTATGTTATTTGCAGGGGAATAATGCTAAGAACACTAGCAGTTGCATCAGACGAGAGACACAGTCTTTCGGTCGTGGAGATAGTAGTGAATGTTCTTGGCTTCTGTGTAACTGCAAGCGCAACAATAGTCTGCACAATCTATGCGAAGAAGAAGCTAAGTGCGATGCAATCAGAGGAAGTAGAGACATTATAAATTCCGATACTTTCCTTTCACCACTAAAGCGCTTAAAGAACCGCCCTTACCACAACATATCGTAACACGAACTTGAAATTGATAATTTATAAAAGTTGTTTTGTTTTTTTCTTATTCATTTGAAAGTGAATATCTCTGCTTTTTCCTTGTATATATTATACGTATCAACTGAATTTTTGAAAAATATTTCGTGTATATTTATTAGATCATATAATTATTAGATCATATAATTCTTCTTTTTCTCCTTCAGATATAGTCAAATTCATAGTGTTATGTATTGTTGGTCTCTTTGGTCAAACGTACAAAGAACAGATTCTCGAAAAATATTAGGAACGGTTACATCAGAGATTCAGAGTTTTTTTTCCACGTATATAAAATCGAAAGAACGATCAACAGTCAAATATGAATTTATCACAGTTTTACTAGAATAAGTAGATATCCGACAGAAAGCATGATGGGAAATTGAAATAAGACATCACTCATTAGTGAAAATGGTTACAAAGCTAAATAATTCACTCTGACAAGTGTACAATGGTAATGATTTACACTTTTACAGAGCTTTTTAAATGTCGCATATTGAGGAATGTGTCTCGTCTATGATTTTCTGTATCAAATGAGCTATAAGAAAAAGACTACAACATCTTCATAATAATTAAGAAAAAGGTAAAAGAAAATAACAAAATGATTAAAGAAACTCAGTTAAACAGAGAGAACAAAAACCACAGAAACAAACAAATGACAGAAAGACGTTTACTTTTTTTTTGGTCCTTCATGATTCACCTGTCTCTGTCTCTAATTCTCTTCCCTTTTTTTAAACCCCTAAGTTTCCAAAAGTTCGATTTGGACCTCAACTTATGAGTTTTTTAAAAAGATAAAACCCAAGCATATCACCAACGAAACCTACTCTAAAACCTCAATGATTAGAAGCCATGAATGATTAAATAATGCCTACAAATAACTCATTTCGTTTTCTATAACTAGAAGAAAAAGGCAAATACTTACTCCTAAATCCTAATAGTTTCTGACCATTTAAATCGAATATTAAATGTACTCTCTGAACACGGATTCAATAGGTTTGAAACAATCAAACAGAGGAATTGGGGACCATAACTAGTTGTTTTTTACTTCTTGAAAGATCAAGAATTCAATTTTGTAAAATATGTTTAGGTAGGGATTATTTAATGGGAGAATGGTTGGTGAAGGAGAGAATAAATGGTTTGGTACAGTACAGACAAGCAGACACTCTCCTCCACTACATATATATGTATGCTTATATAGGCGATGAACAAAGCAGACACGTGCTTCTTCTTCATTTTGGTGGAAGCCAGAGAGACTGAGAGAGAGAGAGAGTTTAATTCATTTACCAGATTACTTTCCAGCCAAGGCACACTACACTCTCTTCTCCATAATGCAAGTTGAGCTGAGCAAATTCCTTATTTTTGTAAGCATTTGGTGTGAAAACTTGCAAAACCCCAAAATCTTAGTCTCTGTTTATTATTCTTGAATCTGTGATTCTTTTTTTTGTCGTTTCTCGAGAGTTTTGACTTTGGTCGGTAAATTTTTCTAGCCGTTAAGGATGACCAAATAAATGCTAAAGCAGCTGAGGAAAAAGCTCTCAGCTTTAGCTCAATCCCAAGAAAATATCTAAATGCAGCTACTTGTTCTTGATTCTGGTGTTAGAAGACGAATTCCAATCTGGAGCTTGATGGAAGAAGAAAGACTGTAGATTCACGAACCGGGTTCGGATCCTGAACCGACAATGTTAATTGGGTAGATCCGTTTTGTCAACCGAATATGAAAAGGGTTCATCTTTTTCTGATTTTGGTAAATTTCATCTACATTTCGACTTCTCCATGTTGCTCTGATACAATCACTGAGCGAGACATTCTGCTTCAGTTCAAAGACAGTATCATTGACGATCCTTACAACAGCTTAGCCTCTTGGGTCTCTGAAGGCGACCTCTGCAATAGCTTCAATGGAGTCACTTGTAATTCAGAAGGTTTCGTGGACAAAATTGTTCTTTGGAACACTAGTCTCGCCGGAACCCTTGCTCCGGGATTGTCAAATCTAAAGTTTGTTCGAGTTCTGACCTTGTTTGGCAACAAGTTTACAGGTAATATACCGTTGGATTACTCAAAGTTACAAACTTTATGGACCATTAATGTTAGTTCCAATGCATTGTCTGGTCCGATCCCGGAGTTTGTCGGCGAATTGTCTAATTTAAGATTTCTCGACTTGTCTAAAAATGGTTTCGTCGGAGAGATTCCGGTTTCTTTGTTTAAGTTATGTGAGAAGACCAAATTTGTTTCACTGTCTCATAACAATCTCTCTGGATCAATTCCTGCTTCAATAGTAAACTGTAACAGCCTCGTAGGATTTGATTTCTCTTATAATGATCTTACTGGAGTGTTGCCGCCTAGGATTTGTGATATTCCGGTGCTTGAGTATATCTCAGTGGGAAACAATTTGTTGTCTGGTGATGTCTCTGAGGAGATACCTAAATGTCAAAGATTGCGCCTTGTTGATATTGGAAGCAATTTGTTCCACGGATTAGCGCCTTTTGAGGTTCTTGGGTTCAAGAATATAGCTTATGTTAATGTCTCTTGGAACCGGTTTGGTGGAGAGATTGGAGAGATAGTTGATTGCAGTGAAAGTTTGGAGTTTTTGGATGCTTCGTCAAACGAGTTAACTGGTAGAATCCCTACCAGTGTTACGGCTTGCAAAAGTCTTAAGCTTTTGGAGTTGGAGTCTAACAAGCTGAATGGAAGCATCCCGGGAGGTATTGGGAAGCTGGAGAGGCTCTCAGTGATCAGATTAGGTGATAATTATTTAGATGGGGAGATACCAAGAGAGATTGGAAGTTTGGAGTTTCTACAGATTTTGAATCTGCATAATCTCAATCTCATTGGTGACATTCCAGAGGATATATCCAATTGTCAAGTACTTCTTGAATTGTAAGTTCTAATCTTGCTTTGATGGTTTGTTGATTTCTTGATTTTGTTACTGTATTTGAATCTCACATTGTTGTTAAACATTAAGCTTGTTGGTTGCAGAGATGTTTCAGGGAATGATTTAGAAGGAGAGATCCCTAAGAACCTATTAAACTTAACAAACCTAAAGATTCTTGATTTGCATCGAAATCGTCTCAATGGAAGTATCCCATCTGATCTTGGAAACCTCTCCAGAATCCAGTTTCTTGATCTTTCGCAGAATTCGCTTTCAGGGTCAATCCCGTCTTCCCTTGGGAATTTGAATACACTAATACATTTCAACGTCTCCTACAACAATCTCTCCGGTGTTATCCCTCTTGTTCCAAAGATACAAGCTTTTGGTTCTTCTGCGTTTTCCAACAATCCTTTCCTTTGCGGTGATCCTCTTATAACTTCCTGTAATTCACGTGGAGCCGTAGCAAAATCCAGAAATTCTAAAGCTCTAAGCATTTCAGTTATCATTGTTATAATTGCAGCTGCTGTTATCCTCTTTGGTGTCTGCCTAGTGCTTGCTTTGAACCTAAGATCTCGTAAAAGGAGAAAAGACGAAGAGATAGTTACTGTAGAAACCACTCCTCTGGCGTCTTCTATTGACTCGAATGGTGTGATAATTGGAAAGCTTGTTCTTTTCAGCAAGAATCTGCCGTCAAAGTATGAAGATTGGGATGCGGGTACAAATGCTTTGCTCAACAAGGAAAATATAATCGGCATGGGATCGATTGGATCAGTCTATAGAGCATCTTTCGAAGGCGGGGTTTCTATTGCAGTGAAAAAGCTCGAGACTTTAGGAAGAATCAGAAATCAAGAAGAATTTGAGCAGGCAATTGGAAAGCTTGGAGGTTTGCAACATCCGAATCTGTCTTCTTTCCAAGGTTACTATTTTTCATCAACAATGCAGTTGATTCTCTCTGAATTTGTCCCTAATGGTAGCCTCTACGATAATCTACACCTAAGAATCTACCCGGGAACCAGCTCAAGCCATGGGAATACCGATTTAAATTGGCACAGAAGATTTCAGATTGCTTTAGGAACCGCCAAAGCGCTATCTTTCCTTCACAATGACTGTAAACCAGCGATTCTTCATCTTAATGTTAAGTCCTCCAACATTCTACTAGACGAAATGTACGAGGCCAAGCTCACAGATTATGGGTTGGAAAAGTTTCTTCCGGTTCTTGACAGCTTTGGTTTGACCAAGAAGTTCCACAACGCGGTTGGGTACATTGCTCCAGAGCTAGCTCAGCAGAGTTTGAGAGCGAGTGAGAAATGCGATGTGTATAGTTACGGTGTGGTTCTTCTTGAGCTGGTTACAGGTAGAAAACCAGTGGAGTCTCCATCAGAAAACCAAGTCTTGATCTTGAGAGATTATGTGAGAGATTCGTTGGAGAGTGGTTCGGCTTCTGATTGTTTTGACAGAAGGTTGAGAGAGTTTGAAGAGAATGAGCTGATTCAAGTCATGAAGTTAGGATTGCTTTGTACGCCAGAGAATCCATTAAAGAGACCGAGTATGGCTGAGGTTGTGCAGGTTCTTGAATCAATCAGAAATGGTTTTGGATCATGATGAAGTTTTTTCCGTGTGCAGTGTAGCATTTAGAGCTTAGAAAGTGGGTTTTAGGGGGAACAGGTTTATTCTTTTTACCGGTTTAGATTCACATTTGTTTAATGAAATTTTGAGGAATGTAGTGTAGGTAATTTCAATCTTGAGATTTATTTACATGTTATACAAACTTTTCTGATACGGTTGATAACTACAAGCACATCTTTCTCAGACAAATTACTGAAACAGAATCTAAACCATCCAGGTTCAATACAGTGACAACAAGATCCTGGTATTACATTGATCTTACCAATGTTCAAGATCTTGTTCCAAAGCTCGATCTCACCTTTCACGCTATAAGAAGAGATGAATCCTCTCATATCTGCCCAACAAAATAACCCTCCATTGCTTCTTGAGCACTCGATTCCTAAACCTTTCAGCCCCTTCACAAACTCTGAGTAGATTAGATGTAGTCTCTGCCTATTGGTTTTCACATATGTTTGAATAAATTCCGGTTTGGAGATTGTAGAAATGAGCAAATGCTGGGATGGTGAAGACACGGGTGAGAGCGTAGTGAGCTTGCGAGAAGCTGCTAAAACATTCTCATTAAAGGAGTAAATGACGCCGGCTCTAAGTCCTGGAAAAGACAAGTCTTTTGAAAGATCATACACGATGTGAACTCTTTCCTTGTCGTGATTCTCTTCTGTGTCAGCTATTTCAGCTATGCTGATAAAATCTGCTTCTTCATCTCCGTGAATCGAACCAGCGAAGATCTCGTTAGAGATTATATGGATGTTTCTTTCACGGGCAAAGTCGAGAATGGCGTAAAGATTTTCTCTGCTCAAGAGACTTCCCATGGGATTGGAAGGATTTGAGATTATGATTCCGCGGACTCTCACACCGCGTTTCTTGGCTTGAGAGAATGTTCGATCAAGCGCGGTCACGGATATATTGAAATTGTCAGAACTTCTGCAAGGAACGTGTACGATTTCAACTCCGTTTCGCCATTTAACATCCACATCGAATCTGCAGAAACAGAGTAGCCTTTAAAACTACAGACTAAATGTTCTTTGTGCAGCCACAGAGTCAAGTAATGAACTGAATGAAATCGTTACCCTGGAGAACATGGCGTTGGAACAAGGAAAGCGTTTCCAGAATCAGCTAAGCAGAAGGAAAGAATCTCTATAGCTGATGCTGCACCAGAGGTTAATACCAACTGCAAGGGATCAAAGGAAACAACGTCTTTGGTTGCTTCAGACATGAGCCTTGCCACAACCTGTCGAGTCCACAAACATCAGTCAAATACTAAAGATACAAACGCAAAATCAGCTCAAAAATTCTCAGGAAGATGTGTAATTTGAAAACTTTAGTGTAGAGCAGAAAATAACCATTTTGAGCTCCATAAGTCCATCACAAGGCTCGTACGCAGCAATCTCACTTAAACTCAATCCAGTTAAATTTTCATCAGAAACCCAATCCGAGCTCAACTATAAACGAAGAAGAAGAATTTAGAAAAAAGCAAAAAATCATAGAACCCAAAAATATAAAAACGAAAACTTTTTTTTTTACCTTGTTCTGAGCTAGACCAAGCTCGATGATGCCTTCCGGGTTACCCGACTCGTCATACTGATCCTCCTCGACCCGGTTCAGTCCCACGTGATACGGCGAATCCCCACCTTTGAGTGTACTATTCGCCCGACCCGAAACCGAAACGTGACCCCCGGAATTTCTCGGCGAGACCCGAGAGAGAGACCGAGACAACCCAGTAAGCTCCGACTGAGTCGGACTCGAGGAACCCAGGTTGTTGGGTTCCGACCCGGGAGAGGAGGATGAGTTCTGATTAGCCAGGTCGGGTTCGGGTTCGTCTCTTCGGTTACGTTTCAGGTAAAATTGCAGGAAGTAAAAGAAAACACCAGGAATTACAGAGCCTAAGACTAGACCACCACGACCTTGAACCACTCCTTGTAAAGGCACGATCACTCTCATGACGGTTGTTCCTCCTCCGCCACCGCTTCCGACGGATGTCTCTGAATCGGCTGTACCGCTCCTGCTCCGGTAGATTCCGGTATGGGTCATTATACTCAATTCATGTGCACGGAGCTTTGAGTGGTTGTTTTATCCGGGTCCGGTAAATGGATTATCGGGTCAGCGGCGAACTAAATAAAAGAATAAAAGGATTTGATTTAATTTTCTTTACTACTTTCTGATGTCTTTGTTTGGAATTTTTTGGGAGTGACATTGATCCGTTTCCTAGTTCAAAGGTTTAGATTTTGGTCGTTGAGATTTTTTGGAGGGAGGATAAATTTATTTACCATATTACCCTTAGGTGGGGAATAGATTCTATAAATTTCTGACTTCCTCTAGATTGCTTTGCACTAGTAGTAGTACCAAAGTGTAAACAACATCCTTCAAATGTCTTTGTCTTCTTGATTGTTCTCCGCAACCACAAGTTACAGTGACCCGAATCGGATATACATAACTTTTTATTTTCCCAATTTATTCAGAAAAGAGAAGGAAAGATCATTACTAAAGATGTTGTTCAAGATTGGATCCAAGTTTTTCTAAGAACTGGGCCTCTAGTTTACTATTTAAATTTGGAATCAGGCCTGGCCTATTAAGCTCCAAATATATATTTTTTTTCTCCGACTCCGAAACTCTCTAAACGATTGTGTTTTTGATTGTTTAAATTGATGCGTTTTAATAGTTTACCTTATATTCTGAAAACGCCGTCGTTTAGTGAGTCGGCCTTCAATTCGTCGGTGTCATGAGAGACACTGCATAAACTAAAAGGATGTTATTGGTTATGTAATTTTTAAAGAGTTCTATGAAAATTATGTATTATTGCTTCAATATTGATAAAAAATTGTTAAAAATTATGTGTTATTAGATTAATAAAAAATTTAAATACTTTTTAGGTTATACTAAAATTTAGTGTTATTGATTGATTGATTTTAATATTTTTTGTTTATCTGAAAAAACTTTTAAAACTTTTAAAACTTTTAAAACTTTTTAAAATATTATATATTTGGATGATATTCTCATAAACTTTGGTGATAATATGTGAAATTCTATAAATACTTTCTAAAATTTCTTTAATTCTACCATCCTAATAATCATTACAATTACAATTATATATAAATCTCAAACCAATAGCACCCCTAAGTCGGAAGCCGCACGGTGTCGTTTCGTGTAGCTCTCAATCACATTTCATAAACCGGGACCTTCCTGGTCGCCGATCAGATCTTCCGACGAAGGTAACGATTCCGATTGTTGTAACCAATGCAGAAATCCTTCTTGTGAAAGTTTGAGAGAGCTAATGAACTTGCAAATTCCTGAGTTTTTTTTTCGATTGTAGTAGAAGTTTCTGATCATTTCTGCTTTAAACATCATCGTCGATTATGTCCCAATGTGTTCATTCTACGATTTCAGAACCAGAATCGATCTCTCAGCTTTGATTTTGGTTTTCGAGCTCAAAAATCTGGATAATAGATTTTAAGTTTATAAGGATTTTTTTTAATTGCAGTTTTAATTTAGGAGGAGGAAGAGATGGATCAAGGAAGGCAAGTATTCTCAGTTGACCTTCTTGAGAGATATGCCACAAAGAACCGTGGCATGATTACATGTATGGCTGCTGGAAATGATGTAATTGTTCTGGGAACAAGTAAAGGGTGGATTATTCGGCATGATTTTGGACTTGGGAGCTCTTTTGGTATGCTCAGTTCTTAATTTGTTAATTGCAGTGGTGAAAGTTCAGTTGAGCCGCTTGAAAGGTTTGGTGGTTAACGCTGTGGCTTGGAACAGACAACAGATAACTGAAGGTTATGCTTTGGTGTTATACGATGAGTCTTTTTTTTTTTTCCGAACATGGATTGATATTGATCTTGTTTTGTCTTTCCCTGAATTCAGTTTCTACTAAGGAGATCATTCTGGGCACTCAGGATGGGCAGCTATTTGGAATGGCAGTTGATGAGAAGGACAAGAGAGAGAAGTACATCAATTTTTTTTTTGAGCTAGAAGAACTTCCCGAGGCCTTCATGGCTTTGCAGGTACTAACATTTTATACTGAGTTGAAAATTATATGCTTCCTCCACTGGATTTATTATTCCAGTCACTGTCTTTTATTGAAACAAATGTGTAGATGGAAACAGCCAACATAAGCGGTGGGATGAGGTACTATGTGATGGCTGTAACTCCCACCAGACTCTACTCGTTCACCGGTATTGGAACATTAGAAGTAAGCTAAACTCTGTTCTGCTATGTGATGACTTATTTAGGACAGTAAATGTTCATGATAAATCAACTTCTTATCATGAAAAAAAATGGTAGCATTAGGAGATTAAGTTTAAGGTCCATTATATATTGACCATGATCCAATTTATTCGCCAATGGTTGGGCTTCAAATGTCAAACATGATTGTTCCTCCTTTCAAATATAGCATCAAAATACCGGATCCAACATCTTATTCTTTAGATCTTTGTTGCTTTCAAATCTATGATCTCTGGAAAATGTGGATTAGCTTTTCTTGCGGTCAATTTCTAACTACTAAGCGTTTACTTCAGTCTGTTTTTGCTAGTTATAAAGAACGTGCAGTTCATTTTATGGAACTACCTGGTGAAATTCCAAACAGGCAAGTGCTTGTGTTACCTTAGGCTCATTTTGCATATGAAAGAAATCAAAAATTGTAACTCTGCTCTCTGAACATATACTGTTTATCATCTTTCAGTGAACTACATTTCTTTATAAAGCAACGAAGAGCGGTGCATTTTGCTTGGCTTTCAGGAACAGGAATATATCATGGTGGCCTTAATTTTGGAGCTCAGCACAGGTAGAATGACAGTACAAATGTCCCTCTGAAATGATTGTTGACATCTTTGTATTTGTTGCCTTCTTTCATATTTTTTGGTTATTTCATTCTGTAATTAAATTAAAACTTGTTGGTAGTTATCCAAATGGTGATGAGAACTTTGTGGAGAACAAAGCACTCTTGGACTACTCAAAGCTGAGTGATGGCACTGAAGCAGGCAAGCCTAGTTCGATGGCACTCTCTGAGTATCATTTCTTGCTTCTTATTGGGAATAAGGTTAAGGTATGTTTGGATTCGTGAGGTTGAAACATTCTGCGTGCATGTATTTAGTTTGTTCTGGCTACATATAAGTGTTTTGTTTCATTAGTGTGCTTACTTTCTGTTTCTGCATTCCTTAAATGCGGGGGTAGGTTGTAAATCGGATAAGTGAACAAATCATTGAAGAGCTCCAGTTTGATATAACGGCAGATTCAGTTTCGAGGGGCATAATTGGACTTTGCAGTGATGCCTCTGCTGGCCTTTTCTATGCATATGATCAAAATTCGATATTCCAGGTCTATTTTGGTGTTGGCTTACTCGTTTATCTTTCTGCTTTCTTTATCTTCTGCTTACTTAGTAAAAATGCCTTAGTACATTTCTTTAATATCCTATGCTTTCACTTCTCAATTTGGCCTTTGGATATCTTCTGTAGGTTTCTGTGATTGACGAAGGCCGAGATATGTGGAAGGTTTACCTAGACTTGAAAGTCTATGCTGCAGCTTTAGCAAACTGTCGTGACCCTCTCCAGAGAGACCAAGTTTATTTAGTTCAGGTGATACCCTGATGTCATCGGTAAAGTTAATAGGCATTGCTTTTCATGTCATACGTGTCATCATCTGCAAATACTTTTATCGTCGTTTATTGCTGTTGCCTGCCTATAGACATTTGGCAGAAAGAATCTCTGGTTTGATTTTGTGTGGATTGGGCACCTTCTGTTGTAGGCAGAAGATGCATTCACCAACAAAGAATACCTACGAGCAGCATCATTCTACGCCAAAGTAATTTCTAGTTCCTCTGTTTTACTTCGTCCTTACATGATGTAATTCATTGTTGACGTGGTTAAATGGTTTCTTTGCAGATCATTTATGTAATATCTTTTGAGGAGGTCACTTTAAAGTTTATCAGTATAAACGAACCGGTAAATATTTACATTTGTATCTTTGCTAGTTTTAATTACTATATAACATTAAAAACCTCATCACAAAACATCAAACCTCTGATCCAGTACGTGCTGTCCAGGAAAGACAGAGCGTTTCACATATGGGCTTGAATATTCACTGCCTTTTGTTTGTGATTGCAGGAAGCTTTGAGAACATTCCTGTTGCATAAGCTTGATAATCTTTCAAAGGATGATAAATGTCAAATAACAATGATATCAACATGGGCAACTGAGCTATACCTGGATAAGGTTTAGCTTTTGTTTTCTCTGCTCTTACATCTCGTTAAACATATATTTGGCAAATTCCTTATGTTATCTATGTCTATTATTTCTTAATCTGGTGCCACAGGTCTACTTGATTTTGCCGCCTATTTGCTTTCTGGGCTTTTGGATTTTGTTTCTCTGTCTAACGTTTCTTGAATAAATTTAGATAAATCGGCTGCTTTTGGAAGATGACACTGCTATAGAGAATCGAAACTCAGAGTATCATTCAGTCATTCAAGAATTCCGTGCTTTCATGAGCGACTGCAAGGATGTATTGGATGAGGCAACCACAATGAAACTTCTGGAAAGGTAAATTCCACAAGTATCCCAAACGATATATTAAATTCTATCTTTAAGCAAGTGAGCCCTTGGACCTCTATGATGATGTGTATTATTTTCTGGAGTAAGCTATTCTCTTTAAGACTGTTTCAGAACATCTCCTAGGATACCTTACTTGCATTATGAGACACCACCTTATTCTTTTTTTAGCTCTTTCTTTCTTCTCTTGTAGTTATGGTCGGGTTGAGGAATTGGTATATTTTGCAAACTTGAAGGAGCAATATGAAATTGTAGTTCACCATTATATTCAGGTGAAAGGCGTGACAAGTTTTCTTTTCCTGATTGATTCACTTGGATACATATCTTTCTTAAGCTTGTTCAGTCTACATTATGAGTTTTGTCTTTATCCATTAGCAAGGGGAAGCAAAGAAAGCATTGGAGGTGCTCCAAAAATCTTCAGTTTCAGATGAGCTTCAGGTGTGTATATAAATAATAGCACTGAGATCGTGTTTAATTATGTAGTCTCCCAATCTTTGTTTTGTCCTGAAACTAGAATATATTTTGCACATTTCAGTATAAATTTGCTCCAGACCTTATTATGCTTGACGCATATGAAACCGTGGAAGCATGGATGGGTAACAAAAACCTTAATCCAAGGAGATTAATTACTGCAATGATGCGATACTCAAGCGAACCTCATGCAAAGTAATGGCCCACATTTCAACTATGTCTATATGGTCATTCACGCTGTGTTATCAATCTCGCCAATAACTACTCAAATCAAAATGCAGGAATGAGACACATGAAGTCATAAAATATCTTGAATTTTGCGTCCACCGTTTGCATAACGAGGATCCAGGGATTCATAATCTACTTCTCTCATTATATGCCAAGCAGGTTTGGTTGGTTTCTATCAACAATTTTCCATTGATTACTTATAGCTTTAGAGTCCTGCAAATAATCTGGGAAGCAACGTCTAGGGTTACTGTCTCTTTTCTCTTCTTTTCCACTTGTAAGACTCTGACAAGAGGTTGCTGGAGTGATTTATAATGGTTTTCTTTTTCTATATTCAACTAGGAAGATGATAGTGCCCTCCTCCGTTTCCTGCAATGCAAATTTGGGAAAGGGCAAGAGAACGGTCCCGAATTTTTCTACGATCCGAAATATGCGTTGCGCTTGTGTCTCAAGGAAAAGAGAACCCGTGCCTGTGTCCATATATACAGCATGATGTCTATGCATGAAGAGGCAACAGCCCTTGCTCTTCAGGTAATAATTCCTTTAGTATCAAAAATAAAGTATTCTTCATTTCCGTCTCCCATGCGAAATCTTCAGCTTATAACATATTTTGAAACAATTTTCTTACTGAAAGCCATATTTTATGATGCCAATGTGTCTCAAAAAGTTTGGTTGACCATTTTAGTCCGAACTTTCTGTTGGTAGTGTTTGAAAACGGTTTCTGTTTTACAGATTGATCCAGAACTTGCTATGGCTGAGGCTGATAAGGTTGAAGATGATGAAGACTTGAGAAAGAAGCTGTGGCTGATGGTTGCAAAGCATGTCGTTAAGCAGGAAAAGGGAGCTAAAAGGGAAAACATAAGGAAAGCTATTGCCTTTCTCAAGGAAACTGATGGCCTTCTAAAGATTGAAGATATTTTGCCTTTCTTTCCGGACTTTGCCTTAATTGATGACTTCAAGGTTAGTCAACTTTTCCTCTTTTCCAGACGTCTATGTATTAGGCCAAACAAGTAGCTTCTGCTCTATTGTTATTTTCTTCAGTACCCTTGTGCAGGAAGCGATTTGCTCATCTCTCGAGGATTATAACAAGCAAATTGAACAATTGAAAGAGGAGATGAATGATGCCACACGTGGTGCAGATAACATTATAAATGATATTAGTGCACTAACTCAAAGATATGCTGTAATCGACCGCAACCAGGAATGCGGGGTATGATCATCCTAACATTGAATAGCCTATATATATATAGAAGGAATCAGTTTTTCCGAAGCACCAAATTCACCAGCACACCTTATCCTTTTCAATGTATTACCAGGTTTGTAAACGTAAAATCTTGATGATGACTGGGGATTTCAGAATGGCCCAGGGATATTCTTCAGCTGGACCATTGGCCCCTTTCTATGTCTTTCCTTGTGGGCACTCTTTCCATGCACAGTGTCTGATTACACACGTCACAAGCTGTGCACATGAAGAGCAAGTAAGTCTCGAACAATGAGTTCTTGTTATGAGTTCCCTCTGTATAGTAGATACTGCAAATTTTAGCTATATTCAGTTGTTCTAGAGTTTGTGATATGATAAAAGTTCCATGGTTAAGATTTACTTTACCTGCAGCTTAGTTCTTAATTCTACTTGTACTACATAGATCTCGGGATTCACTTTCCATGTTAAAATTTTGATTCCATTTTTGGATTTGTTTTCCAACAATCTGTCTAGGCCGAACATATACTCGATCTGCAGAAGCAGCTGACACTGCTTGGTAGTGAAACCCGGAGGGATATAAATGGTAATCGATCTGATGAACCCATAACTAGCACAACTACTGCAGACAAGGTAGCAAAAACATTTGTTTCATTTTTTCCTTTTTTTGCTTAATCTTCTTAACACTTTTATATGGCTTGACATATTTTCCTACTGTGAAACAGCTTCGATCAGAGTTAGATGATGCTATTGCTAGCGAATGCCCATTCTGTGGAGAATTAATGATCAATGAGATCACTCTGCCTTTTGTTAAACCTGAGGATTCACTACATTCTGCTTCATGGGACCTCCGGCCACAGACCACCAACTTAGCAACCCAGAGGACCATTTCTTTACCTGTTTGATTTATGTCACATTTCCTTGTCGTGTAATCTCTTTTTTCAGCTGGATTTGGAGTGTGAATGTGCTTTTGAGTGCTCTATAATTGATGTAATATTATTATACATGCTTCTGGAGATACATACAATAAGCTTCCTCACCTACTTGTGTCTATATATCTAAATATTTTTCTTGACTATTATTTCGATCTGAAAGATCCTTCTATATTCCATGATTTTGCATCAGTGATGGGATTCTTCCTCGGCTTCAAAATCTTTTTCTGCAGATATTTTCTTCGCCAAAGCCTGCTTGGTCCAGCGCTTCAAGTCATAGGCTCTCTTGAAAGGCTTCTTCTCCTTGGTAAGTTTTCTCTTTGTAATGGCAATTGCAAGATCGTTTGGGAACAAAGTTCGCCAGACAAAGGCGTGCAGAAGCGTGGAGACAACCAAAATGCATACCATCGCCGAGGAAATGAAGGAGAGAGTGAGTGCTAGAGCCCGGCTTGGGTAACCAGGTACAGCCTCTGCATACTTTATAGTTGCTACTGATGCTGTTGTCATAGGAAAAGTATATGACCACCACGCCACTGAGAACCTGCACAACCCCTTAGCCACTTAGTTTTTACCTACACATCTTCACTTGAGAAAATATATAAACCCGAGATAAACTTACTTAAACCCGGTGAAGAAATTGATCCGTACTACAAGGGAAATGTACAGGAAGAGTGCAATAAAGAAGCAAGTTCTTGAACATCCGTCGAATTGGCCATAGATTGTGTTCCAAGCGATACTTGCCGCTGACGGAGCAGCTATGAACATAGAGTAAACAGGGTGAAGCTCTTTAGGCAGTGCTTCACTTGTGGGAAGTCGTTGATAAAGTGTTACAAACACAACTAAGTAATGCGCAAAACCTACTGCCCATAGAAACTTAGCTACTTCATTCCATCCAACTTTAGAAGCTAAGATGGCGCCGACAAAATTCCCTACAACAGAAAGATGAGAAGATGGGTTTGCGACTTTGCAGAGTCGCCTTCTCCCTCCCGAAAGCCATTGCCCGTAGATCTTTAGCTCGAGGCAGAAGTAAGGACCCATGAAAACGCACCAAATGGCGGGATGAAGGTATTGTCGGTTTGATGAGAACACGGGAGGTACGCTGATGGCTAGGAACATGCAAGCCACCCAAGGGGCAAAGAAGAAGTTAACTCGAACCGGATGAAAATACTCTCTTTTGACAGCTTCAAAGTAGAAGATGCATTTGAGTATGTAAGTGAAGGAGACAGAGACTAACGCTACTACTGACAATAGCCATACAACTAGGTTGATCAATGGTGTGATGTGTAAGTATTCTGTAGCGGGACTTTTCGCTAGGGCAAGCCACAAGACAGCTTGACTACTAAGTCCTAAACAGATACCGTAGCATCCAATCGGGAACCTTAGAAGAAAAGGCCATTGCTCTTCTTTTGGAAGCAGAATATCTTCGTTTTCCTAAAAGAGAAGACAATAAGAACTAAGTCAACTAACAAATTAAGCTTTGAAGAGAGAAGAAGAAGAAGAAGAAGAGTTGTTAGTTGTTACCTTGACTTCATCTAATTCAGGTCCTCTAAGAGCAGCAAAGTATCTTCCTGCAGAAACATTTTCGTTTACAGATTCATCTTTAGTCTCACCATCTTCATTTCTTAAAGAATTCTCAATGTCTCTCTCCCGTATTATAGAAGGCAACAAAGAATTTTGTTTGCTGAGCGTTGATTTGGTCCTAAAGATACTGAAATCAGCTTTCCGACCATCTCCACCATTGATGATTCCTCCTGATTCAAACCCGCCAAAGCTATGACCACTTCTTGGTAAACTCTTTTTGTCATCTCTTCCTCTAGATTCTCTGTTGAGTACTGAGAAACCTGTCTCTAGCGAAACTTGTCTGCTGAAACCTCGGTATGGTCTTTGTTGTCTCCCTCGGTTTGGTCCTCTGTAACTGGAGAATCTCTTGTTGTTCTCTTGCTGTTTCGGTTCTTGCTCTGCTTCCTCTTCTGGTACAACTTCATTGATGTCAGCGAAATTGGAATGAGAGATTGATTGTTTCCTCTCCATTGATCAGAGCAATGTGATGATACTCGAAATGCAGGAGAAGATATTTCTTCTCTCGTATAATGCAGAGGAAACATGTTGATGTATATAGAAAGATGTGGTTAAGGTGAAGAAATAAATCACGAGAAATCTTGGTGTATGGTGTGATTTATGGTGTACGTGAACCAATACTTTCCCGGAAAGTTTCTTAGGTTTCTCGTGAAAGTGTTTCGATCCGAACAACTTGGAAAAGAGAGAAAAAAAGGCCGTTCCATTAGTCACGAGACTATAAAGCAAACCAAGATCAAATTGCCTTTTTGCTTGTTTGCTCTTCCGGCCTACTAAACTAAATTTTAGTCGGTTTAGTTGGACCGGTTCGGTTTAGTTGATTCTATTTATTTTGCTTCTGTTGTTTGAGACTTTGAGTCTACACTTCAAAATTGGTTCAAACTTGTAAGCCTCAGTGTCTTTATTCATCATCAATGTCTAAATCATTATTTATTTTTACCTTTCACCTTACTCATTCTGACTTAATTTGGATGATGATAAAGACCACACTAGTAAAAATGATTAAGTGAAACATTGTTGTTTAACTTACATTTAACATTTTGGAAAAGGGATTGAAAGAGTGGAGGGAGCAACCAAATATATGTGAAGAGGTAAGAATAGCATATATTCTTCTTTCTTTTTAAGAGATTTTTTTCATGAATTTGGTCCCTTCTTTGCTTTACTTTTCCCTTTATCCAAACCAAAAATTTTGAATAAACGAGACACAAAATAATACAAAAGTGATAATAAATCAATCCACAGCCTCGCATGGATTGGACCAAAAGACAAACTCACATACGCTGTCATTATCTCTCTCTCTCTCCCCCACACCCATCTTATGTTATTTTTACACCTTCCATAAAAATATAAAAACATAAGTTCTGAACAAATTTTGGTTTTCCAACCAACATGTTATATTTATACATAATTTCCAACCAACACGTTAGATCTATACATATATGCAACTATGAAAATGAGACCACATCAACTTGGACTTATTTATTCTATATGAAATGGAGCATATATATGACAGGGATATTAATTACATAGAAGCTTAAATTATTTAGTAGTGTCTAATGATAAATTCCACCTTAAAAGGTTAACTATATTCGAACACACCTTGACAAGTAAGTCTAATGATAAATTTAACCTATATTAGTTTACACATCAACATCTTATTAAACCTATTTAATACTGATTAGATTTTGGATGCCATGTTTGGTTCAGCTGATTACTTGATTCTTCAATAATAGTAAACAATAAAAATTATACATGTATGTTAAGACTAAAGAGTACAATATTATATTTATAAAAAATTGTTAAAAAAAAATTATGACAAAAAATAGAAAATCTAACATTTTTAACAAAGAACAAAATTCTAAGTTAAGATCGATAGTTTTAAGATCAAAATAGTAATTCCAAATCATTATAAGAATACAAAAAATGTAGGATAAATATGTTGCAAGTGAAATAATGAGCAAGTTGCCAAAAATAAAAAGAGCAAATTGCCAAAAATAAAAGTAATAATGTACAAATTTAACCAACTAGATGAAAATGCGATTTCGCCTAAAGAAGATATCAAATCATTGAAATCAGAAATGGAAAGAAATTTATTAATTTAACTTTTTCCTCACTATATGGTTTCGATAACCTTGGTAAGACAAAACTATAAAGCTTAAATTGAAAGAAAGAAAGATACAATCTTATTTCTTTTAGTTCTGCCCCCTACTTTTTCACTTTTGTTACATAAATATATATATATATATATATCCCTCTTTTTTGTTTTTCATTTCTTAATTTCCCCCCAGTATCAACCATTTACAGTTAACTTGATTTCCCCCCCCCCCCCTCCTTCCCAAAACGAACCAAACCGGTTCAAAACAATAGCCAGAATTCCAAAGAATCAATAAACTAAACCGAAAAAATAAAAGTAAAAATAAAAATTACTTCACCGGTTTAAATCGTTCTCTTCCCACTTTTCACTTCTGGTTAAGCAATTTGGATCTCTTCCTAGCTTCGCTATAGAGAACCACACCCATAATCGTAACACCAAATCCAGCAATTCCCATCACCGTCACCGGATTCCTAAATATCAGAACCGAAACTCCGGCAGCTACCGCGGCTTTTCCGTTCCCTAAAACCTGCAAAGTGAGAGCACTTGTGTGCTTCGTCACCAAGAAATTCGTCAAATTTACTAAATATGCCACTGTCGCATTCCCGGCGAGCAAGAAGATGATCAATGGATCCGTCCTCGCCTTTTCAATCAAGACTCTTAATACGTTTCCTTCTATGTAAAGTGTAAATGGTAATAAGATACAAGCTGCCATTGGAGCCATGTAAAGCAGAAGATTCATCGAATGTAGCTTCTCCGATTCCGACGTCAGAATAATCCCCTGCAATGTACACAAAATTCGGTTCAACCAAACGAAACCGAGAATTAAAAACTCAAATTCCTTCTGATTGAAGTGAGATCCAAACTAGATTCAGACGCAACTCAATCATACCGATGAAATTAGAATTGAATTTCAGACGGAGACTGAACTAAACCGGACTCAATTCAGTTATAAGAACAAAAAACAGATTGGAAATTCGAACATTGCTTCCAGATTTGTTGTAATAAAACTGAATCCGGACAGATTTAATAGAAATGTTTTGTAATAAAATCTAATTCGGACACAATTTCGGTTTCTATTGGTACTAAACCGGATAATGAAGGAAACCAAACCAAGTACGGTTAATAGTTATACCTGGACGACGGATTTAAGAGCTCTACCGGCGGTGGAAGCGACACAAATGAGGAAACCAAAGAGATGAAAAGAAGGTTCAGAGTTAGAAGCGAGGACGATGCCGGAGACGACCGGAAGGAGAGCTAAGTAAACTTCAGTGGATTCAGTTTTACAGGTAATGAGGAAAGAGAAGACGGCGGTGAAGAAAGGCGTGGTGGCTCCGATGGCTTGATTGAATGAGACAGGGATGTAACGAAGCGAAGTATTGCCGCACACTACGGAGAGGCAAAAGATCGCTGAGAGGGCAAGGATCTTCAAGAACTGACGGCGAGAGAGAATGTGCTGACGTGGCACGATTCCGGCGACGTTGATTACGGCGGAGCTGTAGGCAGCGCAGGATAGCATATGTGTCATGGTGAGGAAGATTGGGTAGCGAAAACCGTAGTAGAAGAGGAGATATTTGTTTAAGAGGAGGACTCCTATGTTTGAGCCGAACCAGGCGGCGATTATCGCCGCCGTGAGGATTGTTGGAGATACGGTGGGTGAGGAGAGGAAGAAGGGTTTTCCGGTGGAGGAAGCGGAGGAGTGAGGAGGTGTTCCAGGGATGTCTACGACTGTTGGTGTGGCTGTTGCGGCGGCGTCGAATCTTGGATTGCTCATCCGCCGCGTCGTCCAAGATTGAGCTTCAACCATTTTCGTTAAGGGCAAAATGGGAAGAACAAGTTTGTCTCTCTTTCGTCTGATAGAGAGAGAAGTGTGAGGTTTTTATCTTTTTTGGGAAGTTTGAGATCTGAGAGTGAAGAAAGAGGAAGAAGAAGAAGGAAGATGATGAATCGGACGGTGGAGATTCAGATTTAGAGGTAAAGGTTTCGGATGATATGAGCCGTTGGATCTGATAGTTGGAGGGAATTTTTTTTATTTAAAAAAAAAACAAATCTAACGAAGTTAATTTTAAGATTCGAAGTCTTGTGTTTGGAGACTAAGCATGAGTTAGAAGTGTCGGTAGTAGGTCCACATTTGAGATCCAAGTTCAAAGGAAGCAATCGTCTATGACGCAGCCTAATTACATCCTACATACGATTATTAGCCTCTCCTTTTTCAAGTTGTGTTTTAATAATTGTCCCTAATAGTACAATACTAGCATTATTTATTCTAAAAGCCTAACTCATACTTTACTACATTCTAGAACACACAAAAGTATAAAAAGAAATCAACAACAAAGGTTACAGCATAACAAATGGTGTAAAGTATATAGATATATGTGAAACAAATGCATCAGTGTTGACATAATGGACAAACAAAAATAACATAAATGATGATTTCACATGAGTCAATGAACCATACATAAAAATCATAAGATTGTATATCAATTTTATGGTCAACAAGTTTGGTATTTATAAATATGTTTAGATTTTTGTTGTTGTCGAATATGTATTAGATTTGGAAAACATAGTACTCCTACATGTTAATTATTTGCATTTGCCCATAGTGTATTTTAATAAATGTTGTGTCACAAATACCTAAATCAAATCAGATCTGTGAAGTAATAGCGTGATTTTCTTTTCTATTAGCATTAATCACGCATTGCGTTTATCATTAAAAATGACTCACGCATTAATAGTTTTCTTTTGGAATTAGAATAAACTAATAGTTGCCTTAATCGATTACAAAACGAGAACATTTTTTGGTTTTTATACAAAACGAGAAGTTGTTCCTTGACAAAAAAATAAAATAAAAAAATTGTCCCACATGAGAAGGAGTCCAAATACGAAAGGTGAACCACATTAATCATGATTTTTTTTTTTTTTGTATTATACGATATGATCCGAAGTTAAATGTCCATTTTTAGGACGAGCAGCTATCAATAAAATCATTTTCTCGTTATCACATTGGTCCATACCTCCTAGGCTACTACTAAACCAAAACGAAATCAAACAGTATTTCTCATTAATTAACTAACGAATGTACAGAGACAGAGAGGGTGAGTTCTCATATAAGGTAGGTATAGTTGTGTAAATAACCTTCTAACAAATTTCAAAAAAAAAAAAAAAAAAAACTCTAACAAACATTTTCTGATCGCACATAATTGTTTCTATTTCTATAGATAAGATCTCAAGTTATATGGCTATCTACAGAATACATAGAATACAAGTATACATAGAAAATTCTGGAAAATAATTATCTGTAAATATGTAAACAGTACATACTTAATATTTATTACGAGTGTGTGAAAGAGGAAGGAGCTATCTTTACTTTACTTAGAAGGACAACCAAACTTTATCAGTGTCTTTGCATTCCATTAATAGTGAAATGTCTCCTTTAAGTAAATTGCCTTGAGACAAAATCCAATGAATGATGACAAATGATTACACCACGTCAATAAAACTTAGAATGATCGATGCCTACGTATATATTTATAATAACAAATCAACTAACTGGCTAATTTTTATTTATTTATACACAGTAATAAAACCAAATAAATAAGTACGCATTGACCTTTACCATAAAATTATGTATTGTCTCAGTAATGAAAAGCACAGAATGTTTAAAGTTTGATGACAACTTTTTTCTAGGTAAATTTTGAAGTTTTGATACTACTAGCAAGTAAAATGTTAAAACTCATATAATATTTTATTTTATTTTTAAATAAAATACAGTAACATATTATATGATAATTTCTCTCTGAAAATGTGGGATATTATGATTGAATACTAGAATATTTGTAGCACATCACATGTTCTTGGTATACAAAGTTCTATGATTTATAAATGTACTTCTAACGTTTATCTAAAAGAATAAATTATGTGGGCCAGAATATTGTAGGAACCATTTGTTTCCATGTGCCACCCAATTTTAGAGGGCCCAAAAATAGTGGAACTTAAGTCTATTGCTAATTGCATGGGGCCGTAAAAAAATTGACAACGAAACATTATCTAAAACAGCTGGTCTGTTTAATAAAAATCGTAAATAAACTCATCAATAATGGCTTCGCCCAGGTTCGAACTTGTAAAAATCGTGTTAGACTAACCGAGTCTATTCACTATATATACTTTTCAAAATCTGAGATTACCTGAATTTTAACCAGTTTGGTCTTTTTCTTTCACTAATCGCAGTATTAAACCGTAACCTTGGTGTTGCATTGTTTCAAGACAAACCTCAATCATAAATAGTTCCAAAGCATGTTCTGAATTGCTACAAAACGTAAATTATTATCAATTTAATCTTGTTATTATACCTTACTGGTCACGAAATCGCTGTTTGTAGCTTCCCATATGACAGTACCATCACAAGTACAAAGCTTTTTGTAGTTTTCTCCAACTCCTGCGCTTCTAGCAATCACTGCAGCGGTTAATCCCGGGGCCGACTTATTATCCTCAGTCTTGTACACCACGACAGCTCTCCCGATAAGATCCACGACCTTGAGTTTCTCTTTCTTTCCAGAGTAAAAGGCTTCTTCGTTTTGGTCTGACTCTAGTGTTCCCAGGTCTCCCAATGGCTGACAGAAGAAAAAGAAAACTGGGATGGTTTTGATGTTTTTACATCATTGTGATGATATTTGATTGTTTTTAGAGTGAGCTTGACCAACCTCTGCGCCAGGATGATCTTGCAATGGATTGTACAAGTTTCCGGTGCTGGCTGCTCCCTTTGTGAGATCTCCATACTCGTTGATACACCAGCTGTGGATCCCGGGAGACAAACCGGTAAAGTTGGCTTCGATTCTTGCAAGTTCCATACTGACCTGAGCAAATCGGACCACCCCAAAGATCTCAGGGCCTTTGAATTCCGCTACTGCAGCTGAGACTAAGAAATCTGCCAAACATGTCACAAATGAAAAGTAGCAAATGAGAAAAAGAGGACAGGACGTGAAATTGAAACAGTAAATATCCAAATTCAATACTGTCTAATGAATCAGAATACGGAAAAGCAAAGGCAGTGTATCAAAGAATGATTCAAAGGTCAAATATTTGTTCGAATGTAAATCTTTTTAGTTTGTTTTAATGAAGTCTTGAACTTGACTTAAAACCAATCTAACTCCTTACATGTTCTATGAGCTGAGAAAAGATATCTTCTTTTGTTCTGACAATTAGAAGTTTCTTCAAAAACAAAAAGAGAAGAGATATCTAACCTTGAGGAACACCTTGACCAATTAAACGAGCTTTTCGACCGGTTTGCTCCAAAGCTTGGGTCATAGCCTTAACAGGGGAAGATCCAAGTATCCTCACAACTTGATTGGACAAATCCACCTCCACGTTTTCAATCCCTTTTAAGATCAAATTTTCCATTACACATGATGATAAAGCAGTAACAGCAGAGTAAATCATAACCAAAACACAAGATAAAATAAAGTTACTTTTTTTTCCTAATACCTTCAATGGTTTCTAATTTATTCTTCACGGCGTTAACACAACCCTCACATTTCATATCCACCATAAACTCAGTCTAGGAACAACAACACAACATAAGTTCTCAGAAGCTCAAATCAGTAATTGTTAGCATAAATTGATCAAGAATGATAAGGACTTACAAGGAGCTGAGGCATGACTCGATCCTCCTGCAAATCGAATTTTATAGTTCAAGGACTAAATCATCGAATAAGGAAAGTGCGAAAAAACTAAAAAGTTTAAGTTTTTTAACCAAAACCTGAGGGAGATTACGATCAGAAGTGAGAACAGTCGTCATGGGCGAGCTAGCTAAGCTTCGAGAAAGTCCCAAGCGACGTGGAGAGGATTGGGAGAGGAAGGAGAAATTGACAGACTGAGATTTTGGGTTGGTAGAGGAAGAAGAAGAAGAGGAGAACGCGATCGCGATTGGAGTCGCAGACGCGGCGATTACGGCGGCTGAAGTCGTTGCCACTGACCTCAGAATTAATGCCATTTCCTTGCTTCTTCAGCTTTTACGGCTTTTTATTTCCGACCCCTTGACAAGTCCCAACCTTTAAATTATCTTCTTCTTTTTTTAACTTTTTAAAATCAGAATAAATAAGTGACATTTTGTTTTAACGTCATAAATCGCCAAATCGGTGAATAACTTGTAATTTTCGTCCAAAAAAAAACGTATATTTTCAGGCGAAATGAACATAAAATATGTAAGAACAATTATTTAACATGATGTTTGATAAAATATCAAAATTTTCCAAATAAACAAAATGTTTTTCATCTAATTTGTGAAAAAATCAATGTTAATCGTTGGTTAGTGTTATTGATACAAAAGTAGTAGATACCATTTAAAAAAAAATCGTTAAGACATATTTAGGCAAAGCCAGGAGGGAGTTCAGGGTCTTCTTCATCACTACATGCTTCTCCTTTGCTTTCTTCTACACGTCCATGAATCAGTTCCTGCTTCTGTTTACTCACTGGACAAGACGAGGTTTCACCGCCCGGGACTGGTGTTTGAATTTTATGTTTGGATGGTATGCATTTCTCGCCTCTCGGGTTAGATAATGTAGCATAGACTGATTGCACGGTTTCTCTGATTTCATTCTTCATCCCATCCTCTGATCTTATTATCCCCCACAATCCATCTGAGAGCTGGCTCAGCATCTTGCTCCTACAAAGAATAAGATCCAAACTTTTTAGTAATGCTTGTCATAACCAAGTTACAACAACAAGAGTCAGCTGAATAGAAGTAACTCCCACTCTTATCTTACCTGACTTCTTCGAATATCGCATCAGAGAGTTGCCTCGTTTTCATATTTTGAGCACCCGGTCGATTCAACGCTGTTGACTCCTTGACAACTGATATCATGTTGTTTCGTAATTCCTCCTGCAATTCAAATATCGGTTTAGTATTCAGAAACACAATGGTAATACTAACACATGCAGTCCAGAAGAATAAAGCTAGAGATGTTTATCAACACTGTTAAAAGAACAATCCTTGTTGCCTCAACATTCGATGGATCAGTGTATAGAATTATCAAAGTTAATGAACAATATATATCATCTACCAGTAACTTGACTAACCAATTCACAATAAGTAATACTGAAAAACTGCCAGGAGAATCAGCCATAGCTGTGATCTTAACACCAATAAGAAAACTCTTTGATTCAGCTAAGATCAACTTAAGTGACAAACATAGAGATAACTTCAAGACATTTTGGTAAACTCTCCAAATCATCATTGGTTTACTTACTGACAAACGTTTTTTCTTAAGCAACTGCAGACACATTTATCCCAAATAAATCACCAAACTTTTCGCTTTACTCAAGTCAAATTGACTACAGATTTCATGAAATCGATCAAATTGAGGCAAAGAAGATTCCAATTTTCAGTTTATCAGCAATCAAAATCAAGTGAATCGTTGAAGCCACGAAGGTATTGGGAATAGGGAAAGAGAAGGAGGGGTTACGTTATCCTTGAGGCGGCGTATGATTTTGAGGCGGAGACGATCAAAATCTCCGTCGTCCTTGAGCTTCTCTACAACTTCCTCTTTGCTTATCTTCCTCGCCATCGCCATCTCCCTCTGTTCCTTCCCCTCTATTTCTATTTTTTTCTTTTTATTTTTATTTATAAAATTGGTTGCAATAATTAATAAATAAGATTTTTTTTTTGTGTGGTCATAAGCCATAACAATGAATTTAAGGCAGCAATTTCACTGCATGTAATTTTATTTTATTTTAAGAAGAATATCGCTATATTATTTTATTTTATTTTAAACGGTTGTTAACATTCCATAATTTCTAAACGTTGATATGATATTTGTGATGGATCCACAAGGATCAGAAACATAGCATTTAAGATTTTGATTAAATGAAGAGTAAAATTGTCTAAAGTTAATAATTATCTTAAATAATGAAATTTGCTTAAATTCATCTAAAAATAACTAATATATATTTGTTTGTTTTTATTGTTATTTTAAAATACTAAATCAAATTTGTTCCAATCAAGTACATATAGTTATAATAGATTTTACTGGTGACGTAAAATGATTTAAAAATGAATTAAACAGTAATCATAAACGATATAATTATATAAGAATTTTTTTTTTAACATAAAAGAATATTTAGAAATAATAGTAAAATAGCGGAGAAAATAATCATAACAAGGTAAGACCATCTCCGATCTTTAAAAATCTCTAATGAGTATTTAAATTTTATTAAATTAATATTTGTAATATATTTTAATTGTTTAATTAAATTTAATTATTAAAAAGAAAGTAAACCAATCACATCTCAATAACTATGAGAAGAGTTTCTTCACTAAATAGTGAAGAGGTTCCAAAACTATAACTTTTAAAATCCTATCTCAACATTTTTTTTCTCTTTCATGTTTTTTCTATTATTTAAAATTTTTTAATTGTTAAGAAGTTCAATTAGACCTGACCCCGTTGTTAGAGATGCTCTAGAAGTCTTATTTTACGAAAATCATAAGCACCTAACTGTCTTATTACGATTTTACAGTTAATTATTATTATTATGCTTAACTTAATTTGACTAATACTAATACATTGTTGGGTGGGAGACTTAGATCAGGTAACATCATCAATGTCGGAATCCTCAGATTCTCCGCTTGTCCTCCTTCACCGGCTACCGTCATTCAATTATTTTGACGAGATTCTGAGTCGTGACTTCCGGATTCTCAACACTGACACCTTATCGGAACCACTCCCGATCTTCCTCACCCGTCACGCCGCCTCAATCAGAGCCATCGTCTGCGTCGGTAGACTTTCAATTACCTCTGATCTCATCTCCCATCTTCCATCTCTCCAGATTATCGTCTGCACCAGCGTCGGCGTCGATCACGTCGATCTCGCTGAGTGTAAGCGTCGTGGCATCGCTGTCACAAACGCTGGCAATGCTTTTTCTGATGACGTGGCCGATTTCGCCGTCGGCTTGCTTATAAGCGTCCTCCGTCGTATTCCAGCCGCCGATCGTTACGTCCGGTCTGGTAATTGGGCGAAACTTGGGGATTTTCAACTAGGCTCCAAGGTTAGTTCAAAATCCTTGAATAAAGCTATTTAATTTCTCTCTGTTTCGTTTGAATTGGGGAAAAATATGTTGAAAAGATGAAAACTTTTTCTGTGGGTTTTGTTATGTTTAGTAATGATTCATCTGTCTTGTTGAAGGTAAGTGGAAAGCGAGTTGGGATAGTTGGATTAGGGAGTATTGGATCTTTTATTGCCAAAAGACTTGAACCCTTTGGTTCCATTATCTCTTACAACTCAAGAAGTCAGAAACAGAGCAGTCCATATCAATACTACTCTGACATTCTCTCCTTAGCAGCCAACAATGATGTCCTCGTCCTCTGTTGCTCTCTGACGGACCAAACGTACCACATTGTGAACAGAGAAGTGATGGAGTCGCTTGGTAAGGATGGGGTTATAATCAATGTGGGACGAGGGAAGTTGATTGATGAGAAGGAGATGGTCAAGTGTCTGATTGAAGGTGTGATTGGTGGTGCCGGTTTAGATGTATTTGAGGATGAACCAGAAGTTCCTGAGGTGTTGTTTGGTTTGGATAATGTTGTCTTGTCTCCACATGCTGCTGTGGCTACGCCAGGGTGTTTTAACAATGTTGCAGAGGTTGCTTTGGCTAACTTGAAGACGTTTTTCTCGAACCAGCCTTTGATTTCCCCGGTTCAATTGGATTGAGAAGAGCATCCGGTTTAATCAAACTGGCTGATAAATAATCCATCTACATATATTGTTAATCATTGGACGTATTATCATACAACATGCTTTAGCTTTCTTGTTTGAGTAAATTTGTATCTTAATTTGGTGCTACCGATATGAATCATTGTAATGATGTATGTTTGTCAATATAACATTTTTCATTACTAATCAGTAATTGTTTTTTACATATTAACTTTTAAGTTAGCCAAGAGTCATTTATCCTAGTTTTGAGCCTCGAGACTACTGCTCTGTTGTACCATCTGACCATCTGACAAAGATCTGGCTTCTCTTCATTCTCAACCCAAGAAGCATACTGTGACCGTGAAGAAACAATCAAAGGCAAGAGGAAGAGGCGCAAAGATTCGTTGTAGAAGTATATTTCGTTATTTCGAAAGTTTTTCTTGAGTCTAGAAAGTTTCATAGTCACTGTGAATTCGAGACCAGCCTTTCGCAATATCTATGAAAATGTAGCTCATTCAAACACACTTTAGTTCCTATTTGTAATAATTTATTGAGTGTAGCTTTAAAACGTTTTACACTCAATATTCAATCACGTTACATTTTTATAAATTAAAAGCCTTTTAAACGCCAACATTGATAACGATATTGAATGTTTTTTCTATTTGACCACAAACAAATATAAGGTAGCCTACCTTGAGGACGACATAAGATCATCTCAAATGGTTTTAGAGATTTTCAAAAATAGAAAAAAAAATTGCTTTAATGGTTGCCTCTATTTTTATTTCTAAATAGTATTTGAAAATATAATATTTTTATTCTATTAACTAATTTATATCAAAATCTTTTACTTTTCAATTTTACAAATTTGACCCATTCATTTTGTTTTATAACAATAATTCGATAAAATCTGATTTTACTAAATTAAACATTGTATTATATATAAAAAAATTTCATTACACCACATAAAATTAAAAAGATAAGTATTACCATTTTAAGCATTTTTATTAGATTTATCATCTCTCATGTAATTCCATAAAATTTGACACACTCAGGTTTTTTTTTAATTTATCATCTCTCATATAATTTATATTTCTAACTTAATATAAGTTTTTGTTGCATGTTATAATAATGAAATAACTAAAATTTAAATATAGTTGTATATAAGTACACGAAGAAATATATAATTTTGTTTAGGTATAAAATAAATACGTATATAAAATTAAAAAATCATATTATAAACAAAAAAATATTTCTCTAAAAATAAAGAAATGAACATTGTTTCTCTAAATTTAGATAACTACTATTTATTTATCTACTTTTAAATGAAGATATACAGCACCACTGAATAAGATTTTGCTATAAAAATAGAAAAATTTCTAAAAATATAGCACTTTTGGAGATGCTCTAATTAGTTTATATAACTAAATGATCTATACATACATAGATATATATAACTAAAAGGCAATTTATTTATTAAAAAAAACTAACCAAGAAGACGAATTAATTAACAACGCATTTTATTAAATTAATTAATCCACGATGCACATATGACTAACTTTTTTATTTTTTTTACGAAACTGAAATTCAATGATTGGCATTAATTAGAGTTTTGTGGTTTATCCGTGAGTTCATACATGACCAATTTAGTCGAATATATTAATTAGTCGGAGCATTACAGTTATCTAGATGATCAGAATGTTTGCATATATTGCTTTTATCAAAAGAAAAAAACTATTATCATATACTGCTTCTTACAATTTCGTTTGTTTTAATGCGTTGCCTCGTTCTATTTACGTAAATAGTTGACAGACGACAATACAAAAATTATTTTCTGCGGTTCAATTTAGCTAATCATTGTAAACCAGTTAAATATTTAACAATTCTGTATAAATTAGTATATACATAGACGCACGCACGTATATACTGATTTGGATAAAGTCGGTACAAGAACAGAACCTGCTCGCACGTCAAGTTGTACTAATATTCTAAAACTTCCTTTAAACAACAATTTGACTTGTTTTCTCTATTTTTTGTTTAATATTTCTATTGCAAAAATTCAACGAAATGAAACAAATCCCAATCAGTACGGACAAAAAGTGCCCAATAAAAAAGGAAAAAGGGGATCATGACCCTCACGTAGCCACCACCACTATCATTGAAAAGCCCCTCTATATAAGATTGTTTCTAATTCAATTACTTCATCAACAAACTATCAAGAAAAAAACCCTAAGATAACCCATCGAAAAAAAGAAAAAATCAAAACTAAAGATGGGTCTAATGTCAAGTTCTTGGAGCTTCAACAAATTCTTCGCTATAGTTTTTGTCGTTTTCGCCATCTCCGGCCAATTCGTTGCCGGATACTATCGACCAGGCCCATGGAGATATGCTCACGCCACTTTCTACGGCGACGAGACCGCTAGTGAAACCATGGGTACGTAAAAATATTTCATTTCACTTCTCTTGCATATACCATAAATTAACAAAAAAATGTTTTAATGTTACCAAAAAACTATTAGAAAAAAATTCATACGATTAATGTTATGGCCTAATTAATAACATTATGTATATATGCAGGTGGTGCATGTGGGTACGGAAACTTGTTCAACAGCGGCTACGGCGTGGCCACGGCGGCGCTTAGCACGACGTTGTTCAAAGACGGTTACGGATGCGGCCAATGTTTTCAAATAGCGTGTTCGAAGTCGCCGCATTGTTACTATGGAAACCCGTCAACGGTGGTCACAGCCACCAACCTTTGCCCTCCTAATTGGTACCAAGACTCCAACAATGGTGGTTGGTGCAATCCTCCTAGAACCCATTTCGATCTAGCTAAACCGGCTTTCATGAAACTCGCTAATTGGAAGGCCGGTATCATCCCAGTCGCATACCGAAGGTATTATATATCTAGTTGTATAATATTTTTGTAGCCGTAAATCATATACGTATTCTCTTTAAAAGAACAAAAAGAATTAGTAGCTAGCTATATATCAGTTAGTTATTCAACTTCATATATATATATATATGCTCCAAAACTATGCAGCAAATATATTTTGTTATGTGATTGATCATAGAGTGCCATGCCAAAGGAGTGGAGGTATGAGGTTTCAATTCCAAGGTAATGCTTATTGGCTTCTCATATTCGTCATGAACGTCGGAGGTACCGGAGACATCAAGAGCATGGCCGTGAAAGGTAGCCGGACGAATTGGATAAGCATGAGCCATAATTGGGGAGCTTCTTACCAAGCGTTTTCCTCTCTCTATGGTCAATCTCTCTCTTTCCGGATCACTTCTTACACCACCGGTGAAACTATCTATGCTTGGAACGTTGCTCCGGCTAACTGGAACGCCGGTATTACTTACAAGAGCAGCGCCAATTTCCGTTGAAATTACGCTTCTTTCCATGCAAACCCAAACGGGGTTTCTCTCTTTTTGTTTTGTTTTCTTTTGCCTTTTTTTTGTTTTTTTTTTGGATTTTTAGAAGTTTCGGTGGCCTTTTAGTTGTTGGGATTATATTGGCCCGGCTTTATGTTATACATTTACATGTATGTATCTAATTGTGTGATATCTCTCTTTCTTATACATAATCATGAATTCAACACTTCAACCAATAAACCTCTTGCTTTTGTAACTTAACACATAAAAAACGTTGTTCTCTACAACAATGAAATATTCGTAATTTTAATCACCAATTAAGCGGAATTTTTCTCACGCCATTGCCGATCACTCAATTCTGTCACACCGAGCCATGTGTCGGTACGGTATGCTCTGTTTTGTAATGTTGTTATTTTTTTTGCAGATTTTGTATCGTTAAAAAATTGATTGCAATCTTCTTTTTGAATTCAGTAAAGTCATTCGCTTCTTGTTTTCTTTGGTTTTTTTTTTTAATGTATTAGTGGGTGTGCCGCGCGAAATGTATTATCATTTATTAATATTAATATAATTGTTAAAATAACTTTACTAATAAAAAGTATTAGTATATATTTTTAACGGTTTTATATGTATTTTATAAAATAAAATTTATCGATAACATATATAATATAATATTATATTTATCAAAAGTCAATTCACAAAATATATTTTGATTTCATAATTTTTTTTGGCGTTTTAATCACTTCATCCAAAAACACCATACAACTGACTATATCGGATGCTCACAACTACACACGACTCAACCAATGTAACCATCCGTAAATCAGTTTCTAAATCTAAATCCCTAAATAGATCTTGAATATCGCATAATATAAAATGATAAAACTCTCAAAATTATTCAAACCTTATGTTAGAGAACAACTAATGCTTACATTTTTTTCAAAATTTGAATTGCATGTATTAGATATGGATCTATATTGATAAACGTATGATATATTTTCAAAATATACACATTCTATTTCTCTCTCATTCTCTATTTTTCCTCATCAATACGATATTGAACCATGCACCATATTACATAGATCACCAACAATATTTAACTCTTTCCATAAATACCTTATATGTTTATAAGTTCCTCTCATACTATATAAATTTATCTCGTCGTTGCAAAATATTGAACCATAGATAATATGTTCACCGGTTTTAAACATAATATTTATTATCTTCATCATGTTTCTCTTTTCTCCGTCCATTTTAAATGTATGACCAATTATTTGAGCGCTGTGAAAATTTATATGACTTAACTCAATTTTTCTTTCAAATATTGGCTTAAACACGTTAACATTTTAAGATAACACAACATATCTCTTATAATATGTATTCTTATATGGTCTTTAAAATTTTGAAATTTATCATTCAAGTTTCTATAAGCTTATGTGAGTATTCCACTCAAACACGGATTTATTATAATCAAAATAAATTTTATTTGTTCATATAACCTATTTACATTAAACATATTTTTAATTATAAAATGAAAAATATCAGCTTGAGAAATTTATTTTTAGATTCATAGACAGTTCTTTGAACTAATCATTATTAATTACTTTAAATTATAAATAAAAATATTTTTGAAATAATATATACACAATTTAATATATTATTTATAAACATGAATGTCTATAGTTTAAGTTTATAACTTATAATAAAATATTAATACTTTGATATTTATTTAAATAATTTTATAAACTATATAAATACAAAATTTAATCTATTATTTATAAACATGGAACTCTTTAATTTAAATTCATAAATTATAATAACAATTATTAATAGTTTGATTTATTTAATAATTTTCTAAACTATATGAATACATATCATAAGAGTAAGATTATTAAATTAAAGTGTTTTAGATCATTTTTTTTTTAAATGACTTTTCAAATATTTTTCAAAATTATTATATTAAATAATGTTAATTATTATGAGAATTAAATTGAGGTGATTAGAGAAATATGTAATGAGTTGAATGATGCTGATGTGTCAAAATTTTATACTATGAGAATGCTTAGGTAAGCAACATTTTAGTATATACATATATATTACTACTATCTTACACCATGTTAATCAGTTTACCTTGTATTTAATGTAAATTTAGAAATATAGTGTACTTTTCTTTAAAAGAAAATTGGACTAGACGTGTCTTATAAATATGTAATTTTATACATTTCAAGTTGCTCCAACAATTAGTGCCAAAACTAATATATAATTAGCTATTAAAAACACTCGTTAATAAAATCTTGATTCATTTCATCCTTTTATAACGTTTCCACAAAACCCTGATCCGATTCAAAACTCTACTTCTTGGTGAGTCTCTCTCCCAAGATCTTCACACCCATATACCTGCATGTATACGAATATTCAAGTCATCGAAAAAAATCATTAGCCGTTAGTCAAACTATAAACATCGACAGAATAAATTGATACGGTTATTTTTTACCTGCCAAGCATCATAATTGTGGCTTGAGGGTTTGTCCCGGGACAATAACCAACGGTCGACATATCAATGATTCTAAGCCGGTTAATACCAATAACCTTATAATCCCCATCGACCACTCTACCCACAACACATCCTCCATGGTAATGCCAAATAGTTGTAACCGTATGCTGGCAAAATTCCTCGGCGGATGGAGGTAACGAGGCACCAGGGCCGCTGCGAGGCGGCCTTAGATTGACCGGAGTACTCGCTGTGAGGTTGAGCAAATGCTCAAAAGACATATCCACGTACTTATACCTCGCAAATGCCTTGGATTGCACGACTCTCTCTATGGTTTGGATCCCTCGAACGCAGCGTTTTAGATCGTCCGGATTTTGAAAATAGTTGAAAGTCACAACCGGGTTATCGTTCGGGTTTCGGGTCCGGAGCTCCAAATGACCATTGGATAGTGGACCCATTACTTTCTCTAAAATAAAGCCTCCTTGAAAAGGTTGGGCTGATGATAATTTTGGCATTGAATTTGACTCTACTAATGTTGCCTTTGGTGAAAACATTGCGTAGTAGTCTTTCGTAGAGGTCCCACTACCACCACCGCCAAAATTCTCGCCACCGGCGGCTTCAACGTATGTTCCTTCGCCGGTGATTCCAACAACCTCGATGAGTGATACCTCGACAGGGATCGGAGAAGGGATGAACACAGCGTTCATAGGATTGTCGTACATGCCTTGACCTACATCAGGTTGGTCCATCACCACCGTGATGTTTTGGGCCTGTAGTTGAGCCGATGGGCCAACGCCGCTCAGCATCAGAAGTTGTGGGCTGCCTAGGGTTCCGGCCGATACGATGATCTCATTCAATGAGCCTTCCTTTAGGTAAGCTCGATGGGCCTGACCTGTCCGGTCTCGGTACACAACTCCATTGGCTATAGGCTTGGTCGTACCTTAAACGTGATTAATTTGAAATTTAATAGTTAGCTAATCATAAGATATAATGATAATAAATTAACCAGAAAAAGTGATAGTCAATAATCATTTTTTTTTGGGGGGGGGGGAGAGGAGATGATTTAAGAACAAAAGTAATGGACTAAGCTAATCATACGTATTTATTCTATGATAATATGGTACATTGCTACATTAATTAAGTACCTGGAGACCGAAACAAGATCCGGTGGACGGTGGCATGCAAAAGGACGGTAATACCCTTGGGATTGGCGTACTCTAGCAAATCGGCGGCGGTGTGTCTATGGCCGTTCCGATCAAAAATAGTACCGCCAAATTTGGTGCCATTGATGTGATCATAAGTGAAACCATTGTTAGGGACGATCCCAACCTCGAGTAAGCCGTCTCTCACAGCGGTTTGCCACTGCCCCATCGGCGGCTGAAACGCCACCTTGGCTTCTACCCACCGGTACGACTCGTTCGCTAGTCCTCCGTCCCAACCCATGTTCCTAACAACAATTCAATTCGTATTAATTAATTATTATAACGTTGACGCACCAAACGCAGCAACAACAAAATAAATATCTAGTACTTTTGTATTATGTAACAACCCTAGAAATTTTCATTTGCTCTTTTCATATACAAACACAGATAATTATATATTTCACTAGCTGTCCCACATATATTAATGTCTTTCTAAGTGGGTCGATCATACATATTTATCTCCATTTAACGAGATATATTTATCAATAAGAACTTTGGTGTAAAATAAGATAGAAACGGTGAAAAATAGCCATTTCCTATTAAATAAGTTCGTATATTTATGGTCCTATACTCCTATTTCATGTAAATATTGTGCATGACGAAAATTAATACGATGCATAATTTACTTATAACGTATATATAGCCATAGAAAAAGTCGAAAAAGACATAAATAAAGAAATAAAGAAATTTAACATACGTGAAATGTATATCGAAAAATACTCATGCATGCATTAATAGAGTATATATATAATGTACTAACCTAACGTATTTGGTGCCGGCACGAGTGTAGAAGCCAGCGTTGAGAGCGCTTCCGCCGCCGAGAACTCGTGCACGTGCGTTAATGACGCCGTCCTCAGATATGAAACGCTGAGACGGTGAAGCCTCAGACAGGTCAGAGAGAGCAGCTCCAAAAGCTGAGAGCCTCGTGATGTTTGGGTTGTTGTACGGTGAGCCACCACGTTCAAGTAGCAAAACGCTAGCGTTTTGAGACAGCGTTGCGGCTAGAGGACACCCAGCGGTCCCGCCACCGATGATGATGTAGTCATAGTACGACGTCGTTGGACTCTCTGTCGCGTCTCGCATGAAGGAGTAGTTTGGAGCTGCGATAAAAGTGTAAAAATGTAACCTCAACACTAACATGCACATATATAAGAATTTATATATGTGTATATGAATTACCTTTGTCAGAAGAACAAATCGGAGGATGGGCGAAAAGAGAGAGAGCAGCAAACAATCTCCATGACCAAAATTTAGAATGTAACTCTCTCATTTTGTATATATAATATACGGGTTATTTTGTAAAGCTTTGCGATAAGCTATGGTTGAAATTTAAGGTTTTCGACCATTTTGGTATATATATAGGTAGAGGCAATTAAGAGTCCATCTAATTCTGAGGAAATGCAACACCAAGATTCTGTCTATTCCCACGGACACGTGTCAAATTAAGAAGCAGATAACCAAAAACCCAAAAAATATATAAATAAAAGTAATTTAAAGAAAATGCAAATTAGATGGAGTTTCATGAGAGAAGAAACTGAATGGACCGATCAAACTTATAGGGAATGCAATCTAGAAATTGAGACATTTAACCTGTCTCTCTTGGACATGAATAAAGAAATCAGAAAACGGAATTATAATTATATATATAATATAATGAACATCTGCATTTAATTAGAAACGTCCATTAATAGACTGTTGGTTACAGTCAACTCTAACAATCAGTAGATTTTCGCATACTCCAATGGTTAAAATCTCTAAGAATTTCTTAAACAAAAAAAATGATTATTTTAATAAAATTTAGTAATATAATTAAACTTTAATTTAAACAAAAAAATAGAACCAATATATGAGGGATATGTCTCCTTATGGATTTTTAAACAAGAAACTATGGTTCTTAAACAAAAACTTTAAGAATCCCTCTATCTCTCTTTCACACACTTTTTAATTTTTTATTAATAAAAATCTTAAGAACCTAACTCTTCTTATAACTTCCATCGGAAGTGCTCTTAGAGCATCCTCAACCAAGAGCTTATCCTCAACCAAGAGCTTGGTTAGAGTATCATTAGCTTAATTTAATCATATAATAATTAATTAGTTAAAATTTGATTAGAGACTCTTAATATTTCTGTGTCCAATGGTAAGACTCATATGGGGTTCTAAAAAATTATTTTATTTTGAAAAAAAAATTAGAATGAAAAAGACTTGTAAAAAACATGATGGAAAATTAATTAAACTCGGTTTTAGTCTTCAGTTGTGCGAAATTTTAGCCAAATATGCTCAACCAAATCAGTTTTCAATTGTTGATGCATTTTTTCCTCACGAACACGAGCTCGATTGACCATCATGTTGTTCACATTTGTAGATGTCTCTGTAGAATACGTGTAGTCCACTTGTGGAGTCCCGCTTCCTTCTCCTTGTACGAATTCTGAAAAATCATATTGAGTGCATTGGTCTCGTTCGTCTTCGACTATCATATTGTGCAATATGATACATGCTCTCATTATCTTGCCTATTTTTGCCTTATCCCAACATAGAGCTGGGTTTCGAACAATAGCAAACCGAGCTTGCAAGACTCCAAAAGCACGCTCGACATCTTTTCTCACACCTTCTTGGTAATTTGCAAATAATGATGCTTTTGGACCTTGTGGACGAGAAATTGATTGGATAAAAGTGGCCCATTTCGGATATATACCATATGTGAGATAGTAAGCCATATGGTATTGACGTCCATTGACAAAGTAACTGACCTTTGGAGCTCGACCTTCTAATATATCATCAAATACTGGTGAACGGTCAAGCACATTTAGATCGTTACATGTCCCTGGAACTCCAAAAAATGCATGCCAAATCCATAGATCTTGTGAAGCCTAAAAATTATGGGTTTTCCATGTCCCACCGTGAATACTGTCCTTTCAGCGGTGGAACAATTCTTCCACACCCAATGCTATACAATCGATCCTTCGAGTATTGAGTACTCGTTGGAGTATGGCGCTCATAAGTTACTCATCTTGCATGTATTATTCCATTTTTCTAGTGCAGTCAGGCATCGACCTTTCGTAGCATCTTGTCTTTGTTGGAAGAATGGTAATTCATTAGAGAGATGTTGAACAATATGCAAGAACAATCGCTTGTTCATTCTAAAACGTCGGCAAAATATTCCATCAGGATAAACAGGTTGCTCGCTAAAATAATCATTCCATAGTCGAATATGCCCTTCCTCGCGTTCCCTTTCTATATGAGCTCGTTTTTTCTTGGATATTTTGGCCGCTTGACATTTTTCGTAACCTTCTAAACAATTTTGAAAACCTCTGTCAAAGATTTCATCAAACTTTTCATCAAAGGTTTCATCAAAATGGTGTGATGCCATATAAACCAATAGAAAACAAAGAAGAACTTGATTTGATACAAAGAAGAACTTGATTTAATACAAAGAAGAACTTGATTTTATACAAAGAAGAACTTGATTTAATACAAATAAGAACTTGATTTGATACAAAGAAGAACTTGATTTGATACAAAGAAGAAGTAATATACATAACCAAATATATATAGAACATAACCAAACATTTTGGTACACCTACTTAGAGCATCCTATATTACAAAAAAAAAACAGAGCATCCTATATTACAAAAAAAAAACACATTTTCCACATTCTATTACTGTATCACCAACTTCAGAAACATCACGCACCAACTTCAGAAACATAACGTACCAACTTCAGAAACATCCAAGTCTACAAACAGACAAAAGAGAAACAGATACAACAATAAGTAATAGAAACAGAAACAGAAACATACAAAAGAGAAACAGAAACAGAATGACTTACCAATCACAACATCTCATAAATTAGCTTGTTCTTAAGGGTGATTTCAATGTCAGATAGTGGTTCAGATTTGGTAATGAGACTATCAAGTATTTTCTGTTTGGATAGTCTTTCTTTGGTAGCATTATCTCTCTCCTTAATAGCCCACATCTCTTCAAGTTCCTTCAAAGAACTGCCCTCCGATTCTTCAGTCTTTATAACTTTCTTTTTCCCTTTTGCCTTGGCAGCCTTTACACCCATAGGCCTCTCTATTTTATCCTCCTCCAAGTCATAGTCTCTATTAGAGCTGGACACAGAGTCACCCTCCTCATTTACCTTCCTTCTTTTGGAGGATGAATTAGTTTTTGAAGCATTCAAAGTACACCATTTTTGATCAGCCTTTAGTAGCCTCCAAACATGCTCAAGATTAAACTTTGTCTTCTGATCTTGGAAGTACACCTTATAGGCCTGCTGCAGCACATCATCCTCTGTCTCTCCACTCCGATGCTGCCTTGACGCAAAGTCATAACATCCTGCAAACTTGCTTACTGATTCGTTTAGCTTTGCCCATTTCTGTTTACATGTGTTACTCCCTCGTAATGGAAGATTTTTAACAGCAGAACTTGCAGCATAGTATGCTGCAACCCTTTCCCAGAATGCACCTCCTTTCTGCTCAGTCCCTACTATGGGATCTTTGCTTGTGTTTAACCAAGCAGAAACAAGCACTTTTTCCTCAGGCAATGTCCATCTTTGCCTAGACTCCCTGTTTTTTTCATGTGAGTGATTTTCGGATGTAGGTGTTTGAATTTGTGGATAAGTTTGAGTATTGATCTCTTGTTGGCTGTTCAAGAGATCAATAAAGGTTTGAGATCCAATAAATAAATCAGTGGAATCCATTTACTTGGTTGTGAAAATTTTTATGGTTGTGAAAAAGTTTTATGATATTTTTTTTGTTCTGATTTGGTTTAGTTATAAAGCTAAAGTCACAATAATGACTCACTGCCTAATCAATTCGGGTTAGGTTATCAAAGTTAACTCACAGCCACAACCAAAACTATTAACTCACTGTCTCAATCACCATTAAAGTCACAATAAGTTTTAGGAAGAGTAGCAAAAAAAATCAGGATAGAACAGACCTGGATAGTTTGCCTATGCTGAAGATATTTATTCGTATGATTGCTTTAAATAAGTCAAGATTCACACTTCTCATAACATCATATTCAAGATGTTCCTTCAAAAATATATAGTTGAAGACAGTGTTCAGTAAATTATATGGATATCTCGAATTAACACGCAAAACAAAGTAACTCATTCTTCTTTCTTAAGATAGTGCAAATTTCAAATCTATGACTACCCAATAAACAGGCAACAAAATGGAAGAGTAATGACTCTCTATATCATGTCATGTTCATAAAGAATATTGCTCTGCAATCTATCTCTCATTGGACCAGCAAGGAAACAAAGATTAGGTGATTTTACAGACCTGGAATTTTTGTCTATCTCATCGGCACCTTGTTCAAATGTCACTATTGATGTGAACACCCTTCTAAGTAAGACTGTAAAAACAGGAAAATATGCCACAATAGACTACGACATTGTTAATGCTTAATAGAAAAGAATAATAAAGAGACATTAAAATTTATCAACGCAAAATTTTTTTATATAAGCAATTAGTATAACTATAGATTCATGTTCTTATTACTATATATACAGTATATATATCAAAATTTTATGAGAACTGAGAACAACTGCAATTTTTTGACATCAAGAAACTAATGATGTCCTCTCCTACCTCTTTCTCAGAAAGCAAGTTCTCTAAAACTAAATCTTTGACCTGCAACATTTTCTGAAGGTAAGGCTGGTTAAGTAAACATAAACTTGGCAAATGCTTTAAGAACAATGATCTCACACAAATTCCCTTCTTTGAAAAATGCAGTAAGAAATGCTAACTCCAAAATGGATATCTCTTCGATTTGAAGTTGATATTCATTTTTAAAATTTGCTGATTCCAGCTGATTGGAAAGCTCTGATATTCTATTATCCTTGCTCTGCAATTCTGTTTCCTGAAATTCTATTTTCTCTTCTAAAGTGCTGATCTTCTCTGCATAAGTAAAGAAGATAAAAATCACTGTCTTTATAAAGGTAAGCATACAGAACTTGAGTCAAAGGAACAATTACGTCAGAAAACAATTAAGTAGCCTATCAATAATCAGGTTGGGCAGATTCTATGAAAAGAAACTCACCGAAGAAGAAGTTCATATATGTGATGCAGAAGAAGTTCATATTACCTTATATTCAAGTGCATCAAAAGAGTACAATAACTTCAAGACCCAGCAGCAAAGCCAATAGACCAAGTGCAGCAGCTTTACCCTATAAAAGACAAAACAAATATTCAAAGCCTGATCCAATGTGCAACACTTCTTAATCCAATGTGCACAGGGGACTAAACCACATACCTGATTCAATGTACAACACTTATTAATCAAAGGACCAATAGGGAAATCATCGTTTAGTGCATCTTTCAAACTATTCAGATCTCGTTCTGCCTCAGAAAGCTCTTCCGAATCCTTTTATTACAAACACATGAAAGTGAAAAGTTAAATTAAGAAGCTAACTTGCATGATGGAAGACAATTTCTCTCAACAACCCCTAGAGCAAAAGTGTGAATCTGCTACAAAAATTACCTCCTTTGTTGGAACTCGAGTGATAGATCTAATAATAAGATTGATAAATCGATCCTGCTAATGTCGAGTCTGCTCTTGTAGCACCAGAGTACACTAGTGTTAGACTTGACCACCGATTTTGACAAAATATGATGAAGATTAACTATCTATACATAACGGAAAAAATAAAAAAAAATAAGTATTAGACTTCATCTCTGAAAACCCAAAAAAAGCTTCTTAGGGAAATGCAAAGTAGAGCTTGTCTATAAGAACAAAATCTTACCTGGTCACGAGACTTATCAGCGACGATGACAAACATGGAACGGTGTCTGAGTTTAACACCATTTTCAATCAGAGTCCTAATACGCTCGTCTACCTTCTTCATCATTCTCACACCAGTTTTTGATTCCTAGCCTTAAAGCCCAAATCAAAATTCAATCAAACACAGATTTGAGCATTTCCTAGAGTCAAAAACAGATTTTTTCCTGCAGTTTAAGGCAGGACCTCGTTTGAAAATTATCTTAGCAATCTAATTGAACATTTCAATTCGAATAAAGTTTAAAGCTTTCGAGGATAAGCAATGAAGCAAAGTCTCAAATTTTAGAAGAAACAGAGAATAATAATCCAGCAAAAGAAACGCAAAAATGGCTTCAATTCTATTACTTAATCGCACTGGCTTTAATTTCTAACTTTAGAAATCAACTGAAGTAATGCGTTTGACAGAGAACAGGAACCTGAGAATGGCCAAGGAAACGAGCAGAGAGGTAACAGAAGAGAGAATCATGCCCTAAACTATTAATCTAAGCATTTTTCAATAGAGTTAGGATTTAAAGTTGGAACCTTTCCGGATCCAGCCATGGCAATAACTCCTCTCGGAGAACGGTGCGAAGAAGAAATAGAGGAAACGAGATGGATAGAGAAATGTGGCGGAGGCCGGAGAAAGAAGGAGTGGTGACCCAGGACAATAAAACCGCTTTTACTAAGACGTGACTGCAGAAATTTTCACCTAATTTATCTTTCATAACTCGATTCATTGACAAAGAATCGATTTGAAAGAGAACAACAAGAGAGAAGAATCGCATCAGAGCGAAAGAAGGGAGAGAGGAGAAACAAAAAATTGGCAAATGAAATGAAAAAAAAAAATTACTTCATCTCTCGTGATACACGGTCCACTAAAGAGCCGCCGCGTGTCCGGTTGATACGTATCAACCGGCTCCTCCCACTAATATGTATCACACGATTTTACCAATTTTTATTTTTTTTTCATTTAAAATTAAATGTTTGATACTCCACAAATATATGCGTTGGCCTTGCTCTTACATCTTTAGGCATAGATACACTTGTCTACTATGTATATCTATACTCTCTATGATAACCTTTTTGGAGATATTAATAAACAACAATGTTGAAGCAGTCAATATAGAGGATTGGTAAGACATCATGTTGCACATGAATTATTTATAAGGTCGTGATGTTAACTACTCTACAGAGTAGCAGAGGATCTAGTATAATTCTACATTTTGTGTGTGTTCCAGATCACACAGTTTACTTTCTTTTCTGAATAAAACTGTGTCAAATGTATGAAATATGGGCCAAACAGCCCAAACTATTTGTACAGTGTCGATTTAATTATCAAAGAAAACGGGCTAAAAAGCCCATAGTACATTTTTTTAATCCATAATACATTCTTTATCCATGTCTTACCTCTCTTTTATTTTTCTTGACAAAAGGGTTATTTTATTTTTATTTTTTCAACAATCAATTTTTTATCTCTCAAGAACCCATGAAAAATTAGAAATGCACAAAACTATTAAATTATTCCAAATTTAAATGCAACTATCTGTCATAGGAATCTTAGTTAGGCCGTTTAAAATAGAACTTTTGTTACAGATCAATGGTTGACCAATAATTTACATAATGTATATTTATTATTTTTATTATAATATAATTTTAAAACCAAATAAGTATCTGCATAGACTGCAAACATGGGTTTTCAACTAGAATCATAAGTCCGAGAATAGGAATTCTGTAACAAGTCAACGAACCAAAAACTACAAATCGAAAAAAATATATATATAGTGGAGTACACTATGCTTGTACAGCTCATTATACAGGTAGAGTTCTCTTTGGGTCTCTAAAAGCATAGACAAATCAACTAACTCTAATGATTAAAGTTACAAAAAAATGATATTATTAGGTTAATATAAAATTAAAAGTAAAATTCAATTAGTTAACTCAAGGTCTCAGACAGCGAAGCAACAGGAAAAAAAAAGTCTTAAGACATCTGGGTCCCGCTTGGTTCGTATGGTTAGTAGATTTACACGTGGCATACTTTAAAGGGTGATGGCTAATTATCGTCACGAACTATTAAAAGCTTGTTGGTATGGGTCCCATGTTTCTTGCCGTTGGATAGTTTTCCTACTTTCCTCTTAACAATTATCCAAAAGGTCGAATAATTTTAAAATATTGTAAACTAGAAAAAATTATGGGGGAATTTCGTGTATTGTATTATTGATAATGAAGTTCCAATAGAATTTTTATATAGGAATCAATACAAGAGATAAAAGGTAAATCCTATTCGGAATAGGAAAAGTATAAACCGTCTTAAGTCTCATCGGATATGGGCTTGATGGGCCAAAACTAGAGTTTGACAATCCACAATGATTTATAACACTCTCCCTTGGATGTCATAACTCTAAGAGCTCGTAATACGCTTTGGATGTTGCCTCATTAAAACCTTTCTCGGAAAACCCAGTTGGGACAAACCCGAGATAAGAAAAAAAAGTACTAACACGCATTCTCCCCTGTTCGAACATCACTTAATGTCTTTCAATCTCCGCAGTCTAATCTGAGGTATTAGCTGCGTGAATGGCCAGGTTGGTAGAGACTTTGTAAATAGATCTGCTGAATTTTCACTTGATCGAACTTGTAGAACTTGTACTTCCATCTTTTTGTAGATCAATGCGTGAAGAAGAATTTTGGCAAAATATGTTTCGTCCTGTCTCCCTTAATATATCCATCTTTGAGTTGTCTTATGCATCTTGCATTATCCTCGTACAATATGGTTGGTTCCTCCTTTCCTTCCGGTCATTCCACAATCCACTTTAATATGTTGAGTCATTGATCTCAACCAAACACATTCACGGTAACCGTGCATCGCCAAGATTTCTGCATGGTTGGACGATGTAGCAACAAGAGTTTGCTTCATGGATCGCCAAGATATAGCCGTCACCGTGAAGTAAAAACATATCCCGTTTGAGATTTAGCATTGTGTGGATCCGAGAGGTAACTCGCATCCATAGACCAATCAAACCATCTTTGTTATGGTTAGTATAAAATAATCCCAAATCTTTCGTTCCTTGTAGGTAACGAAGTATATTTTTAATCCCGTTCCAGTGCCTTTGGGTCGGACATGAGCTAAATCTTGATAATAAATTCACGGCAAAACATATATCTGGCCTAGTGTGGCTCACCAAATACATCAAAGCTCCTATGGCACTTAGATATGGCACTTCGGGACCAAGGACGTCTTCATCTTTATCCAAGTCAAGGGATCTCACAACCATGGAGCTAGACAATGGGTGAGATTGGTCCATGTTAAATCTCTTGAGTATTTTCTCTGTATATGCCATTTGATGCACAAGGATTCTATTATTCATGTACTCAAGTTGTAACCCCAAACAAAATCTTGTTTTTCCTAAATCTTTCACCTCGAATTCTTTCTTTAGATATTCGACTGTTTGGAAAATTTCCTCAGAGGTTCCTAGGATATTCAGGTCGTCTACATACACCGCGATGATTACAAACCCCTTAGTAAATTTCTTTATGAATACACACGGATTTATGGAGTTGTTCTTATAGCCTTCTTTGACTAGATATTCACTTAGTCTATTATACCACATTCGACCTGATTGTTTCAATCCATAAAGACTTTTGTTCAACTTTATACAATGTTGTTCTCGAGAACTTTCTTTATCTTTGAGCTCAATTCCCTCTGGAACTTTCATATATATTTCATTATCTAGTGGACCATATAAGTATGCGGTTACAACATCCATTAACCGCATATCCAAATTTTCTCTTATGGCCAGACTTATTAGGAATCTAAATGTTGTAGCATCCACCACAGGGGAGTATGTCTCCTCATAATCTATTCCTGGTCTTTGCGTGAATCCTTGTGCAACAAGCCGTGCTTTATGTCTCACGATTTCATTATTTTCATTCCTTTTCCTCACAAAGACCCATTTGTGTCCAACTGGTTTAATATCAAGAGGTGTCCAAATTATAGGACCAAATACATTCCTCTTCCTTAATGAATTTAACTCCACGTTTATAGATTCTTTCCATTTAATCCAATCTTTTCTCTGAGTGCACTCTAATATTGACGTGGGTTCTAGATCCTCACTTATATCCATAATGTCAAGTGCTACCTTGTATGCAAATATTTCATCAATGTCGACATTCTTTCTATTCCATTGTTTTCCAGACATGACATAATTTATTGAGATCTCATTATTGTCAAGACTTCAGGACCTTGAAGCTCGGCGTCCCAAGTATCAATGTTTGGTTCCTTTGGTTCATTCATGTCTAGGGTTCTAATAACCTCGGATTCTCCTATTGCACTTTTCTTTGATTTCCGAATGTTCTTATCCTTGGAACCTAATGGTCTACCTCTCTTTAAGTGCGCTTTAGATTCTGTAGCAACTTGATTGTGTCCCTCTTGGACATCAATTCTTATTGGTGCATTAACAGCTGGTATATATGACTTTGTTACTCTCTTCGGGTCAGCAAATGAATATGGCAATTGATTAGCTAGTTTTTGTAAATGTATAATCTTTTGGACTTCTATTTTATATTCTTTAGTCCGAGGATCTTGCCATGTTAAGGATGTTTGATTCCATGTAATTTCCTTTACCAGTCTGTTATTATCTCCTCCTAATGTTGGATAGTTGGATTCGTCAAAGTGACAATCCGCATACCTGGCCTTAAATAGATCACCCGTGGTTGGCTCAAGGTACTTAACTATGGTGGGAGAATCATATCCAACATATATCCCTATCCTCCTTTGAGGTCCCATCTTACTTCTCTGTGGTGGAGCAATTGGTACATATATGGCACATCCAAATGTCTTAAGATGAGATATGTCTGGCTCATGACCCGTTAGCAATTATGATGGGGAATATTTGTGTTCACTAGATGGCCTGATGCGAATTAGTTCAGCTGCATGTCCCCAAGCTGAGATCGGGAGTTTTGATCTCATTAGTAATGGCCTCGCAATTAGTTGAATGCGTTTGATAAATGATTCGGCCAATCCATTTTGTGTATGTACATGTGCCACAGAATGTTCTACACTTACCCCCATGGACATACAATAATCATTAAACGCTTGGGACGTGAATTTACCAGCATTATCTAGACGTATAGTCTTTAAAGGAAAATCTGGAAAGTGTGCTCTTAGACGAATTATTTGAGCAAGTAATCTCGCAAATACCAAATTTCGAGTTGATAATAGACATACGTGTGACCATCTCGTGGATGCATCAATAAGTACCATAAAATATCTAAACGTCCCACAAGATGGATGAATTGGTCCACATATGTCACCTTGTATTCTTTCCAGAAAATTCAATGTTTCTTTATTCACTTTTACTGGTGATGGCCTGACTATGAGTTTCCCTAGTGAACATGCTTCACACGTGAGATTCTTTAGGATAACTCTTCTTTCTTTCAATGTGTGCCCATTTGTATTTAATAACAATTTTCGCATTATGTTAGAACCGGGATGACCAAGCCGGTTATGCCATAGAGTGAAATTTTCGGAAAACACTTTGTTTACCGTGGCATTTGCTTCTATCATATTTATCTTAGCACAATAAAGGCCTGTAGATATGACATGTATGGTTTCTAGGATTTTCTTATGGCCATTGGCGAGTTCAAATATCATAAGGAATTCTTTATTCCCTTCGCCCTTAGTTTTAATATGCAAATCATTCATTCGAATGTCTTTAAAACTCAATAGGCTCCTCTTTGAGCTTGGTGAGTATAGTGCATCACTTATTTCTAGATGTGTACCCTTAGGTAATAATATGTTTGCTTGACCATATCCTTTTATTAAATTAGCCATACCCGCTATGGTACATATATTGGCACTTTTGAGTGTGAGATTTATGAAATATCTTTTGTCTCTTAGAATCGTGTGGCTTGATCCACTATCCACCACGAAAATATCCTTGTCATCACTCATTTTTCAAAATCAATAATCATATTTTAGAGACTTAAAACAATATCCTTTCATTAAATCAAATAAATCCAAAATAATAGCAATAACAAATAAATTCAAGAACATAAATCCAAGCAAATAAAAACACCAAAACCAAACATAGAAACTAAATGTCGAGATCAACTTTATTCTTTTAGACAATCTGAAGTCTCATATTGCATTAGATCATCTTGCTCATGATCAAAATCATTTTCATTTTCAGTGTAGTAAAGGCTTCAGGAGTGGGGTTGATCCGGGAGGTCTCATTTCACTATTTCTCATCAATAACTCATTGTTTTGCTCAGTAGCAATAAACAAGAGATCAAACTTGCATATGTCTCAAACCCTTTCCACGATATTGTTGTTGTAATAATACGTTACTTGTGTGGAATGTAGAGTATGTCTTTTCAAGCATCTCTTCTTCGTTATTTTCTCACCATACAACTTCAATTTAGAGACAATCTTAAATAGGGCGAGTTATACTCATCCACGGATTTAAAATCCCCGGAACCTTAGATTCCTCCATTCATACATTGCCTTTGATAACATCACCGTTCTATGGTGATCATATCTTGTTTTCAACTCGTTCCAAAGGTTAAGAGGATTTTTAATTGTCAAGTATTGATCTTTGAGACTCTCAAAGAAGATAATGGCGAATTATCATAATTGCCATGTATCGATTTCTTTCATTCTCATTATTATTCTCAACGATACATTCGCCAAGTCCTTTAGACTTTAGAGTGATCTTAATATCCAATGCCCATTGTAGATAGTTATCTCCCGAGAGAGTAAGGGCAGAAATTCCAAGTTTTGGATATTCGACATCCGAAATTATGCATCATATTCTCTTAAGTATCACAAAATTTTAATATTCATGCATGATGTAAAACAATTTACGTGATAATATTCTAAGCAACCTAAGCATGCTCAAAATACAAGTTCAAATTATCATGCAAGGTTCTCATGCAGCTTAAATATTTATATATTGATCAGATTTTAATTTGTGACAATTATTATCATGCAACCGATTTAACAAAATAGCAAGGTTATGTAAAATAAATTCATGCGATAATAATCTAGCAAAATTATATGATCGAATTTTCATGCAAGATCTTAACATATCTATGTGCTTTGATCGGATTTTAATTTATGATAATTAATCATGCAATCAAATTTATCAATCAAACAAACAATCATATGTGGATCAATTAGGGTTTATACATATATGTGCAATATCCATATTAATTAGGGTTTCATAATTATTTAACCAAATTCATAACCTCATCGTGAATATCAACAAACAAATAATAATTAATCACACAAGAATATCGTATCTTGCGACACTCAAGCAATCATTACATATTAATATTGAACACAAAACCGAACATGCTTATATAATTAGAGTTTTTTATCGAACAGTCGGATCATACATCCGAACACATGACTTTAGAATTTAACAACCGAAAGCATCGGAACATATATCCGAATATAGATCATCTTTTAGGGTTTTGGAGATTTTCTAATTTAATTAGGATTTACCGATTTCATGGTTATATATGTTCTAGGGTTTTAGAACCTACCTTAGAGATTCGGTTTGAAGTGGAAATTACGAACCAGATATCTTCCTCAAGAAATACACTCAATCAATCTTTTCACAACTCCGTTACCATGTATTGGGGGAACCGAGTCTCAGAGTGAAGTAAGATTGACTGGTTTCAAGAGATCTTCTTTGCTTTGCTTTGATCCGGTTGCTTTGTGATCGGCGGCGAGATTAGGGTTTTAGATGCGGCGGCTGCTAGGTAGGGTTTTAGAGACTATCGTGCTGATAACGTGTTGTAAAGTAGAGAGAATTATGGGGGAATTTTGTGTGTTGTATTATTGATAATGAGGTTCCAATAGAACCTTTATATAGGAATCAATACAAGAGATAAAAGGTAAATCCTATTCGGAATAGGAAAAGTATAAACCGTCTTAAGTCTCATCGGATATGGGCATGATGGGCCAGAATTAGAATTTGACAATCCACAATGATTTATAACATAAAAAATAATTTTTCCTTACCAAATATATTTTCTTACATTTTATCGTAGGTTATTTTATCCAAAAATAAGCATCGATCATATAAAAATTATTTTCTAATAAGATAATAAATATAAATAATCAATTATTTAGATAATTAGTATACTATTCTGATGTATCAAATTATGTCAAAGACAATCAGTAGCACATAGAAGAAAAATAAACGGGTGTATAATACAAAGTAAGGTAGAAACATTTTCATCAACAAATTTCTTATATTAGGTTTTAATATAGGTTTGTCTCTACCACAGTTTTAAGTTTGTTTTCTTTCTATATGTTCCAATATTCGTGGATAAAATGGCTTCTCGCGTCGCGAATGGTCTAAGCTAAGCATCCAAAAGTAAGAGGAAATAAGTAGAATTAGAGAAAAAGTAGTGGTCTAAATTGTAATTAAAAAATTCTTGGTAAGTAAGAAATCATAAAAACTGGTTCTCCCGGTAACAAGTTGACACGGCATTTTATTTGAAAGAGAAGAGAGAAAGAGAGAGAGAGAGAGCTAGAGGACTGGGTCTGGTCTCTTCGTTGCAACCTATAGCTGTTTTTTGCTCTTCCACGGGACTCAGGTACTAATTTCCAGAAACTCTTCAATCTCTTCATTATTTTCTCTTAGGCAAAAACTCATCTTTTTCGTTGGCTTGATTTGGGTTTTTTTTACCTTTCAAATTGAAGCAGTTGGCGAACTTTATGGTCTTATTGTTCTTATCTAGATTTCTGCAAGTTTTTTTTTTTTTGTGTGCTAAATTAAAGGCTGTCTAACTGATTAAGTCGAGATCTGGATGCAATTCAATGATCCAATTCGAGGGTTTTGAGCTCGAAATCTTCAGTTGCGTCTCAATCGAATTTTGTGATGTGAGTGAGTTCCTTGACCTCCATAGCGAGTTTGATTTAAGGGTTTTGTTTTAGGTTTTCAATTTTTCATCAAAGCTGGATTTTTGTTCTTTCTATTTTTCAGTTGCTGTTACTTTATGAATCAGTGCATAAATCTGAGGTTAAGGTCTTAAATCTTTACAGATCGGAGGATTCAAAGGAGAATGCAGTTTCTGTAGGGAGTTTATTTCAAGGAAGAGAAGATTCACACCTTTTGGATTAGGCAGAATATAGCTGTAAGATTGTAACTTGCTAGCGGAAGTTAGGTTTTCGAGATCGGTGAAACATTTTGGGTATATATGGGTATGGACATAGCTGATAAGGAGAATACAAGCCCGCTTTTATTTGAATTCTGCAATTGCTATAAAGTCGCTAGCCTTAAAGAAACCATTCTAAACCCGGTGAATGTTTCCAACTTAAAAGATCGATATGTGCTTGGGGAACAGTTAGGTTGGGGTCAGTTTGGTGTGATAAGAGTATGTTCTGATAAGTTAACAGGAGAGAGGCTTGCTTGTAAGTCTATCTCTAAAGACAGAATCGTAACACAAGACGACATGAAGAGTATTAAACTCGAGATTGCGATTATGGCCAAATTAGCTAGTCACCCGAACGTGGTGAATCTCAAAGCTGTTTATGAGGAGGAAGATTCTGTGCATCTTGTGATGGAACTATGTGCAGGCGGTGAGCTTTTTCACAAGCTCGAGAAATATGGAAGGTATTCGGAGTTTCGTGGTAGGGTGCTCTTCAAGCATTTGATGCAAGTAGTCAAGTTTTGTCATGATAGTGGTATTGTCCACAGAGATTTAAAACCTGAAAACATTCTTATGGCCACCATGTCTTCTTCATCTCCTATCAAATTGGCTGATTTTGGTCTTGCAACCTATATAAAGCCCGGTAAGATAGATGACACGGTCTTCTTTAAAGTAATCAAATCCAGAAATTTTCATGGACATTGTGTTCTAAGATATGGTTTTCTTATGAGCAGGCGAAAAGTTGAACGGGACAGTTGGTAGTCCGTTTTACATAGCCCCAGAAGTATTATCAGGGGGATATAACCAAGCAGCTGATGTATGGAGTGCAGGGGTTATTTTGTACATTCTTCTCAGTGGAGTGCCTCCCTTTTGGGGAAAGACTAAGTCAAAGATTTTTGATGCTATCAGGGCTGCAGATTTGAAATTTTCTGCAGAGCCATGGGACCATATAACTTCATACGCCAAGGATTTGATCCGAGGGATGCTTTGTGTTGATCCTTCCCAAAGATTATCAGCTGATGAAGTTCTAGGTATGTCATACAAGCGTCTTTTTGAAACGATAATTTTGTTGGAATATAAGGCTTGGAAAGTTCTAATGAATTGATGATTTGTTTGCAGCTCACGCTTGGATGGAGCAGTTATCTGAATCAGGTCAAGAACAGTATGATCAGGATGGGTTTGGCTGTGAAGGATTGGAGAATGGGGGATGCTCTTTCTCCATGCAATGCATTTCACGGGAGCAAGACTATAGCTTTAGCATGGGACAGTTAGAGCAATCAACAGATAACTGTTGTAAATCGTCATTCTCGTCTTTCTTACCTGCGGATAACACACTGCCAAATTCCGGCTTTGGTGGGTTTTCTTTTGATGGGAAACAAGTGGAATCAACCTCAGCTAGCTTCTCATCAACTGGAATTCCCTCTATGCCAAGCTTTACCTTTTTTAGTCCAGGCCCAACAACGACACAGAATAACGACGTTACTGAAACAAATGGAAAACGTCGAGGTACCTCTTACGCTCTTCCTCGGCTAAAAATGTTGGGACTTGATGATATATAGTCAGTAATATACTTCCTAAAATTGGCAAGAAGTAAACTTTAGCAGAATTGATATCTGGATCTGTTGATATTAATTGAGTTTGCATAAGTATCATCTTCTTTATTGGTGTTTTTGATCGAATAATATGTGTCCCATTTTGACAGACTCAAGCCCCAAGAGACTACTGTCTTCATCAGATTCTTCTTCACAACTAGAGAGGCGGGAGGAAGCAGGGGAGAATCAGACAGAAGCAGGAGGGAAGTCGGAGACAAGAAGGGAAAGAGGGAACTGGTCAAGAATGTCAGGTCTGCACAGCAAAAGGAACCGGACCATAGGATTAGGTGAGCTAGACCAGTTGGTGGTGGATGCTGCAGTCACGGAGTCTATAATCAGATGGGCATCTTGCACGCATATTCCCACGGCTCCATCCCTCAGATTGTCGCTCGTCTGCTAGAACAAGAAGAAGGAGAAGAAGACTACTCTTATCAGTAAAATATTTGTATCTAATTTTGTTCCTGCATTGTCTTTCTTTTGTGGTAAAATCCTTTCCATGGAAACTTGCGTCAACTGTATAAAACAACCGGAATTAGACTTTGATTTTGGTTTCTTTATAAAAGTTATTGCTAGATTCATTCAAAAAGTTCAAAAAAGTTGCGTCTGCCGGGAGTCGAACCCGGGTCTATTGCTTGGAAGGCAATTATCCTAACCGTTGGACTACAGACGCTGATCAATTAATGTGTTGGAAAGTTATTTTAATACTCATTTGTAACAACATTCCATGACACATACATTTTTTTTTTATTGGTGAAAAACTATATGTAGATGTTCAAAACTAACACTTAACTAATAGAATATCACAAGTTTTGTCAGCCAAGTATATGTTCAAATCCACAAGAAACAGTGTCGACCTATATTAAAAGCACTCAAATGTAATGAAAAAAAAAATATTTTTCTTTGCATTTGTATTTATTGATAAAAATAAAAAACATCTATTAAAACAGAATGGGATTAGCACCCAAGGACCATAACCAGAGTCCAAAACCACTAGATCAAAGGTCTTAATTAACTGCAGTGCTAGATGCTTGGTGAAAATAATAGTGAAAGTAGTATTACCATAGCAGTTGTGGCTGCGCCAAAGAGCGCAATGAGGGATAGAACGGAGACTTGTCCGATAAATGTAGCCATGGCTTCGAACACCAACACTCCATATACATATGGATGCTACCAAAAAGATCAATTAAGAAAATTCTACTTAGGCAATTACATTAGTAAATTAAATGATCATTTTTTACACAACAGTTCAAGTATTATTGTTGGTGATTCCTTAGTAATTAAACAGTCACATTTATTTATATAAAGCTTACCTGAGCACGTTTCAACACACACATACACACACACATTTGTTTCAACATATTATATAAAGCTTACTTGAGCACATGCAGTCCAAGCTGTAAAAAGCTCTCCGGTAAGAATCGTTGGTGCAAGCAAGAACGGTAAACCAACTACCGTCGAGCAGAACAACATCCCCATCTACCATCAAATAAGAGGAAAAAGTCGTTAAAAGTTATTCGAGAAAGACGGTTATTACTTATTACGAAAACAGAGAATTTGTAAAATTTCTACTTGTGTTGTGTCTGGATTCATCTTGAAGATAGCTTCTTGCAAGTTACCGAGAAAAGCGTCCATAATGAGAGCCCCGGAAATCATCATTACCCCAATTATGCTAAAGTTTGGGGAGGTATGTGCATCAGCTAATGTGAATATGATCAGACCGATTACAAGTAGCATAGCCGATATGTACTCGTGGACCGGGTATTTTCTTCTCAACCCGGGTATAAATGCTCCCATTACCATTACCGGCAAGACCTAGAGAACAAAGAAAATGTTAGAGAAATTACGAGGAGTATACGATGATCCACCTATTAAGAAAATGTACATATCTTGCTAATTGATATTTCATACCTTGTATGCAATTGATACAAAACCGTTACTAGAGTCGAACTTAGTGCTTAGAAAAGATGAACTAATAGAAGCGTGCTCTACATTGACCGTATTGGACTATTTACTATTATTACTTGGTTAAATCAAATCTTATAATAATACAGTATACCTTAGTGGATTTGAACATGATTTGAGCAGGATAGTTGAGATAAGCCAAGGAGCCTTTGGTGAGGCCATGAGAACCCATAAGAACACCAGATAGTTTCACGTAAGTCTTCCATGGATTCACCATTTGCTTCGTCCGAAAGCCATATATGTAAATCAGAGCAATATACACCAATCCTTGCACAAACGTGAAAAACCATCAATAACTGTAACACACACATTAAACTTCTATTATTCCAATTTTTATATTCTTTTGTTAGTATAAAATATGACTTTAAAAATACCTGAATTTTAGCCGGTTGTACACATATTCCTGCAAATTTGAAGAGGAAAAAAATGAAAACAGAGTGTGTAAAAAATCCTAAATTTTGGTCAAATAATATGAAATAAAAATAAAATTTTAATAAATTGTGAATCTTGAGAAATTAATTTTATATATATTGTATTAATTTGTATAGAATACATATCTCAGATATAACAAACTCTTTGCATGCCAAAATTTCGCCTTTGTATCCGGGTGATAAAGTCATTGTTCTGATAAAATATTGTTAGAAGAAAACCGGATTCATATCTAAACAGACCGCATGCAAAACCGGAGTTTTCCAGAAAACTCCAGCTCAGAAAAAAATGCATTAAAAATATCGAGAACAAGAATCTGATCCTACAGATACGTTTTACCAGAACTTGAAAGAAGGCAATGAAAAATAAAATAAAAAGCGAACCTCACAGACGCCATTAACGAGGTGACCGAAGAAAAATCCAGAAGAACAGAAGAACAGAAGAGAAACTGTTGCCATCTGGGTTGATTAGAAAGAGATATTCCAAACAGTGCTATCATTTGCTCTTCGTTGTTATTCATGATCTAGAAATTATAAGCCGATGAAAGTTACAAAATAGAAAATAATAAAAATTGATTTCTCTATGAAGATTTGGGATTTGTAAAAGTGGAAGAATCAGTGATATTGACAAGTAGTAGAAGAAAGGTATATAAATCAACTGAAGAGAAATATAAAATAAAATTCTCCTTTTGCTCTCTGACTCTAACTTAACGCTCACGAACACTTTTTAAAAGAGTATTATATTTAATATCACTGTTGAACATAGAGATTTAAGGGTCTAATTGTCTTTTACTTTTTGTTCGCTTATATTTGTATATATCTTAACATTTACAATATGTTAGATTATTATATTTATTTTGGCTATATCTTTATCTGATATTTTCAAGATATAAAAATAAATATATTATGGCTATAACAAATGATGAAGACGCACTCACTTTATCGAAAACCATGGAATTAGACTACCAACATTGGAACTTGAGTTAAGAGAGAGTTTCATTCATCTCGCAAGCCAATGATGAGCTGGCAATGTAAAAAAATTTCAGTTTCAAGACAGCCACGTGTTTTATTCTGAAGTTCCGTGCCAAGACTTCATGCCACGTCAGACTAAGAGTTTAGGATTCTTCGCCCAAAACGAAACGATGTTATTATGAAAAGGAGTACATCTTTCATAACAAAAAAACCATTACTTAGACAAAACTTTTTGTTTTAGTAAAAGCTTAGGTAAAAAAAACTTCAAATAAAAATATTTAATTTGAAGACACAAATTTCGCGAAAAGAAAACCATAAATTTCGCTACAAGATATTTAATTTATTAATTGAATTGTCAACCTGACATGCGTGGTATTTTGGGAAATTGTAATTTCACCCGAAAGCTTATTAGTTGTTTTTTTTTGTAAATAGCCTATTAAATTATTGATGATATAGTTCTAGTCGTCGAAAGAATAAATATATTCATAAGTCAAAAAGTTTATGTTTCAAATGGTCAAATCTCTAAATTCTAATTGTTAAGAATTAAAATCGGGTATCCAGCAAGAATTAATTAAAATATCCAAGTTTTTTCGATTACTTCAGTTTAATTCGGTTAATCAAATTTAAATTATAAATCCAAAATAACAAAAAAAATTAACAAACAATAATATTGGACATAAAATTTACAATTACAAACAATTAAAAATAAATCCAATTAACAAACTAAATAATAGGTCCAATACATTTCAAACCTATTAACAATTAAGGTTAGGGTTTTGCTGTTGAGGCTATATTTAGCTGTAACGGTATTGATGGTTGGCGATCAACTCGCCATGTGAACTGCAATGATGATGGCAAAGCTCAAAAATTCTACCAGTGTTGTCGTTATTGCAGATCCCATGTATCCTTTTCACTACTTTGACATAGATCCGCCATTATTCTCTTCCATGCCATTACTCTCTTCCAAGCCACCAGATCTAACAACATAACAAATCCATCAATATAAAAAAAAAAAAACTCCGATTAACAAGAAGCAAACATCAAAACCGCAAAAAAATCAAAATTTGATAACAATTAAGTATTAAGTATAAGAAGAAAGAGCTCACAAGTGATATGAAAACTTAGAGATTAAAAAAAGAATAGTTTCTTCAAGACATGACATCCGGTTGAAAGATCTGTGTGCAACACGGTGGCGAGAAGAAATTTAGAAGAAGATGGAGAAAATGGAGACACGGATGAAGAAGAAGAAGCAGAAAGGTAAAAAAAATGGCGAGAGAAAGTAGAAAAAGAGGTTAGAGACGATAAAATAATAAATAGATCTAGTTTTTTTTTTTTTATAAGTCTCTTTAGACCGATAAACCCGATCAGTTAGTGTCTACCGAACCAAATCGACCCGAAAACCGATCTCTGATTTAATTGATTCTGATCGATTTATGGCTTAATTTTAACTAATATCCGAATCCAAAAATTTTGGGTTGGTCCGATCTAAACCGATTAAACCGAACCGTTAGCCCAGACCTATCTACAACTATCACGTTGAATTACAAATTGGGCTTAGATTTTAATAAAGAATCATAAGCCCAATCATTATTATATATATTTATAAGAAGAAAGATTCCAAGAATCTTACAAAATGATTCCATCAAGGAAACTTCTAAAACTCGGCCAGAGGATCAAATGCCTCTGCGACATCTACAATCTTAAAACTCACTCACACACTCTCAACACATACAAATACACATATACATATAAACTCACATCTGTATTAAATGTGGATCCCATTTTAGTATCTGTAACTCCAGAGTGATATATCTTCATAACACATCTCTTCTTCCATAGAAACATTAGGAGTCATGTGGTCCATATATGATCGCGGCGGCGACATTAACGGCACCTCCGCCAATCTCATCATCGTCGTCGATACTTCTTCTTCGTCCACAAATCCATACGAAGAATTCCTCTCCTCTGATCCCGAACCAGAACCCGAACCTAAATCCACCTCATCGCCTGAAAAAGGCAAAACCGTAATTCCACTTCCTAATTCCGCCGGCCTGAACATCTCCGCCGCTTCAGCTGCCACTCGCCTTATGATATCCGGATCATTTGATTCCGGCACCGGAAGCCGCCAAGCAGAGTCGGCGAAATTCAAACACGCGGATCTCCCGCGCAGAGCTAACACCGCCACATCGTGTGCACGCGCCGCCATATCCGCAGTGGGATAAGTCCCGAGCCATATACGGCGTTGGTTCATTGGCTCTCGGACTTCGCAGACCCATTTGTCGCCGTTCCTACGCCGTATTCCTCTGTAAACTGGGTGACGTGTCTCCTTGAACACTCTCCTTCCAGCACGCTTCTTCGGCCTCATCTCCGCCAGATTAATCTCATAGTTATTCATAACTCAAATAACAATAATTCGCCGGAACAATGAGAAACTAAAAGAACTCTGGTTAACTTAAATTACTGTTAGAAGCGGTTGTCTATAAACCAAAGTAAAATTCGATTTCTTGTTACAAAAGGATCAAAGATTGTTCGAATGAAATGTCTTTTTTATGACTTATGCTCTGTTTTAGTTTTTTGGTTGGGAGTTAAGAAACAGAGAAGAGAGGGAAAGGGAAATATATAGGCTATGATGATGGGACCCACAAGAAGCGAATTCTACGCGCGTAGCACACTTCAATGGTTTGATTCCACGTATTCATTAAAGGTGTTGTTAGCTGTTAGCCGTTTGTATCTACATTTTTTTAAATTGTGAGCTTGAACGCATTAAGTAACCTTAAAAATTGTTTCTCCTTTAAAACATTCGATTAGTATCCGGGGAGATTTTATTTTATTGTAGTATTTGTTAGCATCGCTTAGCTGCCTAAGTGTTTATAAATTACTCAATTTCAAAGCAACCAATTTTTAGTAAACAAATCAGCTAATTAGCATGTGTTGCTACGATGGGATTCAGTGCAAATAGTATTTGATATAATCATACCCAAACACATCAAATGTTCCACGATAGCTTGACTTTAAAGAGAGACTAAACATGGGAAAACAAGAGCGGATATATGGGTTTTTGTTTAAATCAAAGCTCTGAGAGATTTAGAATGTGTTGATTGAGCGAATATTATATACAGAATTGATCATATGCAAAAAAAATTCAAAATTAAATAAATGTGTCTAATGAAAATTAGTTGATAAATTTGACAACCAATTTCATTTACTGTTTTTTTTTTAAATTTAAATAGTTTTTGAAAAATTAAATAAGATGAGATTTAGAATTATATACTATATAATAAATATGTATCAAATTAGTCATTGCCAACTAATGGTAGTAGTTGAGTGGTGAGAATAGAACAAAAAAAAATTAGCTATAAACTAAATTACCTGACATACTATTGTTGTTTTTCCATTGAATACAAAAGGTTTATGTCATTTTGGTATTTTTATGGGTGATGGTGGTGAAATTTGTCGTTATAAAAATCATACATTTAAATCTACAATCTATTTAATTGTGTCCCCCCCCCCCCCTCCCCCAACAAAAAAAAACAGCTACGTTACTTAAAGACTTTGGGACCTGAGTGGTTTAAAAAGGAATCTTTGGTCAAACATAAGTAAATTAATACAAAAATCGGGAAGTTGGGTCCAGCTCCCAGAGCTCTTATTTTTTTTTTTTGGTTTTGTTGGCTCCCCAAGTTGAGGTTTTGAGACCAAAATATCCATTTAAAAGAGATCTGATTTCTATATTTGATTTGTGGATATACAACACGTGACTCTTTTCCACATTAAGGAAATTAGCTGCGAGTAACACGTGGGATTTCCGTGGGAACTAGTATTTTTTAGTGGGTACTATGTAAGCAAGTGCGTATAACATCTGCAGATTATAACACATTTAATTCCTTTATCTTATTACTGAAACACTTCAAGATATATATGAATCAGCATGACAAAAATATGTGTATACTATATACTTAAAGTCTGATCGCTGAAAGAAAATATTTTTTACTACCTTGATCAGTTTTATTATGACGGAAAACTCAAATTTGAAAACCAATGTTTTGTCGTGAAAACCTGTAAATGGGCGAACTCAGATAAGTTGTTTTAACCTATAATGAAAAATGTTTGCTATTTAAAATCTACCACTAGCTATATCACCATTCTTTGGTTTATTTTTTCCTCGAGAATTTTAATTCAGAAAATCAGATGTAGTTTTGATATTTAATTTAGTTTTTTCTCGAGAATTTTAATTTAGGTTTTGATTGGTAGTATATATGTGAAATGAGACGAAATTACAAGTTTTGTTGATTATCTCACTACATTTTTTTTGGATTGCAGTTTTATAGTTGATGTATCTTTTTCGCTTAATTACTTTTTGATTATAGTCTGCATAAGTATATGTTTAAAAAAAATACTAATTTATAAATGTCATCTATAATCATTCTTGATGTATTGAAAATATACTCGCTAAACAGTTCTCAGTAGACAATTTTGTATTACTATTAACATTAAAAGTTAAAATTAAGAAAGTTTTATTTAAATATAACTGATATAAAAAATTATTTTCTTTATTATATTATTAAAGAGGTATCATTGGGCATGCGAAACCTGCGTGTTAATGTATTATAGACTTATAGTCACTGCATTTTCGATGCCCTTTTGTTTAATTTGGTTTGGGCGATCAATGTGGCAATTCTGATCTTATTTAACACTAAAGTTTTATTTCTTCATATATTAAACTATATACTAGTATTTTAATTTAAAATTACAATTATTAAATGAATCCTCTGACTTATAGAGGCTAGCTCAAAACTTTTATGCAAATTAATAGACGATAGTGACGATGATATTGAATGTTTGAAAATGATAATACAGAAGGAAATGTCTTTATCAAAAAAAAAGATAATACAGAAGGAAAGGTTGAAATAAATATGTGAAGTTCAAAAGTTGTAAACAATACTTAAAACCAAAAAAAAAAAAAAAAAAAAACTACAATAGTAACCCTTAGAGACGAGGAGACATGTCGGCCATAGCCCATAAGAATTAAGTTTCATGCTGTCTCGTGAGTGTCACTTGCGCGTGTCCTTTCATTCATCCTTATTCTCTCGTACACTTGTTTTTATTTATTTTAGGTGAGCACTTATTAAATGTGAACACTCAGTTATTAATGTTCAGTTTATAGCCAATTATATGTAGATCCCGTGTATTAATTTACCGAACTTACTAGTTAAACATTTTATGGATTATATAAATTTATAAGATATCAAACGGTATACGTTATTTCAGCAGTGTCGGTGAATGTTATGTCACGAAAAAGAAAACAAAATGCAAACTATAGCGTTCCCTTTTTAATTTGAAATTAATTCTTGCCAAAACACTTCTAAGAGTAAGAAAGTGAACAGAATTAAGCAATCAATGAAACTAACCTTTCCCGATTCGTCTAATATAGAAAACATTAATTACTTTTACAGTTTTACTAAAAAGTTACTTTTACAAATTTACATTTACTTCTCAGATCATGGGTTCTGAATTTTCAGGTTTTCAATGGGCCATTTGGGCTTAATGTTTATGTAGGGTTGAATTTCTGTATTTTCCACTTGTATCTTGCCCATTAATGGGCTATCTCAATGAAATGAGAATTGCCGTAAAAAAAAAAAAAAAAAAAAAGACACTTCTGGGGTTTCGAATATCCGTGTTTATTAAATTATCAATTTGGTTATTAATCTATCTTTTGTATTTGCGTTGTATAACACACACACACACACACAGAGACACACACATATATACTGTATATGATACATAGTTTACTTTTAATCTATATATATGTGGCTGATAATCACCCAACAAATCCTACCAAAATTTTCTCATAACCCAAAACTTCTTCATCTTCTTTAATTAATTTGCCACGTGTTAAAAAATCCTTCTCTTTCTTGGTACTTCCTATATATACGGAGTATAATCTAATGGCTACTACCGACTTAACTGGACGTAAAAAGGATCCGGTGTACCGAGGAATCCGGTGTCGGAGCGGGAAATGGGTCTCCGAGATCCGTGAACCGAAGAAAACCACTCGAATCTGGCTTGGAACTTACCCCACGGCAGAGATGGCAGCCGCAGCTTACGATGTGGCTGCTATGGCTCTTAAAGGCAGAGAAGCTGTCTTGAACTCCCCTGGATCTGCCGGGTCATACCCGGTTCCTCTATCAACATCCGCAGTGGATATTCGAACCGCTGCGGCTGCCGCGGCAGCAATGAAGGGAAGTGAGGAAGAGAAGAAAGAGGCAAAGAAAAAGAAGAGTAGTAGTAGTTTGTCCAAGTTGGTATCTCGTGAATGCTACGAAAATGATAATATGGCATCTTCGTCATGGTACGAAGAAGAAGTCATGAATATGCCTAATTTGCTAGCTAATATGGCAGAAGGGATGATGGTTGCGCCACCGTCGTGGATGGGTTCTCGGCCGTCGGATGACTCTCCGGAGAATTCAAATGATGAGGACTTGTGGGGCTATTGATCGGTTTGTGTTTGTCCCCTTATGTAATCATCTTGTTCTTGTTGCTTTTTTGTGTTCATTATGTCACTTATGTTGATATATCAAATCATGTGTGTGTAATTTAGGGTGTTCTTGTATTGTGGATTTAAAGCTTGGTTTTTTTTTTTGGATTTTAGGGTTGTTATTTAGGGCTTAATCAGCCTTCCAGTGATTTCCTTTTTTTTTTGAGATTTCATATGTACTTGATTTATATCATTACTCTTTGCATTAGTCTTAATTTATATATCTTTGAACAACCTAATTGTTTATTTTAACCCAAAAAAAACCCTAATTGTTTTATGTACATAGCTTGTTCGTTAAGAATAATGTTCTTAGGTTTGTTTGTGTTCAATATTAAGATGAGACTATGAATGATAGCACGCTCCTACGTTCTTTTTTTTTTTTTTTTTTTTTTTGGGGTTAAAATCGTTCTTGTTCTTGAAACTATAAAAATCCAAGTCTTTGACATTTTAACATTTAACATATGAGCTCCTCAAATGAACGCCGCATTTTAACTTTACAAAGTTTCATGTTTGTCAAATATAGATCGATCGCTGTGGAAGTTTCTCTTCAGTCTCAAATTTGTTGTTTCTCTTATGACCAATAATTCAATATTGTTTTTGACTTTTTTTTATCATTCTTCATTATAAAGCATTGTTCTCTACTTATACAATATATATATATATATATATATCTATATTTCTTCGCATGCTCGGTGCGAAAGATATTTTCGGAAATCCATCCAACTAGCGATCTTTATATATTCCACTGAATTTGTCGTGTAGTGATAAATGTTTTCAATTTTTCATATGTATCAATAGATTGATTGATGCTTATTCAGAGAACGATATATATCAATAATAGTGTTCCTTTTAAAAAGTTTGTAGGGCCCGAGTTTCCTTTTCTGGATATGTTATTTGTTATAAAGGTCGTGCCATATATGGTACACATGAGTAGTGTTTTCTTCCTTGGTCCTTTTTGTCGTTTTTAGTTTCCTTTTATGTAAATAACAGCTAGTATATTGTATGTTTCATACTTTAATTGTGTTACTTTATTTTCTTGCTAGTAAAGTTCATAAGTTGTAACAATTTTGATCATTTGAGTTCAATTTAAACTAATATTCTAGTTAATAAACTATATATTCCACTATCTATCTATCTATATGTTGTTTGTTGTTTGGACACATTTAACACAAATTACAAAACATGTCACTATTTTTTACACAAAAATCGACTCTTAATAATCTGTTCTATTTTATAATTTTTATTTGAATTCAATTGTGTGTTTACACCGAAATATACATCGAAAAATCTGAACAAATTTTATTTGGGGAAATAAAACACTGATACAACGATATTTAATTTGAAAATTAGAAAGTCTAATATTATCGAATTCAAATTTACTTGTAAGCTTATTATACAGTCTAAACATTAGATATATTAAATCTAATTGATAAAACGAATTAGTATTATTATATGCATTAAAATCCTGATTCATAATTTAACGCCAAAAATTTGGTGCAAAATGTAAAAGTCACAAACAATTTTACCTGAAACGGACAAAGAGAGGTTAATTAGCGAGGAGACCATGTGGCTATCTTTTTTTTTTGTCACCACCATGCGGCTATCTTTGATCATATATCCGTCACTAAGTTATATATAAAGCTTTAGCTTTACAACATTTTATTATTCCATTTAAAAATCATACAATATAGTAATATTATTACAACAATTTTAATGGGTCTCTACTTTCTAGTCTTCAAAGAGATTTCACTTTTGTTTGAAAGTTAATCATTCGTAAAGAAAACATTTTCCTCTTTATATAGTTTGAAAAGAAAGTTATGAATTAATTACTAAAATTAGCTAGGCTTGTCACTTCTGACGAAACACATCTTCATTATTTTTTTCATTTTTGACAGCTCTTTGCTACGAGTCTCTATCTCCTCGGATTTCTTTGAACTAATTTCATCACCAAAGAACATTTACCCTTTATATTCCCCATATTATTCTGATATTATTCTGGTAACTTGTTGGTGTACTAACTATTTAACATTTAACATCTTTTAAAAGTGATAATCGTTCAACTTTGAGCGCAAACAAAGATAATAAACATAATTTTTGAATGTGTATTTTTTTCTTTCTTCAAACTGCCTTATGCTTTTTTTTTTCTTTTTTTTTTTGGAAAAAAGCTGCCGTCAATAGAGAAAAAATATTTTGATATTGTGATTTGTCAGTGGGGCATGATTAAATAAGTAACACTAGGTCGACAATAAAATAATTAATAAGTACCACTACAACAACTTGAGAAAAAAAAAATCGAAACACAAGCAATTCTATCAATTTTTTTTTCAATAAAGCGCAATAATAAATTTTCACATTTGCGATTTACAATTTCTTTTCCAACAATTATAAATTAAATTAAATCGGTTCAAAAAGCAAAACCGGTGGTACACAGTTTTCAATGAATAACAAAATACAGATAAAGTCAGACATCCCGTGCTGATTTATCCGCTTTTGAATTTTGCGAGTTACAATTATATATTTATACTTATTGATATATAACTGCAAAGCCAATAAGCCACTTTGTAGCTGTCAAACTCTGCAATCCCTTCAAATCCTTTTGAAATGGGTGTTGTTGCTTCCAAAAGCTCTATCAGATTCATCGGTTGTTTCTTTCTGCCTTTCTCTATCCAATGATCTGTTGCCTCACGGTTGCTCCGCACCATCAAATCCACCAGCTCGTCCTCAGCTTCAAGATGCAGGACAAAAGTCGCAAGGTCCTGTCTCGAGCTTGGATTTGAACCTGATGTTTCTGAGTCATCACCATGTGCAATAGTACTGCTGGTCCTTAAAGCGAAATAACAGAACACCAAGATTCTACTCACACAAAAGACAGAGATGTAGCGGATAATTTTGCTTGCAAATACAATCACATACTGTGTCCCAATACACACATCCAATATCCAGCGTTTTGCTACGGAAAGCAGATTTATAAGCAACAGAAATACAAAAAAAAAAGAAAAAAAAGATCGGCACTAAAAATCAGAGATAAACAAGAACCGGATCCGTTTGTTTCCAATGCTACTGAAGAAGAAACAGCTGACCAGCGCGGGAACTTACCGTTAAGAGAAGAAGAGAACTGTTTATTCTTCTTTATGCGGTTTTGGTCTAGAGGGTTTTGCAGGAACAACGTAACTAAGGAGAATCAATACAACAGGTATGGTTGTTCCAATGTAATATACACTCCCGTAGGCAGTGAGTGTCTCGTGCAAGCTTAACACCTGAGAGATTGGGATTAAGACAAAATTGGTTTAAAAAAGCGTTAAGAGTGATCGATCAGTGTGGCGGGAGGTTTAAAAAGTTAGTTATTACCATGAAACCAACGGCTGAGTAGTTGAGAACCAAAACGGTGTAAAGGAAGTTGATGAATACCATGAATTTTCTCAGCATTGCCATTTTCGGAGTGATCGCTTGTTGCCACCGGTAAATAACTGCAAAGAGAACACGATTCAGATCAAGAAGAAGAGAGATGCCATTAGCAAATGAATGAAAGCGGGTAAAAAATTGTATCTATTTACCCCGTGAGCCAGCGATCATCAAAGCTGACTGAACAAAGAACATCAAATAACCAGGATACAGTCCCTGCAAATTGCATTACATACTGTTAGTTAGCTTCCGATGCGGGAAAAGATCGGAGTTTTATAGACAGTAAAACAGTAAGTTACGAGATATGTAGGACTGGAAGGACATAAAGAAAGCAACTGGGAAAAAGGTAACAGATGAAGAAAGAACTCACATGCCAAACTGCGCTGACGGTTTGCGTAGCTAGTAACTGGAAGAAACCGGCTTTCTTTCCGTTCTTTACAAGTCTATCATAGACATCTGTATTTTAAACAACATCAATAACTGGATACTCTTTCACAATGAATAAGTTCTTCACATATCAACAGAAGGTTCTGCTTTTTATGAATCATTCAAGTATCAGGAAAACTACTTACAGTGGCGGAGCCAAGTGCTGACTTGTATGTTCCATACAAGCGGAATCTGAACCGCGCTTTTAGCAAGTTCGACACCAAGAATGTCTACGTTCTTGGCACGATCCCATTTGGGTTTTGGTGAAGTATCATCAGTCCAACCACTGAAACCCAAACCAGAGATGATAATAGAAGCCTCTGAAATTGACCAGATGAAGTAATACTTCCAACGGGCTGTGAATCCAGCCATGTATTGGTAACTAAATTTTCTAAAGAATCCCCATTCTTGGTACATAGGTTCAGTGAACCGAGTTAACGGGTATTGAGGCACTAAATAGAGATACAAAGCCATGCAAACCCCAGCTTGCAAAATAGCTCGGAATGTAGCTCCACAAGGCGATGGCCACTTTCTTTTCTCAGAAGTATCCCAAATCTTGAAAAGCACAAAAAGTTTAAAAATTTACAGCTTAGTCTACAAAAAACTTCAGTGTTTTCTTAATAAGGATCAAATATCTCAAGAAGAAGAAAGCTTACTCCTTTTTCTTCGGTCCATTCGAGATAATCTTTCATTTCATAAACAGGGCCAGCAAAATGGCTACCGCAACAGAGGCAGTAACCAAAATACTCAATCAAAGACGGCATCTGAATCAATCGGTTCTTCTTCTGAGCTTCACGTAGACCTTCCTCTTTAAACATCCCATCATTATAATTCATAGCACACGAGATAACTTTCAGCGTTAACACCATTAACGCTCCTAATACATCAAGTAAAGAAGATACTCACAATTACTACTCAAGACTAACTTTATCAATAACTCGTAAGAACAAAAGCATCCAAAGCAAAAGGAAACAAGTTTGTTAAGATTCATAAACCATATTAAACCCATTAAGAGTTACCAGTAGAGTCAATGCCTCCTTCTTTCCACGCATCTCCACTCATGTAAAACACATGACTACACAAATCACGAAATTGCACCTATAATTAAATCAATAGTCATACAAAAGGAAGAATATTTTTGCACTGATTTATAGTACCAGCCAATGAGATAAGCGAAACCGAGGAAGAAAGTGATGATTCCACATTTGGTTCGATAAATTGCCATGGAAGCATATCCGATCGTCATCGGAACAAGGAAGTGGAGGTTGGAGGAGAAGCCAAAGGAAAGGTAAGAGAGGAAAGCACCTGAAGCAGCTGAATAAAAGTGTTTACCGAGTCGACTCGGGACGATTCTCCATGCGAAGGAGACAGGGATCGTGGCGACGAAACAGAGTAGGAAACGAAGAACTGCGACCGAAACTCCGATCGAAGCAGCCATCGACTTCATATCCATCAATTCCATGGTGTTAAAACCCTGTTTTTAACTCGGACGGAGTCACCACCGAGTCGCTCCGGGAAGGGAAAGCTTCTTCTTCAAAGAGACTTCTAATCTCGCCGAAGCTATGTATCGTGTCGTGTCGTGTCGTGTGGTTGTTCGCTCGCTTCTTTGTTCACGAAAAGGTATCAAATTCACCAGAAATAAACCGGTCGGTACACTTTTCAAAACCGATTGAAATTGAAAACCAACGGTTTAAAATAAAAACCTAATTTTCTTTTTCTTCATCGTACAATCTTCTAATTCACAGTTGTATCTTTATTTCCTACTTCTCAAGTTCTCGATTCTTCGGCGTTCGTTATTCAACAGATTCATCATCGTCTTCTTTACCCGTCGTTGATTGATTCTAAAGATTTCTCTGTTCAAGTAAGTTTATAGTATTGGCCATGCTTATAGGTTTGTGTCAATTAAGAAAACTTAAGCTAAGAGCTGTAAACTTAAACATAATTGTTCAAATTGTCTGTGTTAGCCCTAGCTAGTAATTCCAATTCTTCAGAGATTCTTAGGTTCTGAGCTTGATCTTGAGGCAACTAGATGTGTAATCTGATTACGTATCTGTGTTTGTTAATGCTAATAAGCGATGCTCTATATCGTTAAGGTTCAAAGTGTTAACATGAAGGGAGCTGATAAGTTTGAAGGGAGCTCGAGTAAGATAGTTTTTCAGGATAGTGAAGATGATGAAGATCTTTCAAGTTTATCCGCGTCTTCAGATGAGGTCAGTAGCTTTAGAATATATGGTTAAACTCAGGACATTATTGTTTGTTGATATATTTTTAATTTGAAAAATCTTTTTTTGAATGGGGAATTAGGAGGAAGAAACAGAAAAAGAAAAAGAGTTAACTTTTGAGGAAATACATAAATTGCGAGCTGATGGGTCTAAAGCAGCTCCATGTAAACCAATTCAAGTGAAGAAAAAGGCTCGTGCAAACAAAAACAGGTACACATTGTTTCTCTTGTTGTTTTTTTTTTCTTTCTAGTTAAGTTGTTGGTTAAATTGTTAATCTTTGGTGTTTCGTTTGTGTTGAAAAAGACCAATGGAGTTGAGTTCTAAAAGACCCGTGAGTCGATATCGAGAGGTTGTTCAAGTTCCAAAGAAGGTAAACAAGTTTGTGAAAATTTTGAATCTCTTCTCTTGTTTCTTCTCCTCAAGTATTTGATCTTGCGGTGCATAATTGCTGAGTTTTTGGTTAAGAGTTTCTTTGGTTACATTTAGGTGGTTCGTGATCCTCGCTTTGACTCATTGGGTGGACAAGTTGACCTTGAGGGGTATCTATCTTTCTCTAGTGAATATGAAAGTAGTGATAATTCGCTCATTGTTCTTGTTTGAGTGAACGAAAGTTTTGTATCTTTTGTAGGTTCAGGAAGCGTTACAATTTCTTTTTTGAGGAAAAGCTTCCTGTAGAAAAACAGGTATTGATATGCTGAAAAATATTCTTACAAGTTTCTGCCAGTTTCCGATTTGTCACAATGCTTTTTGTTTGATTTTCTGGGGGTTCTTAAAACAGGAATTGAGAAAGCAACTGAAGAAAGCAAAGAATCCCGAAGAGGTCAACGAGTTGAGAAACCAGTTAACTTATGTTGTATGTGATCCTTTCTTTGCCTCGTCTGTCATCTAAATTCTGTTGAAACTCTCTCTAATCATTAATTTATCTCCTCGCCTTTTTTAATCTGTTATGTATCTCAGGAGAAAATGTTGAAATATGAGCCATCAACAAAGAACAAAGGAGCAGCAATCCTAACAGAACACAAAAAAAGGGGAGAAGGAAAAAAAAAAAAGGAAAACACAAAAAAAAAAAAAAAAAGTTACTATCTCAAAAAATGTATGTCCTGCTCGAAAATCCCAAGTTCGGTTTGAACATAACAGTTTTTGAGTTTAAATGCCTACATTTTACTGAATTGTTTTCTCTTCTCTTATGCAGCGGAAATCCGAAAGCAAACACTCATCGAAAAGTTCAACACTCTCAAGGTATGTAAATCACTTTTGGCTCCAAAGTAAAAGTGTTAATATAAAAACGGAACGAAACGAATCATTTCTTTTTGTGCATTACAGGAAACTGGGAAGCTTGAATCGTATGTTCAAAAACAGAGGAAGAAGAATGCAACAAAGGATCACAGGTACATGCCCTATCGTCGGGATGCAGAATAAAGAAAGACAATTTTGCTTTGAGACCGATGGTTCATATTGGTTCATGACAGGCTTTGTGGCGGTTCTAGTGATGTAGTACTAAAATTTATGCTTGAGAAGTTGAAAGCCAAATGCAGCTTTACTCTTTTTTGTTGTTGTTGTTAGCTGAAAGCCAAATACAGTACATACACGAGACTGTGGACCGTTCAGAGGGTTCAAATCTGCTTTACTTTTGTTAATTTACTGGTTTTATATTATGTTACTTTAATTATTTAATGTTCAAGTATGAACAGATAAAATATCCGGAATCCAACTATACTCAGAAAAATAGGATATCTAGGTTGCAATAATAAAATCGAGGATTCTAATTTTCTACATTGATCCTTTAGAGTTATTATAACGTTTTCGAGTTAATTTTTAACCATACAGGCGAATTAATTTAATTGAAAGAATAGCAAAAGAGTTGCGATGTTGGTAACAATGATGACAGTGATGCTGATGGGAAACCTTCTTCCTCAAACAGAGGCTCAGATAATGCCTTTTGTATAATGTTTTGCACCTTAACGTTCCCAAAGCTTTTTATGTGCCCATTAACATGTCTCAAAACCTGTTTTCTTCCTACTCCTACTCTGTCTCCTTCTCCTTCCTATTCTCCTTTTTCTGAGAAAATTGTCAACCAAACTTATCATTTCTGCAAACTTGGTTGTGCTGTGAATCATTGTGCTTCCCTTTCCACAGTCGAAAATCCAAGTAAGTTTTCATCTTCTGTATATATATAAACATTTAATCGTGTGTATCTGAATATGTTGCATGCATATATGTCTTTTTTTTTTGTTTACCATGCTTGGTGATAAATCTCATGCATAATTTAAAGGTCATACTTTTTGTTTTGTTTTAGCGATTGTAGATTTCTACATCGATCAGGTTGTCATCATTAAATTAAACAAATGCAATATTTTTATAACCGATCCGGACACCAAACGAGATGACCTTCCGCGTCACCAGATCATCGGTCAAATCGGATCGACCACCGGGTTAATTGAATAAAGAACAATTTATATATCATTATGTATTCATTCATATTTATATATATTGTTTTATGAAATTAAAAATAAAAGATTAAAAATATTAAATTAGTGAAATTGTAATACCATGTTTGATAAAAAAAAAAAAATCCAACAGTAATATCAAAGTTATTGAATCAAATTTAAACCAAAAATGAAGAAACCACTAAAATAGTAAAAATTCGCCAATAATAAAAATAAAATAACTAAACATCAAAATAAATAATCGTATGTACGTGCTTTAAAAAACTACATTTAAAAAAAGAAGTGCAAAACACTATTTTATTCTCAAAATCAAATATTTTCTTTGAATCAAAAAGATTATAAAATCAAAATTTTAAAATATTTTAAAATTTTATCTTGACCTGCAATCCGGTGGATCGGTTGAATCGGCTGAGTGACAAATTAATGGCGGATTTTTTTAGGAATTTTTGGTTATTGATAGATTTTAATACTAAATCCAAACTGGAGTGATGTCCGGATTCTGAGTTAAGGGCAATAGTATTATTGATTCTCAACTTTTTCTTTTTCTTTTTGGTTTCTGTTTGTTATATATGGACAGACGCGGAGAAAGTCGCAGTCTGTGTTGATATGTGTGCGAACAAGTGTTACAACATGAACTAAAAGAGATATTTGTTTTTAAATTAATGTTTTAATATATATGATCCAGTAATTTAATTGGATTATTTTAAAATTAAATGAGTATTTTAATTTTATTTAATATATTTTGTTTTACAAATAAATCAGTATAGAACCGTACGCGTCGACCCAATAAAGAGCAATATATGATGTTTACTAACCCCATAACTAGTCTTTACCTATACATCTATTTCTATATATGACCTTTTAGTATAAAATATAAATAGTCAATATAACATTAGTCTCATGCAATTTGATATTGTTTCGGTCCGAAAAGAATTTCACTTAATTAAGGGCAATTGACCCGAACATATAATTACAGAAAAGTGTTTGACTAAATCAAATATATGAAAAAACTTGGTAGATGAAATGTTCAATGTGTTTTTATTTGCTCCATCACTTTTGTAACAATCTGAATGGATAGAAATACATATATTCACCCACTACGTAATTTGTTGATGATTATAAATGTTAATTAACAATATACAAATTACACAAGCCCTATAAAGTAACAGTATGCAGCACATGTATTAACATCAAACTTTATTAAAATAAGCATGCTTAATTTTATATAATATAATAGTTTCGATCCTAAATTCGATCTTCAAAGAATTGAATTAAACAGAAAAATAAAACATCACACAAAATTTATAGTGGTCGTCCTTTCATGTGAGATATACGTAATTTTTTACCTGTACGAATTTTATAAGATTCAAATTTTGGGTGTTATAATCTTTTCTCTCTATATGTTTTTCCTTGCTCTATACGATGAAAAGTAGCGATAATTTTTTAAAAAGTATGATAAATCCAAAAACATACAAATATAGATCTAGAATATCTGGAATACCATTAAAGCTACTTTCCAAACTTCTGCATTGACTAGGTTTGTTATTCAAATTTGTTTGTTTGATTTTTGGTTGTGATATGGTTTAGTTTTATATTTTTTAAACAATAATTTTAAATATACATTATTACTTTAATTCATATATAGTTAAATACTATATCTATTTTTGATGAATTCCAGTCAGATATATTCTATTTTAATATGCATGTACACATGTTAGGTTCATGCACACATTTCTGGCATACACATATAATATAACAATTTCTATATTGGAGTTGTAGAAAAAATCTGTAGTTTCTAAATGGATGGAATTCGATTTAGTTACCAACTGAATCACTAACACAGAAAATCACAAATCTTTTTTTGCTGATTATGAAAATGTTGACTATCACTCAAAGTTCCACACTCCCCTATATAAATATACCCAAGTTACACAAAGCAACAATCACAATTAGCAAACACTGTCCATCAACATTTCCAATATTCCCTGCTCAACAACAAATCTTTGTACCTTCAAAGAAAAAAATGGAGAACAAAAGAATGGCCATGTTAGTGGTAATGATGTTGGTGATGGGGAATATTTTGATTGAGACAGAGGCTATAACTTTCCCAGAATGTTACGCAGGTTGTGTTGTGGTGTGTGGTGGTTCAGTGAAAGGAGCATTAAACAAACTTGAATGTCCTTTAACGTGTATCAAGAGGTGTATTGTTCCTAAAGTCACTTCTGATATTATAAAAAAACTTGACCAGCTCACTCATTATTTCTGCCAACTCGGCTGTGCTGCCGATAAGTGTGCTTATTCCACCTCAGTCGAAGATAAGGGTAAGTTTTTTTCAGTTTTTGTATAAAATTTTCATATAAAATTCTAGTATACAGTTTAATGTTGTGGGTCTAAGGATATTTCATGTAGATTTCCTAAGAGTAAAAGTGTTTGACGATTTTTTTATATCATTTAATTAATTTTATCGTGTAGATTCTAATTAATTTTCTTATGGGTGTTTGTTTTTATATGTGGGCAGATCATGTGGAGAAAGTTTCAACATGTGTGGATTCATGTTCGAAGACGTGTTCCCACAAGAAGCATTAATTGATTTTATTCTATGAAAATTAGTCTTTAAAAAAAGATGCAAATTAATCAGTTATTTCATAGTTTGTATCGATTCAAATGAGAGTTCATTTCCCGAGTTGATATGTTTTGTGTTACGATTTACGAGCAATCAAATTAATAAAATCATCCATTCAAAAAAAAAGAAAGATTAAAATGATAAACAAAAAGGGATCCTTAATAATAATTAATTGTGCGGATTGACCAAAATATTCAGTTATGGATCTAATTGTGTTACACAGATATTCGATCGCCCATTTTATCATATCACCTACAAGGCAACAACGATCGTGAATAATATTATTATCATAAAATCTTTGCAATTTCGTCAAAATTTAGAAAAAAATTTGTGATTAATTTATGGGTACCCTTAATTGATCTATTGTCGATTTTATAATAAAACAGAAATGAACTTCAGTGTGTTCCATTTTTTTCCTCCAAGATCCAAGGCTTACACAAATTTCGTTAAAAACTAAAAATTTAATCATGGGTATCATATAGCATGTCCTAATAGCGAATGCTTAGTGCTGAATTCCATTCCCAATCCATTATTAAAGCTACAATAATCTGATCATTCCGATCTAAGAATGGTTCAAAGTTTAAATCAAAAAATGTTTTAGAACAAATAAATACACACTCTTTTTTTTTGTCACCATTTGATACAGATATTCAACACTAGTCAAACAAGAGACGTCAACAAAAAAAAAAAAGATTCATGTATTTAAGTTAAATATCTCTGTATAAAAGGCATGTATTATTTATACGTTGATGCATATTTTTTTTATTGTCATAAGCGGACAATTAATAATAGTATCATCTTCAAATCAAAACGAATGGAATAATATAATTATCCATTACTGTAACCATAACTACGTACCTTATATTCTTGTTGACTATAGAAATGTTGACTAATACATAAAACTCCAAAATCCCTAAATAAACAAACGATAACAAAACACATTAGCAACATTCATAATCAACAAACAACTTACTCAACTTTCTCTAATAGTATTTTATAGAAGAAAACAAACAATGGAGAGCAAGAGAATGATGATGCTTGTGACAATAATGATAGTGGGAAACCTCTGATTCAGACAGAAGCTCAATCTCCTTCTCCTTTTCTATGTTGTTACCCAGGCTGTATTGTGTCTTGTGACATACAAAAAAAGCTTCCAAATGCTTTAATGTGTCCATTGTCGTGTATCAAGACTTGTCTTGCTCCTCCATCACCAATTCCGTCTCCTCGTTCACAAATGTTTTTAACAAACGAAATCGATCATAATGATTATTACTGCAAACTTGGCTGTGCTACTCGTCACTGTGTTTCTCTTTCTTCTGTCCAAAATCCGAGTAAGTTTTTTTCTTTTTCTTGATCGCATTTCATTTCTTGATTCTACAAATAAATGTCTTATTAGTCGATAACAATATGCATATATTTTGTATCTTATTTTCTGTTAACATGTAGTATCTAATAGTATGGTAGATTATTTTATTTATGGGTTTTATGTTGTTTGTGGCATGCGCAGATGTAAAGAAAGTTGCGGACTGTGTGGATTCATGCTCGGACAAGTGCTCCACCAAGAACTAAAAAGCGACTACGTTTATTATAATACAAAAATCGTCGATGTCTAGATATCAAAATAAACGAACAATTATATTAGTTAGTATCATTACCATATTCAATTCAAAAGGAAATATTTATTTCGTGATTTGAAATATTTGTGCGACAAGCAAATCAATAGATGAAACTGCCGACCTATATAAAAAAAACTAAAAATGATAAAAAAGAAAGAAAGAAAGGAGAAGATGGTTAATAATAATATCATATGTTGTTGAGTAATATAAAAAAATTATATATGAGTTACATAAAATGCAAATTTATGAATAAACAAATAACATTAGAATCATATTTATCTTAGTTATATTTTATAGTTTTATATAATTATTAATTTATGATATGACTAGACCATATAATTACATAGCATTTTCAAAAAAATTATTATCTTGTCAATTTATCGAATTATGTTAAATATTACATTGACCTAACTCGGAAAATATGACATGCCACAACATTGAGTTTGTAACAGATTTCCTCACTATTCCTAAGCAGATCTGCTACATCATTATAAAAGCCGAACTCATGTGTATAACCCCTAAGCAGTATTGTAAGGGAGTACAAATCATGCTGATGGCCAGATTTCAACATCTTCGCCACTGTTGACAAAGCATAAGACATTCGTGAGTAGCGGCATAAACTGTTCATAAGTGATTTAGAACATGTTTCCTGTTCGATCTCAATATTCTCCATTCTCTTAATTACCCAAACAACATGTTCATGATGCTTCATCCTTGAGATGTTAGCCAATAATTTAATTAAGTACAACACCGTAAAAAACGGACGAAACTGAATCATGTAATTGAAGCAGTCTAAGAGCAAGAAGCGCGTCTGATAAAGCAATTTCGACGCCGTCCTCAGCCTCCACATTGCCTGGATTTGCATCTATGCAAGAGATCAACGATGATCAAAAGAGCGGAAGAAAGAGAATAGAGAGTAGACTCGCTAGATAAGAAAAAAACTCTTTCTATTTTTTCCGAAGCTATGGGCATGATATACATATATATATTATTTTTTTCGGCGAACGTTTTTTCTTTGCTTTCTCGCGTATTTGTATTCCCTATTTATTTCAAAAACTTCCGTCTAATACTTTATGATCTCTACATTGTTATGTAACATTGACTTATATCGTTTTTTCTTTGCTTTTACTGCTGGACCTGATAACTCCGATACAAAATAGGATCAAATATTTTTTTTTTAGCAGTTTCTATTTACATCATCTGTACAACATAGTCAAGAGATATATAGGAAGAAAAACCAGAATCAGGTCAAATCCAAACTATTAAAGAGCTATTATGACATGTAATAGTCACTAAGATCATGGAAAAACCGGGGAGCTTGTGGTGATGGCTAGTGTGACTTGGACAAACCTCATGTGTGTGTGAGTGAGTGTTTAGTGTGAAACGTTGGTTTGTCAGAAGGCACGGCAGAGTGTATTGGTCGTGGTCAAGTTAGAAGAGTGTTGCTGCTCAATGGGGTTGTTGGTGGGACTACAGACTCTACTTCTCTTTGGTTCAGAGATCCTCACCTTGGAGATTGCAACCACAAGCACATCAACCACACCACTTTCATCTTCTTCCTCCTCTGTGTTGGAGAATGAATCATTTGGTGAATCAGATGTTGACTTCTTCTCTTTGTTAGCTCTCTTTAGGTCAGTTTTCTCTATCGGACTGTGAATCTGGAGGCATGGAGCTTGACTCTTGTGCTTTGACTTGATACACATCGTCTTGAGTGTCCGGTCTGTGTAAAAGAGTATCCATGGGTGCCCTGAAACAAAAAGTTGATTATTAAGTCACTTAAGCCTCGCTGATAATTGATTCCAGAATCAAATCAAGAATTTTACTATCAAACATAAGACAGAACAGAAGATCCAGCGACACTCACTGCATGCTAAATGAATATAGCAAGTCAATGTTGCAATTTAAAGAACTGGAAGAGATTAAAAGGCTTACTTAGCACTTCATCTGCTGTGATTCTGGCAGATTCTTCCCTTGTTAGCATTCTCGCCAAGAGATCACGGGCGGGTTTGGACACAGACTCCCATGCTACCGAGTTGAAATCAAGCTTCACGTTTTTAATTGCTTCGAAAATGGCATCCAATGAATCTCCCTTAAAAGGAAGTACACCAGACAAAAGAGCATAGAGGAGGACTCCTGCACTCCAAATGTCGACTTTCTCTGAATAATTTTCAGAAAGAACTTCAGGGGCAACATAAGCAGGACTTCCTGCCAATCCAGACAATGTTTGACCTGTAAAAACCAATGAACAAACACATTAAGTAACTACTTGACAGGTCGCTACAAAGAAACAGTCTCAAGTAGAATATACCAAACGCTTAGCTCTAGTGAAAATAGAGGAACCTTAACTTGACAAGTCATATCAACACTATCGATACTTTTTAACCAGAAAATGTGAAGCATCCACTACTATCTAATTTAGGCATAGATTACTTTGGAAACATACTCATACACAGGGACTTGCAAGTTAGATCACTACATAAAAGACATGCACAATGCAGTTGAATTTCATACAAAAATGCTGGTGTTGGTCTCATAAGTTTTTTTTCACCAGTACCATTACACTAGATGCCATGCCATCTTTATAATTTCACAGCATTAAGCCGGTAAGTTATCTAAACAATGCTTACATGAAGTCATTGCATTTGACATTTTCATAAAGACTACTACAAGTCACTGCCCTGAATAAAAGCATTTTGATTGCATATGTAAATTACTAAGGAATCAATAACGTTTGAATGTATTACCCTTTGCAATTCTCATGGCGAGGCCAAAATCAGCAAGCTGTATCTTCCCAGCAGCTGTTAGGAGAATATTCTCTGGTTTTATATCTCTATGCACAACTCCCATCTCGTGGCAATAATGGATGACTAGCATGAGGTCCTTGAATATATTAGCTGCTCGCTGTTCAGAATACTTGCCCTCCTTGACCATCTGATCAATCAAGCGTCCCCCCGAACACAACTCCATCACAAGATGGAAACAATCAGACTCTTCATATACAGCATGCAATGTGACAACCCGAGGATGACCAGATAAATGTTGCATAATCTCAACTTCCCTGTGAACAGTCTCCTCCCCCTTCTTCAGAGTTTTACAAGCAAACTCAGTCCCATTCTTCTTAGACTTACAGATCCTGACTGATCCGAATTTCCCTTTACCGATATTCCGACCAAAAACATAGTCATCCTGTATCTTATTTTTCCTACCCGTCTGTGTAGAAACATCTATACACCCTATCTTCCTCTTCAAACCTCTTCCTGATGAAACAAAAGATGATGCACCACATGGAGGTGCAGTAGCAACACCAGCAAGTCGTCTCTTAAAGGAACCAACAGACTCAACAGCATCATTTTCCTTGCACCGTTTCTTTAGTCTAGCGTAACCCTCTAGTGAATAATGTGACCTGAAGTTGGATGATCGTGATGCAGTAGTACATGATAAATCCTCTGGTGAGTTCAGCCAACCCTCAGTTTCACTACCTTTCCGCTTCTTCCTCATCAAATCAGCCACAGATAACTAGCACTACATACGAAAATAACGGGTCTTCTCCTACAAAAGATTAGAACAAAACGAATCAGTCATCAAAGCAACTGCAGAGATACAACGACATAGAACAATCAAACAATGTAGCGAAAAGCCAATTTCCAATACATAGAAAAGAGTAAAATTTACCATACAAACTGAACAGACGTGTGCATAACTTTACAAGTACACAATCTAGAATGCGAAGCAAAGAAGAGTGGAAAAAAGGAAAAGACACAGCTTTACAATGACTCAGAAGCTCCCCACAAATTTTCGCGCGAAACCCATAACTTTTACCGGAATAAAGAAGCAGAATGCTAGATCGAAACAACAGAAAAACTATACTCAATCCCTTAATCAAAGTACAGAAAGATGATCAAGCTCAGAAATTAGGTTAGATAACGAACCTCAGGAAAAATCAAGGCGTCTTTTCTTTCACCGAGGCTAAGCCGATCAGAGAGTGATGGGACCTAATGGAGCAAATCAAGGCGAAATTGCAGATTAAATCAGAGAGGAAAGTACCGGCACGGAATCGAATCCCGAGATGCAAAAAAGAGAATCGAAGATGTAAGCGGAGAGAAACCCTAGCAATCTCGATGAAGCGATATTTGGGGGAAAAAAAAAGCTAAGCCCAAATCATGAAGATCTTCATTAGAGATGACATAACGAGGGATGTTGAGATTGTGTTGATATTTATATCTCTTAACCGGTTCAACGTCGGCCGTAAGAAACCGGTTTATCTTAAAACCTTTTCCATTTTGGATCAATATTGTATTGTATTTTACGCGAGAAGCTTCTTTTCCTTGGTATATTACGTACGAGTTAATATTGTTACGAAATATGTATAATCTCAAATATATTATTTTAGAGCAGGCGAAAATAAATAAGAGTAAGTTAATAAATTGAGTTAATTTGGTAAATGACAATGAAAGAATATTTTATATTAAAAATTGATAAGTTGAAAAGTTGCTATTATTCACATACAACTAAGAAAAGTGCACATATGAGACTATCAAAAATTACATATGTTCAACAAATTCTCCTATCTTTTACATTGATTCTCGTCTCTCAAACCAGTCTTTAAACGAGTACAAACCCCACTTTTGGTATAATCACGATCCATCTAGAACTTGAAATCAATCTTTTCTATATAAACTTCAAGCCACCATATTTTCTGCAGATCATAAGCTATGGAAGGAAACCTGCAACAAGCAATAACAAAGGTTTCTTTAAAACACACAACATGTGAAGAAAACAGATCATAGCAAACACAAGAAGATTCATTTCAATGCTCATCCCACCCCAACGAGAAAGATTTTATCAACAAAATTCAATCACAAGACGAGCGAAACTATATGTTTATAACTTGACTTCTCTCAGACTTTCACAGCTCATGTAACTCCCAAAGTCCATCTATGGAGACTTGTCTTCTATTACAAATCATAGCAACACATGAACAACTCTTTGATCACCTGAAACTTCGAAAGGGGAAAATACCATAAGCCAAAGTATCACTACTTATCAGGTTTCAGCATTTTGTCGATACAAATATACTCAACTAAAGACCGGAACAAAACAGAAAGAAAGAAAGCGATATATATATAGGAGAAAACATCAGGATCTGGTTAGATGTAAACAAAGATTCAACTCATAAGACCAAATAGATCAAACACTAACCGAAGAATGGTTACCTTTATCTCTCGTTGATAAGATCAGACATTCAAGAAAGCATATCCAAAAAGCTTTTGTCCAATCTACCATCCGATAGCATATCAATAACCAACTTTGTAGTGGAAGCATCAGCAGAGAACCCGCACCTCTTCATTTCTTCGATGAGTTTAGCTGATGCAGTTAAGTCACCATCTCGGAGATATGCCCTGATTAGTGTGTTGTATGTACACTCATTTGGCGGATTCTCATCTTCCTCCATTTTTCTAAACAAGATGTTTGCTTCAGACAATGATCCGTTCTTACATAATCCTGAAATCACCACAGTGTATGTCTTAACGTTAGGCTTCACTCCTTTAGAAGCTAGGCTACAGAATAAAGTCCATGCATCTTCCACCTTTCCACCTTTGCACATCCCTTCAATGATGATTGTATACATAACAATATCAAGATCCATCTTACTCTTTTGCAAATCCTTAAATATTTCTAATGCCTTTTCAAGCTTCCCATTGTCACACAAGCCATCAAGCAAAATACCATATGTCATAACATCTGGAAGAACTCCACGTGATACCATTTCCTCGAAAAGCTCCTCAGCGATCTTGACTTTCCCGGATTGACAAAACCCTTGGATAAGAATGCTATAAGTAACAGTATTGGCAACCAATCCTCTCTTAGAAATCTCGCGGAAGAGTTTCATACCATCATCATACCTTTTCGCCTTACAATATCCTTTTAAAAGACTTGTAAAAGTCACGATATCAGGATTGCAATTACTCCTAACCATAATATCCAACATCTCCTCAGCCTCGCTAAGGCAGTTCTGCATACAAAACCCATCCATCAAGGAATTATAAGTAATAGTATTAGGAGATACACCTCTTGTGATCATCTCCTTATACAAATCATTAGCCTCCTGAAGCTTCCCTTGTTTGACAAAAACATCAATTAAAACATTGAAGGTGATGACATTAGGTATGATTTTCCTACTCATCATATCCTTCAACAGCTTTACACCATCATTCCATTTACCGGCTTTACAAAGACCTCCCACAAGAGAGTTATAAGTAACAACACTAGATTTGATCCCTTTGGTTTCCATTTCATTGAAAAGTTTGATTGCAGCGTCTATGCATCCATCTCTACAAAGACTATCAATGATTGTAGTGTAAGTAAACACATCAGCCTTAATATATTTTTCTTCCATCTTTCTAAGCAAATCCAAGGCTAAAGAAGTATCTCCTGATTTACATATCCCATTTACCATCGAACTATAAGTAACCACATCAGGTTGACATCTGTTTCCCACCATTTTATCGACTAAAACCACAGCTTCAGACACTTTACCCTCGAGACAGAGTCCATTGATCAAAGTGTTAAACGTGGTCGTATCAGGCTCAAACCCAAGCTTCATGACTTTTCCCAAAACAGAATAAGCTAAACAAGTTTTACAACACCGGCAAAAGCAATTCATCATAATATTCAAAGTGTAGATGTTATGTGCAATCCCATTCAATTCCATTTGCTTGCAGAGATCTAAAACGAGATTGTACTGTTTTGTTCTGGCAATGGCACTGAACAATCTACTGAAATCGACGAGAGTAGGAAGAGGACGAGACTCAATCATTTCATGAAACAGATCAAGAGCATCATCTTCTTTAATTTCAACAATCCCACTTCTCAACCTCTCTCTAAAACAGACTTTCTTATTGCTAATACAAGAAAAGTCTCGTTCGCAGCAAGACAAGAAGCCAGAAATGCTACAGAGCAGATCAGTTCTAAGTGTACCTGTCTCCAAGAGATGAGGCTGAACAAATCTCAAAGCTTTCAAATTTAAAGCAATCGATCGCTTTGTCATCCTCAACGTCACCATTTCCTCAGCTGAGTTGTTCGTTTTTTCTCTGTAACAACCCTACGAACATCAAGGTGACGAACTTTGGTTCAAAAATAACTTTTCGATAACCGGTTCAATTTCACACGGTATAAATCATACCGAAATTGAGCTGTTTTTTTTTCTCTGTTTGGACTTTAAACTACAGTAATACTATTGCCTAATAGTGTTTACAAAGTTCACGTGAAGCTTAGTGATTCACGTACATAATGCTGTTTATAAAGTTCACGTGAAGCTCAGGGATTCAAAATCTTCATCAAAATTACAATAAAATCTGTAACAATATTGCCTACTATACGTTCATAGAAATGCCTCAAAGAAGATAGATAACCAATCAAATCCGAGTTTTTTTTAACTTTGTAACAAATAAAGTATTAAGTTATAACAGATGGTTTAGTTTCATAACCACTACATATTATTATTACAATTTGCAACTTCAAAACTCAATTTAGGTTAACAAAACAAACAAAACAAGTTGATAACAAAAGCTCTCTAAAAAGAAGCTCTAACTATAATCTATCTATAGAAGAAGGCTATAGAACTGCATAAAAAACCCGCTTTAACCTCCCACTAAACCAACTCCGGTTGAAACATTAAAACCGCTTCACCCGGTCTTTAAACGAGCTCGGGTATACGACTACAGAGTCTAGAGATAACCCGCCTTTGGTATGTGTACAATCGATCTGAGTCATCGAAAACTTTATCTTTGTCGATGACCTTTTCGATTCCCGGACAACAAAGTCTCCGGCGTGGTAGTGAATCCACTTTCCCCGCTCAGTTAACATGCATTGAGATGAGGAATGTTGACCATCTTCAGTCCAGAGTTGAAACCGAACGGGTTTAATGTCCCAACCATTGACTTGTTCCGTGTTACAAACTCGTCGACCAAACCACTTTCCAGACTTACCTAATTGAAGCCTGAAGAAGATGCTGTAGGTTCCAACTGGGAATGGGAAATCGATTTCTCCATCAACTTCAAACCACCAGATTTGTTGAAGATAAGCTATAGAAGAAAACCTGCAAAAATCAATAAGAATGGTTTACTTTAAAACTCGCATAAAGAACAAGTCATAGCAACACAAGATAATTCTACTGATAAGAAGTGAACTGAGACTCGATTGACCGGAAAAAAATGTTAACACTGATAGGAAAAGATGAATGTTAGATCATATATAATTGTAGAAAGGAACATGGTGGTAAAAGCTCAGATCACGAAAAGAATCAAACTTCATAGAGAATTACAACAAGTTAGCATATGAAACCACATGATCAACACACAGATTCAAGGTAAAAAACCATACTTTTGAAGAGCTTGTGTTAGGCAATCAAAACCAATCATATTATCAACAGATAAATTAGGGAAGAAAACATACATTTTGAAGAGCTTATGCTAGGCGATCAAACCAATCACATTAATATCAACACACAAATTAGGGAGCTTCTGAAGAAGTGAGTGAGTTTTAACTATTAATCACTCAAAATCAAGCAAAAAAATACCAAAGATGAATCCAATATGATAACTGGATCAAAAGAAACAAAATCTCACCGAGATTCATCAGTAGGAATATGACTCCAATATCTACGATCATCAATACCAGTTATGGATAATCCTTTAGCTGAAATGCTTAGACAAACACCACCGCTTCGTTTATCCATCCATACCTTCTGCATAAATCAAATACAATTCGTAATTACATTAGCTTCTGCATAACCAAATACAGTTGAAAAAAGTTTCTAATTTTAAGATAAAAACCCTAAATTTTTCCAAAGGAGAAAACACAGAGAAGGTAAGAAAGAACGAACCTTGGTGCCTTCATCGAATGAGTTAACTCTGCAGAGACAAGCGTAAATGTCTCTTTTTTGCAGATTTTCCGGGAACCCACCAAGGATTTTCTCGAGAAAAACTCTGTAATTCGGAGGAAGCTTCGATTCCCAAACGATATCAGCCCAAGAAGCGCCGTGAAATGCTCTATTGAGCTTCGAGAATCTACAGATCTCAATTGGATCTAAATTCTCAATAATCATAGCTACACAAGCCTCAGGCAAATCCCCTAATCCAGGCTTCAACAGATTCCGATCCCCAAAACAAGACGACGATGGTGATGATAAATCATTGTGAATACCAGAGTGACCCGCACCCATCAAAGCACGATGCACGAGATCTAAAAAATCTCTTTAGTGGTTTTAAGAAAAATTGGATCTTCTTGAATCTCCACAAAAAAAATTTAAGACTTTAGTCGTGGGTTTTTTCTTCGAACGCGGAAAATCAAAGGTTTGCTTAAAACCAAAGCTTTAAGAATAAAGAAGAAAGGGTTTGGTGGAGGAGACAGACAATAGTGCGTCTCTAAGGATATTGGAGGTGTGACTCAAAAGGTATGCGACTCGTCTAATATAAATAGAGTTTTATAAATCCACGATTTCTAGATATTCTGTTAAAATCATTTACTGCAAAAACTTTAGCCATAAACTAATTAAAATCTGTTGGATAGGATGTTATATTTTGTTTCCTTGTCCATTTTTTTTCCTTATTTTATCCGTTCAAATCTCATTCATATGAGTTGTGTAAAACTTGTAATAACCATATTAGAAAACAATTTAATAGTGTATATCTGTGCATATCCAAATCCTTACCCATTTGAGTTTTCAGTTATTATTTTCCGTTACACCTAATCCAAAATGTCAACGAGAATCTGTTTATTTCTATGAACATGTAGATCGCATTGTTATTTTAATAACGTTATTGTAGTTTATGTATACGTTCATTTGTTACAATTATATTCTGTTGTTTGGTTCTTTTTTTTTTTTGACAGCGTAGTATGGTTTAGAAATCTTCGACAGCTACAACAACTTATCTTTCTTTTTAAAATTTTTTTTACAACAACTTATCTTGAAACTATTATATTGTGATATATCTACAATCCACGCATGAGTATTGAACAAGAGTTGTTTGTGGTGATGCTGCTTCAAACAATTAAATTAAGTTGTTTTGTGTATATACCAACATACATAAGTTTTTATATTACTTATTCCATACAAAGGAAACAAAAAAAAAAAACTTATGTAATTTGATTAATGTGTACCATTACCATATGGTTCAAGAAAGATCTGACCAATGGATATCTTTGAATCTAGTCAGTTTTCAATTCTTTGCACCATCGGAGCTTTCGACCACTCCATTTGACCATCGTATGATTACTTTAATTTTGATATCTTGCACAACTGATGTTCTCCTACACAATAGTTGAATTTTTAAATGATTATTTTTTTAAGATTTTTTCAAACAAAGCCAGCTAATTTTTATTTTAAATAATATACTTTTATACAACAAAAACTACACAACTAATATTGTATGTAAATAAGGTTATATATTTAGAGGTTTACCTGTAGTATTTAATTTGGTACTATTTGATTAAATTTAAATTATTTTAAAAATATTTAGTTAGACAATATATATATATATATATATATAGATGTAGAGATTAAATGTACCAACAAAGCTAGTTATGTATAACTATTCTGTTAATCTTGCAAACTATATCAAAGTAATTTATAGACTCAATATAACAGCCACTAAAAATTGTCACAAAGAGTTGTGGTGGTCATGAGTCTCGTGATACAAAAAAAGTGTCGACTGTGCATAGATATTTTGGAGATATTTAATTGTTTGTATTCAACACAAGAAATTGTGTTTTGTAAGATTACCCTCTCATATATATGATGTGTTTTTGTTTTGTTAAAGATGTAGTATGTCTTTATTTTGTGTCAGCACTTTTTTAGTGTACAGTATAATGATATTGTCGGAAACTAATATATGACGATACAAATATCTCAACTCGATTATGACATATAGGGCTGAGAAAATGACGAAGAATAATCTCAAATAAATATCTAAACAACTGGAAAATCAAGATACATAATAACATAAACAAATAATTTTCTAGAAGAAGGAGATGAATGATTGGTTAGAAAAAAAAGAAAAGAAATGCCAGATGGTTAAGTGACAAGGAAACCTACAAGCTAAGTTACGGGTTGACCTAAACCATGGCCCATATACAAACCAGAAAAACCTAAGGCCCATTCTTATGAAAGCAGCCCACTAATCTCCCTTTTATTTTTAAAATTTTAAACCTTTATTTTTTGGACAACACATATATATACATGCCAAAAAATCCCACAAGGAAACTAGAATCAAACAGAATATTACAACGACGTAAATATAAATGTTAGTTCCCTTTTCAGAAAATCCAAAGTATTATAATGACTTAACGACGTCGTATTCACTGTAACGACTTAGCTTTTCCGGAGAAGAAGAAAGACGACGGAGAAATGGCAGAGAAGCTTGAGAAGAATTCTTACAGGTTCTGGATTTGGTCTATAGCTTCCATGATCTTCCGATTTTGCATCATCCTTTTCCCGGAAAACATCAACCTATCCTCCCGTCCGGAGCTCTCCACTCCTTTCACCAGCCTCCGCCGTCGTACTGTCTCTATCTCTATATCTCTCTCTCCAAACTCTCGATTTTCGCTTATGGTTCTCCGTTTGTTTTGAATGTTCAGTTGCTGAAGGTTACTGGTTAAAGCAGGCATCGATGTCACCATACTCTGGTTTGTAAATTCTCTTACATTTGGAATTTGAATTTGTAAGATTGTGGAAGTTGAAAAAATCGTACTTTTGTTTCTTCTGAGCAGGATCTATGTTTCATGGCTCTCCATTGCTGCTCTCTATTCTTGGTCCGCTCACAATTCAGAGGTAGTGGTGATTGTCTTCTATTTCAAGCTTAGTTCTTGATGAGCCAAATGAGAAGTGGTATCGATTTTGAAATTTTTTAAACTGGAATATAGTTTGATTTTACAGGATTGAAGGGCAATGGAATCATCATTTGTGCAGGTATTTATGATTGACTTAAGAATTGTAAATGTGTGACCTTGATGGAATTAAAGAAACCATCTTAATCGAGAGCTTTTTATTGTTGTCTTGATCGAGAGCTTTGATACCAACAATCTTCTGGATACAGCTTGGTTTTTGTTGTTTCAGATATACTTAGTGCTGCGCTTCTTCGAGCTATTGGTCAGCAGCTCCAAAAGGCTTACAGATTGAATTTGGGGCGACTTGGCCTTCTTAAGGCATTGCGGGATAGAGGTAAACTTAAGTTATTCAACAAAGTCAGAGTGTTTTCTTGTCTATCTTTCTTAGACAAAGTGCTTTGAACTGGAATATGGTGATATGAGAAGAACTACATTTTATGTTTATCTATTAGTCTTATTCCCAGTATATGTATTTATTTTGTTGAAGTATGTTGATGGTCATTGACCATTGGTACAAAAGCATAGTTCTCTTTCTTTCTTGCAACTTTTGTTTATCTGGAGGATGTTGCTGATCTCTACTTTTTCCTGTTTCCCTCAGGGATCCTCCCTTGTGGAGATATTGCTGCTCTTGTGTACTTGTGGAATCCTTTCACAATTCTTTCTTGTGTCGGCTTATCAACTTCCCCAATTGAGAATCTGGCTGTCATTGTGTCTCTTTATGGAGCAGTTACTCGTAAGCAAATGTTGGAAAGTATTCTTGGCATCTATCTTGGATGAAAAACCTGCTTTTGATTTGTACTAATCTCATTTATTTTCGCTCTTCTTCTCAACAACTGTCTTCTATCCTTTAGGACGAGTTCCTCTGGCTGCATTTGGATTAATCATGGCCATACATTTGTCTCTTTATCCAGCAACTCTAGCGATCCCAGTACTCATAATCTCATTTCCACTGCCGTTTTTTCCCACGTATCTCAAATTTCTTGCGGGATCAGATTCTAATTGCTCTTGTGTTTCCTTCAGTTGATCTTTCTGTTGGGATATGGTTTAGATGCCCCTCCTAGAAAATTGTTTCTTCAGACAAGAGATGGAGAAGGTGAGCCTGGACAAGACAAGTTGACTCGAACTACACAACTTCCTTTCTTATGGAAAACAGTCTTGCATTTCGTATTCTGGGTACTGGTGTGGTCAATCTATGTGTTGGTTTTATGCAGCTTATCATTGAAACAATATGGTGGGCTTGAGGAGATGTTCAAAAGGTATTACTTATATTTGAAATCTCAATTTATATGCCATAACCTGAATATCCATTGGCATATACAGAAGCAAAACTTAGTTTCTAGGTTACATCACTACCACAATTTAAGTATTAAGGTGCTTCAATGTGTTTGTTGTTATTTCTCATATTGTAGGACATATAGTTTCATTCTCAGTATCGAAGATCTGTCACCAAACATCGGAGTCTTTTGGTAAGTCTAAGGTCAACTCTTTATGGAGCATTTATAGTGTCTGTATATCTTCACATATTAATCTACCTTCTATCTAATTTTGCAGGTACTTCTTCGCAGAAGCCTTTGATTTTTCCAGAAATTATTTCCTGATAGTTTTCCAGATATATATGTTTTTATCTATTTTGCTACCATTAGCAAGACGGTTAAAACATCGGCCCTGCTTCACTGCTTTCGTTTATTTAGCATTCTCCTCAATTCTTAAATCTTATCCTTCGGTAAGTATTTTAACTTCACTATGAAACAATATTTGTTTATATCTTAATTTCTTGAAAAACTTTTTGTTCATATAATCTTAAATCTTGAATCTATTCCTTAATCTCATCACTAGGTTGGAGATGCAGCTTTATACTTGAGTTTATGGGCATTGTTTGTCAACGAATTAACAGGTAGTAAAACAAATCCTTCTCATCTCTTTCAATATGATCTTGATTCTTGAACCGTCATGAGCTATTCACATCTAAGTCGGCTTCTGCATAAACGTTAGATATGAAGCACTCGTTCTTTATCTTCTGTGGATACATTGGATTTTCGCTTCTCAGCCCTGTGATGCACAACCTCTGGATATGGAGGGTAAAGCTTCAAACCTCAACTCAATTCAGTCACAATAACGCTTACAAAATATAACCCTTTAGTTAATAATTACAACCATTGTTGAATCAGAGCATTTGATATTTGGCTTTACAGGGAACTGGAAATGCAAACTTCTACTACGCAAATGCTATGGGCTATGCGTGCTTTTAGGTTAAAAGACTAATACATATCTTTACTTGATTGACTCATGAGATACCAACCAAAAGGATTCACTTGCTATTTTGCTTTGAAGGGTCTTGTTTTAGTGGTTTGGTTTGTTTAAATTAGTTTCACTGTTTTTTCTTTGTTCAGTTTATGTTTGTGGAGGAAAGTGTAAGCGCAATGCTCAACCATGATCAGGCGCTGAAGAAAGCTACCGCAGAAATGACTAAGAATTGAGCCATTACACCACATTTGGTCTTCGCTCTCTGCTTAGGCCAAACATAGAAACCACAAAGCGTTGAGTAACATCATGTATTAGGAGTTGATTGGTTTAGCCGCAAAGTGTCATATTTGCCAGAGATTGTAGTTGCACATTTTTTCGTATTCTTTTTTTTTATTATTGTTATTTTATCCATATACTTGTAGATTAGGAGTTAGGACTTGAATCCTCCTATCAAAAAATCCTAAATGCCAACTTCTCTTTAACCATATAAACGTTTTAGATCAGTATAAGTTTCAATATAAAAAATTTCCCGTTGTAGAAAAAGAGAGCCAGCAAAAATTATTTAAATGATTTCATATAGTGATAATCTAAATCTATGTTTATATAGGAAATGAAATATAATTCAAAGTAAATATATTAGTATTATAGACCTATAGAGAATATTTTGTTAGTGATGCAATGGGTAATTAAAGTTGGGTGGACCTTATGACAAGTGCAAAATCACGTGGTTTTGAAGTGCGAGCAAAACAAATCAGCACTTTTGGAGTTATGAGCTTCGATTTTATTATGCCTTTAATTAAACCAATCTAGCTAATACTAATTAAACTTATGTTAAAATAAAGAAAATTAACGATGCCATGCAACTAAATATGTGTACATTATGTATATATAATAAGCATGATTCCCTAGGCCCTTAATTTATGACGAAGTGTTTTGGTCATTGCTTACCGCAATGCCAGTTAATTTACTTCAGCTCTCGCTTCCTTCTCTCTTTACTTTTATCAATTTGTAAGTTCCAAATGGTATCTCTAGAAAGAATCTTCTTTGACTTGTATTAAGTAATAGCCAAATAAATTGCTTACGAAAACAGTTCAACCAAATTCAACGGTACAAGCAAATTCACTTTGTATCATATCATTAAACAAATCTCGAGTGTCTTTTTCATATAATAACAACTTCAGAGTTTTTGTCTAACTGATAGAGTAATTAATTTACAGTTTTGATGATTAATTAAGTAATTTGACTGGCTTAGCTAATATGCATCGTTACTACAAAATGTTTTTATAATTGTATGGCTCAAAATTTCTTCCGAATAAATTATCGGAAACCCGACAAATCCATTAGACCACTCGTGTTAACCTGCTAGGTAACGTGGCTTGAAATGATTTAATATAACGAAATTGTTCTTTTTCGAAATACAGAAAATATTAAAAATTAGGAAAATTAATTTACGTTTTTTTTTTAAAATCAGATAGTAAACCTATGGTTCGATATGTTAATGTAGCTCCTCCCACGATTGGCGTTTTTAGTTTTTACCTTTCTGAAAGGTCAAAACCCTACGGGGACAAGCAGACACGTACGACCAAATATGTCTTTTGATATATATTTTTAACCTGAGTGACTTTATTTATTTAAATATACCAAACATATATATTTTTTAATCTTAATGACTTCTCCAAGCTTACGATGAAATTTTTTTACCGTAGACCACAAGGAATGGATTCAAATATATATATTTTTATACAGTGAGAGTTGAATCTTGCCGTTCTCCAACTAGAAGTCTCTAGAACTTATATCATGATAATCCAGATAAAATTATTTAAATCATATCATTTGGTTTGATTTGTTACATTCATTACAAAGATAGTGGTAAAATGATTCTAACACATTCATATACGGATTTATATCCGAGTAAAAATATAAATAAATATCAGTAGTATGATTTCTTAATTTGTAGTTCTTTTATTTTCTCTATATGTTTTTTCTTCTAAAGTTAAAACACTATATAAATTTAAAATATCAATGGCTTTGCCCATTGCGTACGAAACAGACGAGATTAACAAACTTTCTCCACAATTCTCTCAAATCCTCGTGTAGCTTCAATCACCTTCGATCTTAGTCTTATTTCTAATTATTAGAATAATATACATATCACTAATAGTTCCTTGACGAAAAAACATTATAAACAAAATCTACAAGTATATTATGACGGAGAGTACCAAATTAAGACCTATCTTCCAGCTTTTTTTCTTCTTTTAAAATGTTAAATCTTATCCTTCATTTTTGTCTCTTACTATAAAATGTTGATTTGTTGTTGAGTCGTCTAAATCGATATATTAATGTTCTAGACCAAGAACATTTTCAATGCTTGTTATGAAAAGAAAATGTTGCAGTCATCGGAAAGATAAGTAATGACTAATGAATATTATCTTTGCTAGTAATAGTATTAGTAATCCGTAACGTAAATTCAGAACAAATAAATTATAACTATAATTTTTTTTGTAACCAAATAAATTATAGCAAAAATTACAAGAACGATAATTAATTTTCAGTACGAAGATATGCGTATCACGTGGCCAATCCTCGGTGTACCAAAACAGCCAATAAGTTAATGCCACGTAACAGAAGAGAACATGTAGGACCCAATTGCAGTTTAAGCAAACTACATTCTTATTCATCAGAGAACAACTTCGTCCACTCAGTAAATCACATAGAAAAAAGAATTATGTGAAGTTATAGAAAAGGGTTGATTGCACACAAAGCCAATTTGAATCAACTTGATCTACTAGATAATATTAATATTCTGAGCTATATACCCAAATGAATTTGTTACTGTTGTTATGTTTAAGCACAGAATACGAAAATTATAAAAACAATAGCTTATTGAGTTGTCTGATTGTCTCTATCTTGGTACATCCCCCTAGTAATCACATCTCAATACTCTAAATGACTCTATTATTATTTTCAAATTTTTAATTAATATCACTAAAACCCTAATGGGGGTTTTACTATTTTGGATTTTCTCCACCCAGTATGAAACCTACATGTCACACACAAACTGACAACACATAAATATACATATCAATCCAACACTTATCCTAAACACAATGTTGAGTTTTGCTTGTTCATGCAAAACAATGACAATAATGTTAATCTTCCTGTTTCTATAAAAGCAGATTATATGCTCTCTTAGGCTTTGTCTTAATCATCTTGTGTATAGTAGTAGTTTCTAGGTCTACAACTTTAAAGTTGTCTTCTTTGACCCCGGATTACTGATGAAGAAACCACTTTTGTCACCAATTATGTAACACTCAAAATCACATTATCTAATGAAATGAAAGATGGATGGATAACAATGGAGACTATTTCACTGTCATAGTAACCTACCTAGTTGAGTTTTGTAGGTAGGAAGTAGAATTGCATGGTTTGTTGCATAAATCCTGAGCCCGTGGCTCAATGGCTAAAACACACATATTGTCTTGTGATTGGTATAACCTGATGGAGTGATGGGTCCCAAGAGCAGTCTGAGATTATATGTTTCACCTAAAGCCAAGAAAAGGATAATGATAATATGATACACTCTTAGGTTAATTATAATCTGAACAGAAATTTTGTAGATGCAGTGGTTGATAACAAGATCTAAAAGCTGATGTAAGTATTATTTTTGCATTAAATCTTTGAGTTGACGAGTGGGAACTTTTAAAGTATATGAAGATAACAAATGATAATGATTAAAAACTCATGACAAGCAGATCTAAAGAGAAGATTCTGAGCATGAATGAGAACAAACTGAAAAGTACTTATTTGTTAGTTTATATTGCTTCCCTGGTGTCAAAAGATTGTATTAGATACTGGAATTTTAGCTTAGATATGGGATACAAATAAATAAGCAGAAACAATTATGAAGTCAATTATGTGAAGCTGGAAACTATTTATTTTTCCTGTTTAATAACAATATGAGTCTCAAACTTCAAGTTACATTACATCAATATGTTATTATGATCATTAGTTTATTATCAAATCTAATGGAGAGGAAGAGAGACCACAGTGATGATCTCCTAAAATGAAGCTGGAAGCTTGCCTAATGTTCTGACTAGTGTTTTAATGCCATATGAGACACAATAAACTAGGAGGTAAGAGGAACCTTCATATCATATTTCTTGATTTTTTTTAATACTTAGAAAGAAAGAAAAAAGCTGCCCTTTCACACGGATAATAAATCATATATGGCTTCTCTAAACAGATTTAAGTTTTTTTAATACTTAAACCTTTTCATTCTGCAACTACTTTTTGGGAAGGGAACATGGTTTATTATTATCAAATAAGAGTTATGTGTAGAGACTTGCCTTGCCTATTTAAGCACTCATCATAATGGTTGACGAAGATGGGCCAGCACTCAACTTCTCTTTCTTCTTCTCTTTGTCTCTTTCCTCTGCACGATTTCAGTTTCTGTCTAAAGAACACAAACAGAAAGTCAGAAGAAACAAAAGAAGAGTTTCATTTGTAGTTCCATTCCATAAAAACAAATCATATATACTCTTAAAATTGTCTTTACTGTGATGTGGGTATTGTTCATTTGGGTTTCTCTGCTTCTCATAAGTATCACACATTGGGTTTACAGTTGGAAGAATCCTAAATGCAGAGGGAAGCTTCCACCTGGTTCAATGGGCTTCCCACTACTCGGCGAGACTATTCAGTTCTTCAAGCCAAACACAACTTCAGATATCCCTCCCTTTGTGAAAGAAAGGGTTAAGAAGTGAGTGTCTCTTCTCTCATTCAAAGCAGTCTGTGTGTACACAAAGGTTATAACAGTTGTTAATACGTGCAGGTATGGTCCAATTTTCAAGACCAGTCTTGTAGGGAGACCGGTTATCGTATCAACAGATCCTGATTTGAGTTATTTTGTGTTTCAACAAGAGGGTCGTTGTTTTCAGAGTTGGTATCCAGAAACTTTTACCAAGATCTTTGGGGAAAATAATGTGGGTTCACTACATGGGTTTATGTACAAGTACCTTAAAAGCATGGTCTTGACTCTCTTTGGCCACGATGGTCTCAAGAAGATGCTCCCTCAAGTGGAAATGACTGCAAATAAGAGGTTGGAGCTTTGGTCAAATCAAGATTCAGTAGAACTCAAAGATGCAACCGCAAGCGTGAGTTTCAGAAATAGACTTTTCTGTTTCAGATATAATCCTATAATGATTTATTTCTTGCTGCTAACATGTTGGTATCACACACTTTATCAGATGATCTTTGACCTCACTGCAAAGAAGTTGATCAGCCATGATCCAGATAAGTCATCAGAGAATCTAAGGGCAAACTTTGTTGCTTTCATTCAGGGACTGATCTCCTTCCCATTTGACATCCCAGGCACAGCTTATCACAAATGTCTAAAGGTGAATCATCATTTAAATAACCAATGACATTCTTCAAGTATTGACTGCCTCCCATGTTGGTACTAATGCTTGAAATTGTATTTTGCAGGGTAGAGAAAAGGCAATGAAAATGTTGAGGACTATGCTTCAGGAGAGGCGTCAGAAACCGCGGATGTACCCTAGTGATTTCTTTGATTACGTCATTTTAGAGATACAGAAAGAAGGAACAATTCTGACAGAAGAGATTGCATTGGATTTGATGTTCGTGTTGCTATTTGCCAGCTTTGAAACAACTTCTCTCGCTTTAACTTTAGCTATCAAGTTTCTTTCAGATGACCCTGCAGTTCTAAAGCGTTTAACGGTCAGTGAAGGGAAAAAACATAAATCTCTTAGCAAGAAGAGACATTTTTCTGGTTATTATTGTCAAAAAGCTAAACTGTGTTCATCTTCATCAGGAAGAACATGAAACAATTCTGAGAAACCGGGAAGATGCCGACTCCGGACTTACATGGGAAGAATACAAGTCAATGACTTACACTTTTCAGGTTGCCTAACAGTTTATGAAAATTATGATAAATTGCTAAGTTTTTTAATACACAATTCAGCTGACTAAGTCTTAACATTCTGTAAGCAGTTCATAAATGAAACAGCAAGACTAGCAAACATAGTTCCTGCAATCTTCAGAAAGGCGTTGAGAGATATAAACTTTAAAGGTATAGATAACTAAAAACAATAACAATGATTAAGTGCTTATTTTCTATATTATCATAAAGATTTTGTCAATGATGCAGATTATACCATTCCAGCCGGCTGGGCGGTGATGGTCTGTCCTCCAGCTGTACATTCGAATCCAAACAAGTATGAGAATCCTTTAGTCTTCAACCCATCAAGATGGGAGGTATGGTCAAACCTTCTAAGTAACTTCTACTCCAAGTAAAACTGAAAAAAAAAAAAAAACTAATCAAAAAAGAAATTGGATTTTGAAACAGGGATCAAAAGTTAACAACGCATCCAAGCACTTCATGGCGTTTGGTGGTGGTATGAGGTTCTGTGTTGGAACTGACTTCACAAAAATGCAAATGGCTGTGTTTCTTCACAGCTTAGTAACAAAATACAGGTTTGACGTTAAAGCAAATCATGTTACATACACTCTCTTAAGTCCACTCTTTTATAGTGTTAGATTTCATTCTGGCCCCTTGAATTTATCAGGTGGGAAGAGATTAAAGGAGGGAATATACTTCGAACTCCTGGGTTACAGTTTCCAAATGGTTACCATGTCAAACTCCATCAAAAAGAGACTAGAGAATGTTAATTTGTAGGAAAAATTCGTAATACATTTTCCAAGACTGCAATCATCTAGAACACCCTAAAGTTACACAAGAGAAGATGTGTTCTTAGGTTAAGGTGAATACACAATTTTGTTGTCAAGCAGGAGCTTCTGTGTTTGATCAGAAACTGTAATGTATAGTATAGTATAGTATTGATCGATCACAGAAAAGAAAACAAGTGAGTGTATACTTAACTCCTGAGAATGTATCAAGTGGTTTCTAAGGTGATTTTTCATCAAATTCTACATGTGAAGTTCCTAAAACGGTTTCTAACGAATCGTCATTTTCACAGCTCGCTCTCCCATCAACAAAACTTGAATCAATTTAACTAAGCCTAATCTGATAGATCGACAACGACACTGTGGCTTTTCGCTTAATGATCTGAATTTCAAAAACGGAAGACAAAACGAAACAACGTACATCGGTGATTCAAATGCGAGTTAAAAATCCTCGCCGGCGCGCGATTTGCTAAATCAACCGGCGTATACGACGATGGCCGACGATTTGCCGCCAGGGGAAGCCACCAAATTCGCCTATTTCCACTCCTCGCCAAGTAATTTATACATGATGACGTCATCTGATCAATTTAGAATTTAAAATGGGCCATTAAGTATCGGTCAAAGACCAATATCTAATCAACTTAACTTTTGAATCTTTACCTATAAAAATCATTTGATGTTTACTAGGATAAATATTTTTCAAATGATAGATCTAGAACAATCCGCATATAAATCTTCCGCTCAGTAATTCAAAAGAGAATCCAATTCAGTTTTAGTTACAGTTAAAAAACAAAAAGAGAATACATGTTAGACGAGTGCAAGTGTGCAACACAACAAGGACAGTGAACAAAGAAATAAAAGATGCTTTAACTTTTTTTTTTTTTTTTTTTTTTACAGTTTACTGTAAAATCAACAAGACCATTTGGAAGTAGGGTAACAGTCAAGACGATGGCACCATTTGCAATGTTTGTTCCCATTCTCTCCTTTGAATAGCATCACAGTCCCAACTATTAAACCAGCGACTACAAAAACAGCACCAATAAAGAACAACATGTACTGGCACGGGTTATACTTTGCTCTGCCACGGCCACCATACTGAGAAGAGTTGCGTGACTCTTCCCACCCGAACTGAGGCTGGATCAGTAGTACAAACCCGAGGAAAAATCCGGTTAAAAACCCACCAATGTGAGCAAAGTTGTCAACCCAAGGAAGCAAACCTATTGCCAAATCCATTGCTATGATGAACAAGATCGTGAACAAAACGCAGAACTGGTAAAATTCAGAAAACTCGTCAAGGCAATGCAAAACATTCTGGTTAATGCTTGTTTTCTTGAGAAAGAAGAGGACAATATGGTTACCTTGCTTTCGTAGATAGTCCAGTTGATGAGTAGCTCCGATAACATTGCTCCAATGAGTCCAAGGAGAGCCCCCGAGGCACCAACGGAGATGCTGTTTTGAAGGAAGAGGGCTGAGAGAATGCTTCCGCCAAATCCCGATATCAAGTAGATGAGCCCGACTCTTACTGCAGAATTGTTTTACAAGGCATTTTGAATACATGTTCAGAACAGGAGATGAGAGTGGTAAGAGTAAAGACTTACAGAAGCCAAACTGCTGCTCAAGGCGGACACCTATGACGATTACATTAAACATATTAGTGAGCAGGTGAAAGATACCGCCATGGAGCCACATAGAAGTGACGAGCCTCCATTTTTCATTGCCTCGCACGGCTTTCTTCCATTCCAAAGCTCCCATTTTATCTAATCTGAAACCACAATCGGATTCTGAATCGTTAGTGATCTGATATAGCATGTAATCACAACAATAACAATATAGTTTTTTTTTAATACAACATGGCATGAACAGAGTAATCAAAGCAGTCATATATACCAATGAGGTTTGTAAATCAGCAAATCATAGTGGGGGAAAAGGATCATAATCATTTCATTATTTTTGTATGAAAAAGGATTGATACCAAAAAGAGTTTGAACATGAATTCAAAGGTGTCAAAGGGATGATGAAAAAAGATACAAAGCTTGAACTTGATTTGTAAGGCAGCAAAAGGATCAGACTGATCAAAATCTTGAAAAAAACTTGGGGAAAACAAATTGAGACTTTTGGGGGCTTTTGGATTAAAACGGATCACCAAAATTTGGATTTGGAGCTTTTTAGAAACTTACGTTGAAGAAGATGGGCCTAATAGAGGATTCTCCCTGAGTGGCTGAAACGAGAACCTACGGAGAAAGTTTGCCACGCAATCTCCGTTGGCTCCCGCGGTTGTCTTGGGACAGTCGTTGATGAACATGAGAACGATAAAGACGGCGACATTAGCCACGACGATTGTCGGACTCAGCCACGACGTGTACTGGTTGTCTCCTCTGTTCTTCCCACTTCTCTCCATACCTCCACTCGACATTTTCTCTTCTCTCGTCGTATGAAAAACCCAACTGGAGTTTCTTTAAATAGAAAACACAGATTTTGAATCAACGGATCAACGACGATGAATAAGAGGAAGAAATAGATTGAGACAGAAGACATAGAAACAGAGCATCCATTATCAGAGAGACAGAGATTCAAGCAGAAGCGTTAAACCTTCAATTCTCTTCTCGATTTTTTTTTCTTTTTCTGGGTTTTGAGAGATTCAACCGTTGAATCTATTAATCCCAACGGAAAAAATCAAAATAATTTTCCCGTGTACGCAAAAAGTTATTACCTTTAGGCGCAATAAAGTGAAGAGCTTTGATGGTTTCAATGGCAGCTCCTTCAAGATATTTTCCTTAAAACTCTCTGATGAAAAAATCTCAGACCTGAGAGAAAATAATTTAGACGTGAAATCAGTTATTAGTATTAGTATATTGATTATGTTATCTTCGTAATTTGTGGTGTATGATTTGATTAATAAGCTGATGTGGGAGAGAAAGTCTACGAGAAATGTCAATTAGGCATATTAATAAGGTTACTATAATAGGTTCTACAAATAATGTGCCTGCACTATCCTGACAAAGATAGATGGATCCAGTCAAAACTAAGTTTGATGTTACAGGATCAACACGGACATTAACCAATCTAATGTATAAGTCCGGTTAACCATACCGGATAATTACGGATCATTAACAAAGGTAAAATGTAACTCTCTCACCACAATTGTTAGGTAGGATTTAGCTTCAAAGATTCAGTTTATAGTTGTATAGCTTTCCAACTACACTTGATCATGAAACTTTCTTTCATAAATCATTCACAACTTACAAGTAATTCAAATCTAGAAAACTTGTTTAATAAAAAAAAGAAGTTCCTATCTGAATGAAAAAGCATATTTACTAATTTACTATTAAAACATAGATAAACATGAACCATCTCTAGTTTTATAAGTAGCTTGCGGAATTTACCTGGCTTGTGAACAAGGGATAGCTTAGCCAAAAGACTGCATAATTGCATTGCCGGAGATACGATTCAACACCATTGCAGATTCTGATAGCCATGAATCCATGATCATCCCGTCTCCTGCAGAAACTTTAGTGCAAGAAGCCTGCAAGTCAGTGTTTCGTAATGATGGTGATGGAGAGTTTAAACAGGTGGAAATCAAGATAACATAGTGACCTCTAAAGGGGTCGTGAATCGTGTAATGTCGGTTGAATCATAAATCGTGTTTTAGACCATGATAGGGGGGCATCAACAAATTTCCTTTTCAATACATTGAGGATCATATTTCTGATGTTAAAGCGGTTAAGGATAGTCACAAACATGAAAAGGAGGAAACTCTCAAAGAAGATTCATGATTGAAGTGCTTTCATTTGTTATTAATCAGTTTTAGTATAAAACATTGTTTGACATTTACTTGATTGAGACTGGTTCTAGCCTTCTAGGAACCAAAACAGAAAGAGGCAGCAAATCAGAAAAGACCTAGCTAAGACAACAGTGTAACTATGCAGAGAAGATTAAAAACAACTAAGTTAATCGACTAATGAAAACATATGACTCAACTTAATAACTATATATATTCAGAAGCAAATTAATCTATATGAATAGATATCACCGTCACACACTGTTCTCGTAGAGCTAGGTATATATAACTCACATTGAGAATCTAAGATGCTACAGAAAGAATTCAGACCGACACTCAAAGTAAACCCAAAACATATTAATTTGTCAGTGAGAATACAAATTCATTAACATTCCTAAAATTGACGAAAGAGTAAAACTAATGGAGTCAGTTCGTTACCAACATGAATATCATTGTTAAATCTGATTAAATAGCAAGTTAATCTGTGACTAAAACTTAGTTAAATACATTGAATTAGAAAATGCTGCAACACAAAAATCGAACAATGAAGAACAGTAATTCTCACCAATAGTATAAAATCGGCATGCTCCTTCTTCGAGAGCAACGAGCCTAGAGACAACTACATCTTCATTTCCTCCGATATCAACGGCAAGAGGTTGAAGATGAAGACGTCATTACTGTAAAGAAAATTGTAGGAAGATCCATCATCGTCCGATGACTATTTTGCCTTCAAGGCATTGAAATTTTTTTTGGTTAGATATGAACACATTAATGTGAAATTATAAATAATATATAACCCGGTGGCCCATTAATATACCCCGCTTAATTTGTCCGGTTGTTGACTTATTGACCAAGGACCACATACGACTATTAAACGATTTAGATTCAAATATTATTTACCTATTCGTCAAGAGATTTTCTGTTAATTTCCTTAATCATCTCTCTCTCTCTCTCTCTCTCTCTCTCTCTCTCTCTTTTCGCATCCTTTTTCTCTCCACGCTTGAAACCCTAGCAATTCCAATTTCGTTTTCTACGATCGAATCCTTACCTTTTTATGGCGTAACGTTACACGAATTTCACCGATTTAGTTTTTTTTTTTTTTTTTTTTTTAACAAGGGAGGGAAACAATGTCAACGGAGACTACAGGGAATTCATCATCGCCACCACCATCATCATCCTCATCTCGTCATCTTTCCTCCGACGCAATCGATCCAGCTCCGTTGCTATTGAGCGGAGATGAGAATGAGGGAAGCAACGGAGGAAGTCCTAGGAACGGTCAAACGATCGGCGGAGAACGAAGATCTGTGAGGAGACAAGGGCTTAGAGAAGCGGCGAGGTTTCTTAGTCGTGCGAGTAGTGGACGTGTGATGCGTGAGCCGTCTATGCTTGTGAGAGAAGCCGCGGCGGAGCAGCTTGAGGAGAGGCAAAGCGATTGGGCTTACTCAAAGCCTGTGGTGGTGCTTGACATCGTTTGGAATTTGGTTTTCGTCTCTCTTGCTGTGGCTGTTCTCTTTATGAGCAGGAATGAACATCCAATCATGCCGCTTAGAGTTTGGCTCTTGGGGTATGCTTTGCAATGCGTGTTGCATATGATTTGTGTGTGCGTTGAGTATCGGAGGAGGAATAGGAGGAGAGAGAATCGGACGACTCCACGGTCACGTTCTACTTCTTCTTCTTCTTCCTCTTCATCTTCTTCTTCCTTGGAGGAAGATGCTTTGGGTTCGAGGAGGAATTCAGATGAACAAGACTTGTCGCTCGGCCACTTGGATAGCGAAAGCACTAGGTATGTGCCTAGAATTTTTATATCCTTAACCAGATTTGATAATTGCGTCGGGAATTTTGATGTGTATTTTGCCTCAAGCTTGCTTATATTTCGAGTTATAGTGAAGTAGATACTTGCAGGACTTGTGAGCTTTAACGTGCTAGCCTTCTAGAGCTCAGGATCTTTGCATTTAATTTCCGGGTTCTATTTGCTTGGATGTGATACTTATGGCTATGGAGTTTTGGTTTGGATGATCGAATTTTCTTACTTAGTCTATTATCTTCCCTAACTTGTAATGTTTTCTTATCTGAAGCTTAGGTCTGCATCTTTTACACAAAGAGTCTATCTTTTCTGTTCTTTGATGCATTTTACAATCTTATTGAGATTAAATGAAAAAAAAAAAAACTTGTGAAGAAAATGAGATGTTACTCTTACATTATTTTTAAATTACCATTATCCTTTTTCTGCTAGGGATTAGATTGGTATAGATAGTTTAATTCGTTTCTTTAACTCAAAATAAGGAAATCGTACACTGATTCAGCATGTCTATGCTACTAGCTCTTTTTCTTTGGGAGGGTTTCTTATTTCACTTACCGGTTTTCCAAAGCAGTGTTGCTAAGCATCTGGAATCTGCCAACACAATGTTTTCATTTATATGGTGGATCATTGGGTTCTACTGGGTATCTGCTGGTGGCCAAGAGTTGGCACAAGAATCCCCACGGATTTACTGGTTTGTTCCTTCCTCCATCTCTAACACTCATAAGTGTTAACCTATTTCGCCACTGAAAACGCCTTGATTACTTCAGGTTGTCTATCCTCTTTCTTGGTTTCGATGTGTTCTTTGTTGTCTTTTGTGTTGCGTTGGCCTGCGTTATTGGCATTGCAGTTTGCTGTTGCCTCCCATGCATCATTGCAGTTTTATACGCCGTTGCTGATCAGGTAATTCTCGTAACCAATTCATTTTATATCCTAAGTCACCACGTTGTGCTGTTTTGATTTAACACAGTTCGGCAAAAAAGCAGGAAGGGGCTTCAAAAGAAGACATCGAGCAACTCACCAAATTCAAGTTTCGCAAAGTAGGAGATGCCAACAAACACACTGGTGAGGAATCCCAAGAAAATACGGAGGGAATAATGACCGAGTGTGGTACAGACTCACCCATTGAACATACTCTTTTGCAAGAGGATGCAGTAAGTATACTACACTATAACACACCAGTTCCTAGTCTTCGTTGAACAAATGCTAAATAGATAAATTATGCTTCCTGATTCTGCACTATAGGAATGTTGCATCTGTCTCTCTGAATATGAAGACGGCACAGAACTAAGGGAACTTCCTTGTGGCCACCATTTCCATTGCTCATGCGTAGACAAATGGCTATACATAAACGCGACTTGCCCACTTTGCAAATACAACATCCTCAAGAGTAGCAACTTGGATCGAGAGGAAGTGTAGAAGAAACGGCTTTACTTGTTCATGACCCATACAACATTTGATCAGGAGACTTGGGGTTAAGGTAAAAAAAAAACAAGACTGGTTTGTTTTTTAGATATGATGCATTGTTTGTGATATGATATAATATCTCTATACAGATTATTACACTTTTGTTTGTTTTTCTTTTTTTTTTCTTTTGGTTTGGAATCTAATCAGGTCTGTACATCTGTATCTATCTTCTTCCACTTGAAATCACTCTTTTGTACTACCTCTTTCTCAGTCGACCTCGAATTCTAGATTTTCATCATCATAGATCTTTCGTTATGGGTCAATGAAGATTTTGATCACAATTTATGTTTATTAATTCTGATACTAACATTACTTCTAGCTCAAACACACCCTCTATAAACTTAATTCGGAATTTTATAACAAACCAAACTTGATCCAGCATTTTAAATTTAATTCTGGTCTCTATACTTTGTGGATAAAATTTGAACAATACAAATCAAATTCGAGTCAGAATCTGAATTTTATCACAATTCACAAAAAATCCACTAGTCCCTTTTTATGATAAAGAAAACCGAGAATATAAACCGAGTTTATACCGGTTTTGGCTTCAGACCGGGTATTTGGTCTGGTTTGGTCAGTTAAAGCAGAGTCTTTTTATCCAGAAACTGGATTACTGGAGAGTGGAGAAGAAAACTAAAAAGACGCAGGTTTTGTTCTCATGGAGACTATTATAAGGTGCTTTTCTTTATTCTCCTCTTCTGTGTTTTTGATACGACCATTTTATCTTCTTATTCTCCTGTTGCTAAAAGCTAGTTGTTAGCCTTGGACTCGGATACTATCTTATCTTAGTGTTGGAATCTATGTTAGCCATTTAGATTGCATCGTAACTTTTTTTTTTTCCTCTCTTCCTGTGTTACGAAATTTTGAATAGATTTTTAAGAAGATTTTTGTCTGATTGGTGTGGTTTGTTATGGAAGCTGCAGCCTTCCATAAAATTCGCTTATTGGGTAATAATGCTTTTCACACCCGCCAGGTGTTCGACGAATTGCCTTGTTATTTTTGGCGTTTTATAAAAACTGATTCCTCTTACATCTCTCGTTTTATTTCTACTAGTATGAAAATTCTTCAGTAGTTTGTCTCCCAAGTCCACAAAGCTTATGTCTTCTATTTCAGCCTTTTAGGTTGAAATATTTATCTGATGTGGATTTTCATGTAATTTGCAGGCTGGTCTGAGCAAACTCTGTGATAAAGAGGCGTTCTTTCTTGTTAGCAAGCACACTGAGTGGCATGGCGGGATCAGCTTCAACCCGATTCCTTGTTCTGCTCAAAGAGTTTTCAGCATTCAGAAAGATATCATGGACTTCTGCTGCAACTAATTACCACCGCCAATCACGTTTTTTATGTCACGCTGCCAAAGAAAACGGGTCTCTTACTCTTGAAAGCCTTGAATTAGGGAACAAACCAGGGAAATATGGGAAGATTAAGGCTATAAAGCTTGAGGGAAGTTTTGCTAATGGAATGGGTCAAGATAAGGTAAGAGCAGTAAAGAACGATAAGATGAAAGTAGTGAAGGAAAAGAAACCAGCTGAGATGGTTTTGCCTTTGTTTTCTGCAAAATCATTTGAGGAGCTTGGCCTCCCAGATTCATTGTTGGACAGCTTGGAAAGGGAAGGTTTCTCTGTCCCGACTGATGTTCAGTCCGCAGCTGTTCCAGCAATAATCAAAGGTCACGATGCAGTGATTCAGTCTTACACAGGATCCGGCAAAACACTAGCTTATCTACTTCCAATATTGTCCGAAATTGGTCCACTAGCAGGAAAATCTCGTAGCTCTCACGGTGAAAGCGACAAGAGGACAGATATTCAGGCAATGATCGTGGCTCCGTCAAGAGAACTCGGTATGCAGATAGTAAGAGAGGTAGAGAAACTGCTTGGACCTGATCATCGTAGAATGGTTCAGCAGTTGGTAGGAGGTGCGAACCGAATGAGGCAAGAAGAGGGGCTTAAGAAAAATAAACCTGCAATTGTTGTTGGCACTCCTGGGAGAATTGCAGAGATAAGCAAAGGTGGGAAATTGCACACTCATGGGTGTAGATTCTTGGTGCTGGATGAAGTTGATGAGCTTTTGTCGTTTAACTTCCGTGAAGATATTCATCGGATACTAGAACATGTAGGAAGGAGATCTGGGGCTGTTTCTAAAGGGGACGACGAACGTGCTAACCGACAGACAATTCTAGTCTCTGCAACTGTGCCATTCTCGGTTATTCGAGCAGCTAAGAGCTGGAGTCACGAGCCGGTTCTTGTCCAAGCCAACAAAGTCACTCCTCTTGATACCGTTCAGCCATCTGCACCGGTAATGAGCTTAACTCCAACAACTTCTGAAGCTGATGGCCAGATTCAGTCTACTATTCAGAGCTTACCTCCAGCTTTAAAACACTATTACTGCATCTCAAAACATCAACACAAAGTCGACGCGTTAAGGAGATGCGTTCACGCCCTTGACGCACAATCTGTTATAGCTTTCATGAACCACTCAAAGCAGCTGAAAGACGTAGTCTACAAACTCGAAGCTCGTGGTATGAGTTCTGCTGAGCTGCACGGAGATCTCGGGAAGCTAGGGAGATCAACGGTTCTAAAGAAATTCAAGAACGGGGAAATTAAGGTACTTGTGACAAATGAGCTCTCAGCTCGAGGTTTAGATGTTGCGGAATGTGATCTGGTGGTGAATCTTGAGCTTCCAACGGATGCAGTTCACTATGCTCATCGAGCTGGAAGGACGGGTAGGCTAGGAAGGAAAGGGACAGTGGTTACAGTGTGTGAGGAATCACAAGTGTTTATAGTGAAGAAGATGGAGAAGCAGCTTGGTTTACCTTTCTTGTATTGTGAGTTTGTTGATGGAGAGCTTATTGTCACTGACGAAGATAAAGCTATTATTAGGTAAAAGATCTTAAGATGTATTCTTCTTTTCTTCCTATAGTTTTCAATTACTTTTATGACTAATTATATTCAGAATTTCGTCTCTTTTTTTAGTAACCTAAACATATGCCGTGTTGAAATTTACAGTAGAACATAAATCACAAGTGTTCATAAATCTCAATTTTTCCATTTCTTCGAGTCTTTGTTTGACCAACCTTCAGTTTTTTGTAATATACAAGAAAAATGAAATTCACGTGATCCGAATACGAATTTATTTTTATCCACGGTATTATTTGATACATTTATTTACGTGGCCGTAAAAGTAAAACTCGGGTAAACCAATTCCGGTATATTAAGCCGGTTTAATAGATAAGTTTCAGTATTCTATTGTCCCTAAGCTCGTGCCATGGCTGTTGGTGGGGTTTGAAAAGGAACGAGCTCGAGATGAGACGGAGATGGAATGCTAAAGCTTCGAAATTTGTTCAGCCTCGCCGCTTGGATTCAGATACTCTGAGAAATTCCTTATTCCATAGCCCATTTGAGCTATTATTGTCTTGCTGCGATCGAGCTTTTTCTGGTTTCAGCCATAGAAATCTCTCTTATAAAGAGAAATTGAGAAATGGGATTGTTGACATTAAGGAAGATGATGCTGCTAATCTGTCCCAAGACATGGTTCGGTCTCGTCCTCTTCCTACTCTCGTCGATTTCAGTAGATTGTTGAGTGTCATTGCCAGAACAAAACAGTATAATCTAGTGTTAGATCTCAGCAAGCAAATGGAATCGAATGGGATTGCACATAACATCTACACTTTAAATATTTTGATGAATTGCTTTTGCCGGTGTTGTAAAACTTGTTTAGCTTATTCTGTTTTGGGAAAAGTCATGAAGCTTGGGTTTGAGCCTGATACAATCACGTTTAACACTCTGATCAATGGACACTGTCTCGAGGGTAACGTGTCTGAAGCTGTGGTTTTAGTTGATCGAATGGTGGAAATGAGACATAGACCCAATCTCATAACGATTAACACTTTGGTCAATGGACTTTGTCTCAAAGGTAAAGTCTCTGAAGCAATGGTTTTGATAGATCGAATGGTGGAAAATGGCTGTGAACCCGATGAAGTTACCTATGGACCAGTTTTAAAGATAATGTGCAAGTCCGGGAAAACTTCTCTGGCCTTGGATTTTCTCAGAAAGATGGAGGAAAGAAAGATGAAGCTCAATGCAGCCAACTACAATATCGTCATTGATAGTCTTTGCAAAGATGGGAGGTTAGACGATGCACTCAACCTTTTCGATCAAATGGAAATGAAAGGGATGAAAGCAAATGTTGTTACCTACAACGCTATCATAAGAGGCTTTTGTAATGCTGGTAGATGGGATAATGGTGCACAGTTGCTGAGGGATATGATCACAAAAAAAATCACTCCAGACGTCATCACTTTCAGTGCTTTGATTTTATATTTTTATGAAAGAGGGAAAGCTTGTAGAAGCTAAAGAATTGCACAAGGAGATGATCCAACGAGGTATATGTTCTGATACTATTACATATAGTACTTTGATAGATGGGTTTTGCAAGGAGAACCTCCTAGATGAGGCCAATCAGAAGCTAGCTCTGATGGTTAGCAAAGGGTGTGGTCCTGATATCATGACATTTAATATCCTTATAAATGGATATTGTAAGGCTCATCGGGTTGAAGATGGTTTTGAACTCTTCCGCAATATGTCTCTGAGAGGAGTGGTTGCAGATACATTCACTTACAGCACACTTGTCCAAGGGTTTTGTCAATCGGGAAAACTTAAGTTTGCCAAAGAACTCTTCCAAGAGATGGTTTCTCGCCGTGTGCCACCTAGTATTGTAACATATAGTATTTTGTTGGATGGATTGTGTGGTAATGGCGAACTTGAAAAAGCACTGGAAATACTTGAAAAAATGCAAAAGAGTAAGATGGATCTTGGTATTGGTATCTATAATATCATCATTCACGGGATGTGCAATGCAAGTATGGTCGACGATGCTTGGAATTTATTCTATAGCCTCCCTCTCAAAGGATTGAAGCCTGATGTCAAAACGTACACTATAATGATTGGAGGACTATGTAAGAATGGCTCACTGCCTGAAGCGGACCTGTTGTTTAGAAATGGAAGAGGATGGACATGCTCCAGATGATCGTACATACAACATACTCATCAGGGCAAATCTTGGAAATGGTGATGCAACCACATCAGCTAAACTTATCGAAGAAATGAAGAGTCGCGGCTTCTTTCCAGATGTTTACACCACAAAGATGGTTATTGATATGTTATCAAGTGGTAAATTGGACAAGAACTTTCTAGATGTGCTTTCTGTAACTGGTGGTTCGTCTCGAAACAAATCATAGTTTCCACTTTCCAGGCAACAAGTAGGTAACTATGCTAGGTCTCCATGGTTTCTTATGTGGTTGAATCTTCTTCTCTCCGATACATTTGTGAGAAGATTTAAGTGTTTATGCTAATCTTCATGATACGTAATTTGGATGTTTAAGGCTCAATTTGTGCTTTCAGGTTTTGTCCTAAACACATTGAATCCAATGAACCAAGTCTTATTTCTTCAACAAACAAATTCAATAGAATCAACTTACCATTTTATTCATCGAAGTAAGAGACCCGTTCAATACACGTGGAAAATAAAACACAGCTATATATTATTATCATATGTATAATAGTTTTCCTTTATATTGAGTGATTAGCAATGGCAACTCAGAAAAAGTTCAAAAAAAAAGGGAGTAAAACATTTAAAGAGTCTTCATTTCTTCAGGTTTCTTCAGGTAACCCCATGGATTGTTGTTTGCCCAATTCCACTGATCTCTGCACATCTCATCCACTCCATATTTTGCCCTAATCACAATTTAAACCAAATCATTTTTTATGTATTCATAACAAAATTAACCCCTAAACCAATCATTAATGGTGAAAAAGTCCACTTACTTCCAGCCAAGTTCTTTCTCAGCTCTCTCTGTTGAAGCATAAACTGCAGTTGCATCTCCTGACCTTCTCGGACAGAGCTTGATCGGAACTTTCTGCAAATGTTTTGGTTTCAACATTTTTAAACAAAACTTTACAAAAAAAAATATATACACCCTTCTGAGTTGATTAGATGTTGTTTTACCTTGCCGGAAGCTTTTTCAAAAGCAGCAACCATTTCTAATACAGACGTTCCTCTACCAGTCCCTAGATTGTAAGCAGTACAGCCTGAGATTACAATAACACATGTCTGAGAAGAATCCATCAATTCAAACTAAACTCTTTTAACAGTTGATTGTCTGAGAAAGTTACCAATCTCTGAATCAGTAAATAGCTTCCTGAGTGCAGCAATATGGCCATCTGCCAAATCCATCACATGGATGTAGTCTCTGACCTGTTTCAAACATCCTTTTAGCTTTCTCAAAATGATCAGAATGAGAAATTCTGGGGATCTGGTTTTGATCTTACCGCACTACCATCTTTGGTAGGATAGTCATGTCCATAGACATTGAGTTCAGGTAAACGTTCAACAGCTACTTGTTGGATGTAAGGCATGAGGTTATTGGGGATGCCCTTTGGATCCTCACCAATTCTTCCACTCTCATGTGCTCCCACAGGATTGAAGTACCTCAGCAGAACTATTCTCCATTCTGGTTCTGCCGCGTGGATATCTCTAGCTATTTCTTCAAGAAAGAGCTGCACAAGTGTAAACACAACAGTACATGATTTCCAACAACTGAACATTGTGTTATCTTTGTTAGGCTTAAGAAAGGCTTCTTGGCTCAGGAAGGTTTGGAAAATTTTCAAGGCATCAACACAACTGAGCCAACTTACACCATTATGGATCTACTACAGCAAAGAGTTTCTAAAGTCTGGGACATTGATAAAGGAGGAAAATTCAAATGTGCTCAAGAGTGAAATTTACCTTAGTACGACCATAAGGATTCATAGCCTTTAATTCAAAGTCTTCCATGCATGGAATCTTTTCAGGTTGTCCATAAACAGTAGCAGATGACGAAAACACCATCTGTATATTTTCAACAACACATCAATTTGTATCATCCACCACTAATGTAAAATCAAACACGGGAATAAAAGGGTAAACAAAAAAACATTTCTGAAGAAATTGTCGAATCCTATCTAACCATTTTGCAGTTGTACTTTGCCATGGTCTCATATAGATTGATTGTTCCAACCAAGTTATTGTCAAAGTAGCGACGAGGATTTCCAACACTCTCACCCACAGCTTTAAGACCCGCAAAATGGATCACAGCATCAAATCTGTTACCTCACAAGAAAACGAAATTAAATCCAGAGAAGCTACGAACTCAATAATTCACCTGATAGTATTTGCAATTTTTGAAGGTGAGAATATAACATACCTCTGCTTGGAGAAGACTTTCTCAATATCCCCTTTGTTTCTTAGATCACCCTGAAATCAATCAACACCAAAATCTTACTTGTCTCCTTACAAATCCAATCCCAAAGGTAAAGGTAAGTCTACAAGTTATGGAAGCTAAAGCTCTAACTATTGTGAAACAAACACGAGAAATTCAGATTCTTCCCTTTTTTCACACAAATATGGAAAAAGAGAATCGCTTCCTCTGTTTCAAAAGTTAAGCTGGGCTCTAAAGCCTCTAACCAAAGCTAACACACACTGACACTCGTCAAATTAAATACAATTCCACTACACCAAATCAAAGTTTAGGAGGAACTTTTTCAGAGATCAACGCAATTCAAACCCAGAAAATTAGGGAAGACAAGAATTATGTAAAGAAACCAATTTCCATTTCTAGTGAACCAACAACTCGCACAACAAACCAATTCAAACACAAGAACAATCACAGAGTAACAATTTCACCCAACAAAAGAACACATTCATCAGAATTTCTCTGAGAAAATATCACATATACTAGACAGAGAAGTAGTAGTTACCTTATTGAACTCGAGCTTCTTGGAGAGATCAGAACCAACAAGCTCCCTAACCCTATCAACAGCTTCGATAACCGAATTATCAAGATTATCGATGATCGAAACCTTAAAACCTTCATTCAGAAGTTGAACAACAGTATGTGTCCCGATAAACCCAGCACCACCAGTAACAAGAATGTTCTGTTCAACAGAAGAACCCATTTCAAAGAATTCGAGAGGAAAATATGAAGAACCCACTTCGCAAAATCGATTCTTTTCTGCACTTTTACACTAACACTTTTGAAAAAAAGAAAAGAAAAGAGAGATCAGAGAACAGAGGAAATGAAAGAGATAGAGAAAAGAAACAAGAGAGAGTTGGGACCTTATTTAATGAAAATTTTGAGCTTTCTTTACAAGTTGATAAGAAGGCACGCAAAGCGAAAAAATAGAAAATGAGTGGGCCGCTCTTAGATGTTTTTGTTGGTTTCTTATAAAAAAGGAAAAAGGCAGTGATGATGATGATGATGATGATGATGATGATGATGATGATGATGATGATGATGATGATGATGATGATGATGATGATGATGATGATGATGATGATGACGATGACGACGACGACGAAGATCCGTGTTGAGTTATTATGATGACTATGATTCTTCCATTTTCAGTTACGTTTTGATAGCGACTTTTTATCTCTTTTTCTCGGGAAGATTGAAATAAATTCGGGGGCTCAAATAAAGATAAGAAATTTTGTAGCAATAACATTTTCGATCTATTTTTGTAAATGTGAAACCACATTGGATAGCTAGTGATATGGGATAACAGAGAGTAACTTAAGATAATTTGCTCCCCCGGTAATCTATCTAATCACGGATTAAGATAATGTTACTGTCATGGAGTTTGATAAAGTAAAAATTGAATAATGAAGTTGTCCAATCAAAAGTAGTTTTTTTTTTTTTTTTGTTAGAGCTGTCCAATCAACTGTTCTCTTGATATAGATATGGCAAAATTCCTTTTTTTGGCATGATGTTTTGTAACTTTATCATCTTTTTTTTGGACCCGTATATCCTAGAACTATATTTTAGGGTAATTTACTAATTTAGGTAAAGATGGAAATTAAATAAAGTTTAGCTTATGTTTGTTAGCTTGTCGTTTTTGCTTAAGATCAAAGAAACCCAAAACCCTAAACATCAACAAAAAGAAAACAAGTGTGGTATTTATTGCTTAAGACGGCTTAACTGTCAAACGTATCATTCAATCTTCCAAGCGTTTTCAGTATTCGATTTCGAGTTATTTACTGCAAAGTGCAAACATCAGAAGTTTCGGTTCAGATCTTTAACTGATTAAGTTCAGATAGTAAACACCATCTAAACACTTAAACAGAAACGAAAGTAAGAAACTATCAAGGTAAAAGAAGCAGGTCCTTTTACTTACCCGGTACTGACATATAGCTACAAAGAGTCCTTGAGTGGTACCTTCAGAAACGTTATGAAGTTTATATGCAGCCAAGACTTGTGACCGTACAACTGTTTTTGCAGTCATCAGTTGAATTTGGGACTGAGGTAGAACTCGGGATCTTTGAAAAACCTGGCGAGTATCTCAGCCTTTTCAGAAGATAGATCTGTGTTGGCTAAAATGTCTTCTTTGGATGCTTTAGCGATTGCTTCGATTGAACCAATAGCTTGGTATAGCTGTAACCAATTGAAAAATAAGTTAAGCAGAATTCACGGCATGATAAGTTTATCGCTTGACCAGCTCATAAGTAAAACATTACCGTGTTTGCATCATGTTTGTTGATGTTGGGTATGGATGTGACAAATCTGATGAAAATGTTTGTATCCTGCACAGTGCGCTTTCTCTTCACATGAAGAAAAAGAAGGAAGCTTTAGAGATGGCCAAAAAAAAATACTGAAACAAATCCTTATAGCGAAATTATCTTTGAAAACCTACCTCAACCTTGAGTTTAGACGCCACCTTCTGTTGCTTGCACACTGCAACTCAAGTTACAATCTCTAATCAGTCACTTAAAAAAGCATAGAGTATCTAACTAACACTAAACAAAAGAGTCTTACTTACCCCCGCGAGAATGAGCAATCTTAACAATCTTCTCGAATCCCATCTCGGCATCAGTGACTTGTATAAATGCAGGTTTCCCAAACTCCATCTCATATCTATGAAAAGAATAATCAAGCTTCACTAATATACGGAAAGACAGATAGGACGAAAGAAAGGTGCAAAGTGTAAAAAGAACACTCACTGGAAGTAAGATCGGATGAAAGAATCACTCTGCGCTTTAGTTGAAAGTGTGGCAACAACATAAAGTCGCGCAAATTGTCCTTTCAGCCTTTTTACTCTGCAAAGGTTAAGTCAAAAGAAATCAGAAGAAAAAAAAAACACACAGTAACAAATACAGTTGAATGTATAAAATGGAGGGATGACCTGCTGAAGATGGAGGCAACATTGCAACAATCCCATTTAGTCACAAACACAAAAGCAATAGACACGCCTCCACAGTTGAAGATCAAATCCTACCACATCAAAAAAGTGATTCTTTAACTAAGTTTAGATCCAATTCTACAAAAAGGAATGTAAGAAGAACAAGGTACATACAGGTGAAATTGAGACAAAGTTAAGCCGGAAAGAGTTTGTGCTAAGAAACGCAGAAATGAAACTGATGAGTGATGGTTCTTGTTCATCTTTCCATGCATTGCTCATTATGCAAACACCAGCAGCATTTCCTGCTAATTATCCGTGGATTTTACATGATATTGTAAATTAATGAAAGTTTTACTTAGAATGAGCAGAGGACGAACACAACATTAAAGGAAAATTCTCGTGTCTGTGAAGTAGAAAATCACAATTTAAGAGTTTTCAAGTGCTGGATTCATCACCCAAACATCAACGCAGTAATCAAAAACACAAATCACCTACACTAGAACTTATCGATATTTCTAGATTAGAAATTGAGCAGACACAGAGGTCTAATCCAAGCTTCATTCGAATTGAAATAAACGAGGGTTCTTAGAACTGAGTCGAATCACAAATGTAGAAGACGGAAACTCGTGTCTCCTCTGACAAACTCGACACCAAAATTAGCAAACCCTAGACTCTACTGATTTGAAAATCGGACGGAAAAAGAGTACCTAGATTCACGAGCGATGACGGAACTTGCTGATCTGTTGAGGCACTGAAGCTTGATCTCGTCGTCGCCATCCACGAACCTCGAGAGTATTGAAGAAGAAAATTTTTGGCGGATGACGAAGATAACAAAATTTGAATCTAATAAATTAAATAATGTAACGCCGGGTTTTTTTTCCCTCAAGTCGCTGATTTTGGTCAAGGAAAAGGGTAAAACAGGAAACATTAAATGTAACGTTTTCTTATGCAATGTTTTTTTTTTTTTAATGTTACATGATTTCTTATGCAATGCAATGTTGTTTTGTTGTGGACTATAGTATGTACGTATGATATGATGATATAAATACATATAACTTTGAATTTTGTTTAAATATTAAATAATAGTAAGTATCTTCACAAACTATAGATTAAAATGAGAAATACGCTAAATTATGTTCCATGAAACCCAAAGCGGGTTTGGGATTTGGGAGAATCTTGAGGCAGATTGGGAAAAATCAACCATCCTTCTTTACTTCTGCCATCTGTCCCAAGGTATGAATTAAAATTTTAGAATTTGGCTTTGTTTACTTAAATCATATTAGTACGTTAATTTATTTCTGTATTTTTTCTTCTACAGTTTATTTAGATTGCCGGTTAATGAGAGAGGATCACTTCCGAAGAAAAATATCACGTGAATTTGCAGATGGCTAAGTGATACTTCTGGTTCGAAGAAACAAAAACAAAGTGCAACTTTTTACAAGTTTACATTTGTTTCCTACATTCCAAAATTTAATTATTATTTTTTACAATCATGTCATTCCAAATTTTTACAACCCAAAGCAAAAAATAATATTTTTTACGGCACAAAAAAGAATAAAAAAATTGATTGTGATTGAAATTCTTAGTGATCATAAGGATACAATAATATCAGTGTGGTAACGTGAACTCGGATTTCTCGGTGTCAAGCGGCTTCCTCCTCCCCTTGATTGGTCCTCCTTATCGAGAGCTTCGTCAACTACAATGACCAGAGCTTTTTCAACTTGCCGGATTTGCTATCTTCTGTGGGTGGTGGCTTTCGTTTAGGTTCGTTGTTGCTTTGGTTCACTTTGTTCTTTTGTTAACCGGAAATTCTTTGTAGTCATTAGTCAACCGGGTTGCTCGGTTTCATTTTGTAAATTCCTTTTTAAAAAGACAAAAAAATTGAAAACTTGAAAAAAAAACAGTTTCCACGTACGCCAATAGGGATTATAGTAATTTAGTAAGTAATCAAATATCCAAAAAGATTCAGAAAAAAAAATAGCAATAACAAATCATAAAGCTTAATTAATTTCTTCAAAACTACATACTTTTGGATTGGATATGTGTGAGATAGGTTTTTCCTCGTTCAAAGACAGCTTCGTGCACTTCTTACAGATTATATCTATAGATTCACAGATCATAGTTTTATTGTGTAGAATCTATAGATATAATCTGTAAGAAGTGTAGAATCTTTGTAACCTTTGTAACTTTCAAGGATATTGAAAATTTGATATATGAAATTCAGTATTCCTCAAATCTCCAGGAAATATCTGCAGAGGAATAAGATGAAATGAAATAAAAACTTGCAGCGGAGATAGACCCGTCAAACCACCCCAAAAAGTGCATGAAGAGTGGATTAACATTAGTGGTCAGGGACGTCGTCGCCGTAGAGGCCGAGGCGGTGGTGGAAACTTTTACTATTCATCTCTAAAAGAGCTAGTTCTTCACTCGGACTTCTCTTTTCCCTGTTAAGCATATGTTTGTCTAAATGTAATCTTAATCTCTTTTCTCTCAAAACTGTATGACTCAAAAAGGTCATAGCCATGTATAAGTTACTATGTTTTTATCATCAAAAAACACGTATACACTTTCGGTCACGTAACTTGTAAAATTAGACTAAGATATATGGAACCGGCCTGACCAGAAAAATAATAATGAACCGAATCACAAGGCAAAATCAGTTGTGGGAATAAACCGAGTCCCTCCAACAAAAACTTTTAGGGTTTGGCATCATCCATCGATCATCGAGTATTCTAGTATTTCGATTTTAAACAAGTAAGTTTCGAACAAAGTTACTTAACTCACGAACCTGATACCAATGGTTCTCTGCTAGAACGATTGTCGAGGTTGGCTATAAACAAGTACAATGAAGACAATGGAACACATGTTGAGTTTGTCAATGTTTTGAAAGCCAATTATCATCGTGGAGCAGGAATCACGCTTTACATCACCTTTGAGGTCAAAGATGTTGCTGCTACTCATCTTCATCCAAACCTTTATCAAACTACGTTTTCTTACCTTCATATGGATATTAGAGTCATGTGGTGCGAGCCTAAACCACACATTAATTAAGGCTTGTTCCTCTAAACTCTCCAGTTATATAGGAGAGGTGATTATGTATTTCCAGTTTCTAGCTTTTGTGGGGGACATTGTTTTTGCATTTCATTGAAAGCTCAGAAAATATTACATTATAAATCATATGAGATATTCTTGTACACTTGCTACACAAGTCTTTTGAGTGATACCACTTTGAAGAATACAAAAAAAAATAGTGGAATCATTCATTCATTCATTCTTCAATATTCTCATTCTACTCTGTTGGTGCAAGACATGATTGTAGATTTCATCTCTTCTTTGCTCAATGATGCTTCAACAATAAGCTGCAAGTAACAAACAGTCCATAGTAACAAACAAAAAACCTGAATCATCCAAGGTTCAAAAACAAACATTATAAATTAGATCTTTCTCTTTCTTCTTTATTTTACCTCCTGTACTCTGTTTCCAGCTCGAGCAAGCAGTTTGTATTGGTTTTCAAACATCGGAGCCATGTAAACCTAGAGAGAGAGAAATAAAGCAAACCAGATATCTTAGATTCCGCTCAAAACATAGAAAATTCACAATTTTTCCGCTAAGAAAGTGTTCAAATTTCAGAGGTTTGGTGTTCTCGTGTTTTAATATATGCATTTAGGTGTTCAAATTGTGTACCTGAAATGTTGGAGCAAGCCCCGGGCTCAAGAAGAAACGACTTTTTGAAACTGATTGGATTCCTTCAACCATTTCCAGCTCTTTAATCAGAGATTCCACATCAGGCCACTGCACAAGAAAGTTTTTAGAAACCCGTAATAATGGTTTAATCACTACGTCACAAAAGATCTTTAATACCTCAGTATCGAGCTCTGCTGCTTGTAACTTTCCACCCAACTGATCATTGTCACCAACTACAGATTCTAAGGCTTCAGTTAGAGGATCAGGCTGTATACAGAGGTAATCCAATGGTTGAGATATAATAATCATGAGATACCAATTAACTTCTGCAAGAAAGAGAAACTTTTGAGAGATCTCTCTCACCGTGATTTCTTTTAGCGACAAGAAGATACGTTCCAGAGGAAAATCTAGCTGGTGCACTTTCGCCTCCACAATCTGATAACACCAACAAGAACGTTTGTCAAACAGTTTTGTTCCTTAGCAACGTTTAAGATAGTTCGAGATATTACCTGACCGATCTTGAAGTATGAAGCAGGGTCTAAAGTTGCATCCCATGAAACTTCTGATTGGTGAACCAATGCAGGGACACCTTCTAGCTGTTTCAACCAAACTTTTTAGTTTTACACAACAATCTACATTCCATTCTTGCTAGTCAATAAAGCAAGAAGGTTACAAACAAAAACTTATAACTTCTGTTAGTTAGTACCTCACAGAATATACCGAAATATGTAATTTTCTTGATGCAGCATTTCACAACATCCCCTACACGAAGCTTAGCCATAAGACTTCGTTTTTTCTCAACCTCCTCTTCATTTTCTCTCGGCCTCATCGAAAATATAAGCTTCCTTGAATTTCTATTAGCCATAACCACGTTCACTTTGATTTTCTGCATCGAGTAAAATGATTATAGGGGGCAAAATAAGCATTTCCTTGTATGATAATAGCAGTTTTAGAATTATTTTGGTCAAACCTGGCTAACAAAAGATGACAGGAACTTCTGCTTTTCTCTGTCATAAACCATAAGAAGATCTTCCAGCTTCATATCAGAAGAAACTTCTCCATTGATCGTCTTAACAACTTCAGAATCTAAGCTTGAATCTGAAGATGGAGCTTTACTCGTGACATCTTGACCTCCAATTACTCCAAGGCTTTGTCGATACAGTGATGGATCTACGCCTTTTCTTCTTAACCATGATTCAAATGCTAGAAATTTCCATTTTGCTGCAAGGTTCCGGTAGGGCAAAAATCCGATCAAAGATCCATATGAAACCTGTAAAAAAGGGAATAGAGAAGAAGAAGAAAAAAACAAATTAACAAGCCAAAATGAGATGAAACCAGAAAAGAGTACAGATCTTACTTACAGCAAATCCTCTAGTGCTCGAGCTTATTAGCTCAACATCCGCTCGTAATTCTGTCTTAACTAGAGACTCTGCCTTATTCCAATCATTTTCCTACAAAATTCACACAAACCGAGTTTATCATATGCCTTTTATCTTATGAACAAATAAATAGTAGTACTAGTTCTGAACCTCTAAGGAAGATCCGGAAGGAGGGCCCTTGAGCTCTACAGAGACCTGGCGACCTTCATGGTTCACGATTAGCGGTTGTCCTCTGTTCGAAACTGATGGCTCTGCGGAAGACGGGTCTAATCTATAACAAAAGAAACCAGTCAGTTAAAACCATAAGAAAGGAGCAAGAAAACATAATTCCACAAAATCAAGATACTAACCTTTGTGGTTTCCCTTGTAAAGACGCTTCAACGATGGTTTGAGAAACTGGTTTCGAAGGAATACTCTCGAGTGGATCACTGTTAATGGTTTTCTCCTCTGAGGATCCCGAGGACATCTCACTATTAATAAGCTGCATTTCTTGATAAAACAACAAACATATGAATCAGGTCCATGTTAAGACTATTTGTTAAAGGTCTTAGTTTGCCTCTATACCAGTTGGAATTGAGTTGTTTTCTATCTCTGATGATTCCACAGCTCCGTTATCTACAGCTTCCTCTTCTACGTTCTCAGGCTCAGGCCTCGCTTCTGGCTTCTCCAAAAGAGTATACTCTGAATATACTCCATCTTCTTGTTCTGCTTTCTCCATAGTTAAACCATCATAGAGAAGCTTATCTCCAGAACTTTTCTCTTCCGCATCTACACTCACTGGTTCCGGTTTTCTCAACAATGTTATATCACTAAACCTCTCATTTTCCCTCTCATTCCTCATTTTCAATGTAAGATTCGGTTTCAACCGCAACTTAGACTCCTCATCGTCGTCATTACTCACATAGAAAGAGCTAGGCTTTCTCAATATAACATTAGGCAATCTCACTTTAGGAGCAGCAGCCTCCAATGGCTTCTTCAGAGCAGGGTTTGGCTTTTTCATCACTGGCTTTACCGAAGTTTCGAACTTGACTCCGTCTTTTGGAACAGGCTTTACCAAATTCAATCCATCTAGAGAAGTAGATTTCTTCTTCTTATCCTTTGACCAATCCAATGGAATCTCCTCAACTTCTGCAATTTTACCTTTGTTCTTGTAGAAAGATTTCTCAATCTCAACGAAAGAAGCTTCTGGATTCACTTTCCTAGCCACTATCTGTATCATTAAACCATCAGGAAATATTTACATCATCCACAATCAACAGATGGCTCTGAAGAGAATTTATATACTTAAAATTCGAATTTTTCTTATAGACACCAAATTTAAAGAATCTTACCTTAGCCAAAGTCAATTTCGGGTCTTCCCCAAGTAAGCGGCCGAACTTGAGCTCCATTTGATCCCATTCGTTGACTTTAGGCTCTTCCTTTTTCGAAGCAAAAACTACAAACTTTTTCTGTGTAGTTAGTAAATTCTCTCGGTTTCTTCTCACTTTAACCCTAGAAGTAATCAACGGGAAGTTTCCGGCGAGAGAAACCGCAGAAGCGGAAGAGGATAAAGCGAGAACTTCCATTTTCCGATTAAGCCGAAAGATTATAGTTTATCCGAATGAGAATCATGGGTCCAATCAAAATTTCGAATTTCGTTTATCTTGAGTGAGACTGTGGCTCGAGCTCTGGCTCTATGTTGAAACTACAGAGAGGAGAAATGGCTATGGCGGAAGAAATAGCTGGAGCTTTATCAGTTTAGCTTTGCATATTTCGTTTTTACAGGTTCTACCAGTAAGTTGATGACACGTGGTTGATGAAGGAGCAACTAGTGATTACATTTTGATGTCTTTCCGTTCCTTTGCTTTAGACATGAACATTACGTCGTTTTAAGTTTACTCGAACGTCAACCATTGATCTTCTTTCTCACATAGACGACGTGAATTGCTTTGAGTCTTACACGCGTCGCACTCTCGTAAGTTAATAACTTAAAATAGCATTCCTTTTGTATTTTTTTTTTACCAATATAATCATTGACCAAAATAAAAGAGGTTTATAGTCATACCCATTAAAATGCCATCAGATTATTGACCTAATTAAAATTTCATTGTTTCATTTTTCTTTTTTCAGAATTTGCATTGTTGATTTTTTTTTTTTTTCAAATGTTTCATTTTCATTAACAAGGACAGACACAATGCATGACTCGTTAAAAGGACAAAGAGAAAGTTAGGCTCAGACCGCGGTTTTCATTCTGAAACAATGTACACTTGTCGCTCAATATATTTGTGGAAATTTTAAATCTAGTCAAGTTTGTATCCTAACTTTATCAAAAAAAAATAAAGGTTTGAATCAGGCGAATTGGTTCAATTATGCCACATTTAGTTAAAACAAAAACCATCTTACTATAGTCCCACCGAAATCAATTAATACTAGGTTCTACTAGTTAATGATATTAATAACTATTTGATATTAACCGGCACTCAACACGAGTACAAATCTGGAATGGGAAAACCACCTTTTAATTTATAGAAAACATTTAAAATGAAATTCATCTGTATTTGAATTTGTATGTGTAATCTAATAGTATATGAGACAAAACATGGAACCGTGCCCACAGTTTTCCTCCCTCTATAAATTAAGTCACCTCAGTTGCTTCAAACAACTGTAAACTCTCAATCAAAAACATTTTTGTGCCGTTGCCTCAAAGGTTTACACTTCTTGATAATTCCTTTCCTATAGCATCACATCGAAGGGTATAATATATATACGTACGTACGTAGCTACGTATTATTCCAGAAGCAACGTTATAGACTCGATCGACTCGAAATGGATGTTTTTATATCGGAAGAGTATGTCAACCGCCGGAGAATGGAGAAAAAAGCTGCCGCCGTTGCCGGGAGAAACGTGAGGGAAAAGAGAAACAGCAATCCTCGAGTGTCGGAATCTCGGCCGGAGAAAGAGGTCCGGGTCACCGGCGGCGGTGTTTATGAGAGTTTTGTATTCCACTGCTTCTCGCCGTAAGAACCAAAGTGTTGGCATTTAGTGATTCAAACGCACGAGGAATTGCATACGCATGGGAAATTTATTAGTTTAAGCTCTTTTATCTCTCGGTTTTTAATTTAGCTGTCAGGAGTCAGGACTTAAACTTAGTATAGCTGTTTCTTCTTAAAAATGATGTGTTGTTATTTACAAATCACAACTCTTAGACAAGAAAATGAAGTATATTTTTAGGCCAAATAGTCGAAGCTACGAATAAGACTAAAAACTAGTTTTAAAAATATTCGACTGGAATTGGTGAGGTGTGCCAGGCCCACGCAGTAGTGCAAGACGTGGCTGACACGTGAATATACAATCAGCAAGCTGACTTGGCAAACTCTCCCTCAAAAAAATAGAGATAGTATCACATGGGCCAATGGCACCACGTATCGGATATTAAGCCAACAAGAACAGATACTACACTTGATCTTAGCCAAAAGGCCGAGAAAGATATGACTTGATGAAATGGTCCATGCTTTTTTTTATATGCATCTTGTTAGAGAGAGCTAATTGGAATTATCGATGTGGGACTTGTTAAAAATCACGACGAGTGAGGTAATTGAATATCTAAATTTGGGTATTTAGCATTTAGGCTCAATTTCAATGTTGAGAGTTGGCCCACGACTAGATCCTTTTGTCGGCTTAGTAAAAATAGTTGACTGGCCGATTGACACATATTTTGATCATTTAAAAAAAAACTAAAGCATTTCATCAATTTTATTTTATTTTTAATTTTAACTTCCATTGAGGGCTTTTGTTTATATATGGAACATATAGTATTGCGAGGTCGAAAATACTAATATTAAACGGCACGATGGACGATAAGAACTTAAGAAGTTAAGACCTGATTAGTGCACTCGTTAGCAGCTTAGCGTTAGAAAATGAAATATATGAAAAAGTTATAGAAATGTGTTTTTATCTTTTGAGTTGTTCTGCCGGATCGGTCGCTCAAGACATAGAAATGATATACGATATGAATTATTATTTTATTGTTTGTATCTTATTTATTCTTTATGAGTGGGTGGATAGATTCGGCACTCAAAAGAGAGTAGTCAAACCTTTTTCATAGCCAAACAAGGTAATATTAGATGAAAACATATCATGGATAGTTTTCTATTTATATATAAAAGAATTTTAAAAAGAAAAAGAAAAGTTAGAAAATTTAAGGGGAAAAGACAGTCAAGAATAGTTTTGCCCCCACCATATATACCAAGCATCAATTCAAATGACAACTCATCAACTCTCAGAGAATTTAAAATTTTTACTTTATTAGATTTCTTATGTATAATTAGTTTTATCCACACAAATCTAATTGATTATCTATGAACAACTTTATTCACGATACTACAACACAACTACCTAATTAATCGGTAACATCTTACAATAATCATACAATAAGAAACAGTTTTTTAGACTAACCAAATACCAATTGACTTAGTTACAAGACTTTCACCTCAATTCTAATAATTTTTATATGAAAATGTTATATATGGACAATGTAACAAGAATCACCTAAGATTAATTGCATGAAAATAGGTGGATAAATTTAACTGAAAAATGACCATATAGGTTAACCATATATATATATATATGTTATAATTAATGACCACATGTGTATATATATATAATTAGTACGTGGTACGTTTTCTTTCTATATATTAATTAATTAATTAATCAGTCCAAAATTATCTATATAAAACAAACAAAAAAATACATTCTCTCAGTCTCATGCATGTCTATGGATCTAGTTAACATTGCTTAGTTTCTAATTTGACGATTCGTCACCAAACAACAAAACCCTTATCTCCATCCTCGAGACACGAAAAAATTGTTATTCAAACCAATAAAATACTTTTTAAAATGAATATATTCCGATCATGACGCATACAAGTTGTGCGTTTACAAAATAAAGAAAAAAAAATATATAACTAAACTAAAATGAAATAAACTAACTAAATTAAATAAATACATATAAAATTAAATAAATGAACAAAAGAAGAGCTGACTCTCGAACTATATATATTCGCTGAAATGCTATAAAAGGAGAGCAAATGGAGGGGACAGAAACCAAATTGCGAGAGAAAAATAAAGAAAAGAATGACAATTGAGAAAGAAGATAGGTTTTACATGAAGAAGAGAGTTGATGATATCTAGTAGCCAAGGATGACTTGCCTGTGTCTAATTCTTCTCAATGATTCAATCTCATCATGGTTTTAACAGTTCGATTGAATCTCGTGGGTTTAGGTTTCAGGCAGTCTCCTTGGCTATCTTAATATGCTCTCTTCATTCATGTTTTACCTTTTCTTCTTCATCAAATATTCAAAAAATCCTTTTGTCTAATTTGTGTCACATTTTTGTATGTTAGCATTATTTTTTCCATGTCAGTTTTATAGAGTTTTATGTGATTGTTTATTTTAAATTAATTATAGCCATAATGTTTTTTTTAGGATTCAATCTAAATCGATTACATACGATCTTGATTTTTGCGTGAATATGGTATTTTTGTTAATGGTTTTAAATTTTAATCAACTGCCTCTTTTTTTTTGTTTTCGTAAGGACTAAATTTCAGATTGGGTTTTGCCATTTCAATTCATTTAATCATATGTTTTTGAATTAAAAAATAACGTTAAACCATTCGACTATATAGCCTATAGTAAAAATTGATCAATTCATTTTTTGAATTCAGTCCTTATTAAGTAATTTCGGGTTATCTGAACATACTGATCATGACTGTTGACAAAAAAAAAAAAACACAAAACACTCATGAATCATAGATCTAGTAGTATTAGAACGTGGGTGATACTAATTCAACTTTGCTTACACCTCATAAGTGCTAATTCCTCTCAATTATTCAAACTGATTATTAACTAGCACTTACAATTATAATCAGAAAACAAATTGTGCATTATAGTATTACGTACACATAGCAATCATTTCCATTACTCACATAAAAAGTTGCTATGTTATACGTAATGTTAATGTAATGTCTACCTTAATATAACACGTAAGAAAATCATTTTAGTCCAGAAAAAAAAATATGGCTTGCATTTTTTCCACCGCCATGTAAAAACTACTCTACCAGAGAAAAGGAAAGAATAAAAAATAATTCATAGAGATTGATTTTATTAAGATTGGGCACAAGGCAAATACTTGATAATTTTCAAGTATTTGTGACTTGCCTTGATCCGTTCAAGGAATAAATACTTGATTTGTCCAAAGTAAGTATTTGCTATAACGAGTAATTGTCCAAAATCTTATTACTTGCAAATAACTTAATCTGTCTTATTACTTGTCAAATAATTTAATTCGGTTTGTTACTTGATTTTTGAGCTAAAGTATTTGAATATAGTTGTTTAATTGGATTTATTGGGCTATAATAATAAAAATATTTGGGCTGAAATTTGGGTTTAAAAGTAACTAAACTACAATGAGAATTATATTTGGGTTTTGAGTTTTGTTATTAAAGATCAAAAAAAGTAAACACATAAGTTAAATCACTAGTCATGGTGAGGTAAATATCAAAAAAATTTTATGATAACCTTTTTTATATTACTTGATACTTGATCATTCCTTACAAATACTGAGAATGGTATACTGTTACTTGACTTATCTATAATAGGTACTTTGAACTTTCAAAGCGAATACCAGCCGATAGCGAGTAGAAGACAGGTACTTGTGCGTAGCCCTAGATTTTATGTACCTTCTTTTTCATCTTTTTGGTTTTAATTAACTATGCGGAACCAACTCAGTCTTAGGCCCAATAGTAAAACTAAAAAAATAATACTACTAACTTGTTCTCAGCCCAAGTCCAATAAGAACGTGAGCGACACGATTTAATGACACGTGGCTTTACTTAATGTGGAAACAACTAGCTTCTTGACACTTTCCGACGAAGTCCGTGAAAATATCTTTCTTTTTTTTTTCTTCTCATATTTCTCAATTTTGTTTATCGATAATCCCAAACTCTCTGATTCTCCTCAGACGGAAAGCGAAATTGAAAAAAAAATGAGCTACGAGAAAGTTCCACCGGAATCGTATCCTCCTCCAGGTTCGTTATCACTTCTCCTTCTTCTTATGATTCGATTCGATTCCTTGGATCATCATAGCTTTCAATTCTCTGATTTTTATCGATTCTTAAATTCGAAAACCATTTAGGATACCAATCTCACTATCCGCCTCCGGGATATCCATCGGCACCTCCGCCGCCGGGATATCCATCGGCACCGCCGCATCACGAAGGATATCCTCCACCTCAACCCCACGGATATCCACCACCGTCTTCACGTCCTTACGAAGGCGGGTATCAAGGTTACTTCGCCGGAGGAGGTTATCATCATAATCATGGACCGCCTCCTCCTCCTCCGCCGCAGAACTACGACCACTGCCATCATGATCATCATCACCATCACCAAGATTCTCATGGTTGCTCCTCTTTCCTCCGTGGCTGGTTCGTTTCACTACTTCTCCCGCCTTCTAATTTACTTTATTATTTATACAGAATCACTTTTCATTCCTATGATTCGATTCTTCCGGTTTTTGGTCAATCTTATTAGCTCATTTTGTCGGTTTAAAGCTATGATTTAGCTTTATGTTGGCTTTTTCTTGATTCTCTCTATTGACAATTGATTGATCCGAGACACCTTAGGAGCAACGTTTAAAGCTGTGATTAGGGTTCATTGAACAAGTGTTTTGATTTTTGGATCAGAACCAGATTCCTTGAGTTGATGTATGGATAAGTTAGAACATGAGTTGAATTTGGACATCTGATTTGAAATTCAGACTTGACTTCTTTTTTTTTTTTTTTTTTTTGGGGCTGTAAATTGGAATTTGAGTGCTAGAGATTCGTATTAATCCTTAGATTTAGTTCTCTGAGTGCTTTGGTGTTCTCTAAGGAAAGTTCTTTCCTTTTATCTATGATGAGTTTAGAGCCATTCATATAAAGACCTCCTTTTTTTCTGCTTAGCTTTTGACACTCGGTAATTGGATTTGGATATGATCTTTCACTCTTCAATGAATCTAGTGGCTCTCTTAAGAACTAACTGCTCAATGGCTATATTTTAGATTCTTAATCCCAATGTATACATATATAATTTCTAGATAAGGTAGGATTTTGAGAATCAAGTGTCTATGTCATCTGCAGCTTTTCTTATACTGAAAACTCCTTTTATATTTTATAGTAACAGAGTTGTGATTGACGTAAAGTAACCTAAATCTTTTGTTAGATTCTTCACGTTGTTGTTATTTGTTATCTGTAATGCAACCTAAGCGTTTTGTGCCTTTCGTGGTTGTTCCATTAGGTTATTAAGTTTCTTGCGTTACGGTTAACCAAATCTCTTCTTTTTTGTTTCACGGGTTGAAAATTACAGTCTTGCTGCTCTCTGCTGTTGTTGTATGTTGGAGGAATGCTGCTTCTGAGAATACCCGTCTCTCTGCGGATCTCATCATTTACGATCAAACATTATTTATGTCCAATCGAATACATATGACAGTACTCTCTATGTCTTATGTACTGGCATGTTTCATTATCTGTTAATGTTTACCTCTTTGTTTTGAGTTGTGGAGAGTGGACTCATTGAGAGCATGCATCAGATTAGTAGGGTTTCTTGTGGATGTTCTTTGTAATTTTTATGTATTATTTGAAAACAATATTTGATCATTTTCCCAAATTTTACTTCTTTCAAAGGCTGAATCGTGGAATAACAAAGAATTAAGTTTATATTTTATGCCTCTTTGTTCATTTGTTGGTTCTATTAATTCCCAAGTTTGATTAGAAAAGGACAAAAACTAGTTTTCTACATTTCAAACAACGAAGTATGTAACTAAGAATCGGCACAAATAAAATATTAAAGATACATGAACTTCACAGAATCAGTTCTTGTCTGCAGTAAAGTACACCAAGAATTGGAAAAAGAGCTAGATAACGACAACAAATGCTGAAATGCCTAAAACAAAAAGCACCATGTATCATAGAGTGAGCCACGATAGGTCGGAAGAGCGGGAAGTGGGAGAGACTAAAGAATCTTAACATAGGGTGGTGCATCTTTTCTAGACCCAACCACAGTTCGGTAGAGGTAAAGTCTATCAACCTTCTCTCTTTCATCTTCTTCATTCAACTCCATGCGACTGTTATCATTCTCGTTGATAATCTCTACACTGAGCCGTGGCGAATTCTGCGCGAGCCTCTTGCAGCCACCGAGCGTTACTTCACAAGACGACATCCAAAGGGATCGCATTGTTTCGTACTTAGAAATGTCTGCAAGAAGCGCCTCGTTCCCAAATGGACTGTCTCTTATCTCCAACTTCCTCATCTTTTTGCATCCATTCAATACATAGAGCATTCCCTTGTCACTGTCCCCCGCAAAAGCTATTGAAAGCATCTCAAGCTGTTCCGCGTACATACCAATGTAGAGGAAGACTTGGTCGGTTAAAAGACCAGAGACAGAGAGTCGTCTTAGACCCTTGCAAGCTTGTACAATCGCACCAAAGCCTTCATCAAGTGACTGAGATGTGATGTGGTCAGGTTTGTGTGGCTCGAGGATACATAGCCTGAACCGGATGAAGTTTGGACAGTTTTTGGCCACGGTTATGAGCGCTGCGTTCGTCATTTGTTTGCAGAAATAAAGAATGGAATGAAGTTTAGGACATCCCGCAGAGATTGCGACTAGTCCGACCTCAGTCACAGCTGCATTGCTGTCTTCTTCACCATGTAAATCAGACGGAAAAACTCTCAGCTCTTGCAACTCTTTACATGTAGAAGCAACAATCGCAAGTCCTTTGTCACCAATACTATCCAATATCTGTAGAAACCATAAAAAAAATGTTAACTTATAACTTCTTCAAGACAGTGAAAAAAGAGAAAGCGAGATCAAACTTACCCATAAACGTTGAAGTCTCTTGCAAAGCTGAATAAGCTTTATAAGGTGGTTGCCTTGGATCTCGGCTGCATAACTGAGGTTCAAGGAGATAAGGTTTTGGCAAATCGGGTAGAACGCTGAGAGGCAACGTGGAGCAACATCTGAAAAGCCTGACAAGCTTCCTATCAAGGTGCAATTTTTAATAGCAGCCATGAGTTTCTCAAAAGATTCTGGATCTAGCTCATTATCATAAGACCCTACTCCTAAGTCCACTAGCTGCGGTGCACAACTTATTAACCTTGCAAGTGCATCAACCGGTACAGCACGGTTTAGCTTCAAACTCTTCAGATTTGGTGACCTTGCAACAAGCCTCTCAAGTGCAGCCACATTAGTTTCTCCTTTAAGACAAGCGAAATTCAACGAGGTGAGAGTAGTACAACTGTCTGGAAAACAGTTCAGCCATTGACCTCTCTGATCATCAATTTCATTCTCTTGCAGGTCCAACTCACGAAGATGCCTAATAAAAAAGACAAAACAGTTTTATAAAGAAGTTAAAACCAATAAAGGAAAGGCCTTCCCTACGCAAAGCCTCATAGATAAGAACATTTACCTGCAATTGGCGGCAATGGAGGCTAAGCCATCAGTAGTAAAGCCTTCACAGCTGACAAGAACCAAAGATTTGAAATTTGCAAAAGAACGTGAAAGAAGCTCAAGGCTTTCATCAGAAACAACCATACGTTTCAACCTCAGCTCCTCAAGTCCCACACGGCTCTTAGCCAAAGCTTCAATCCAAGGATGCACAAAACCTCCCCATTCATGAGGAACCAAGTTAAAGTCAGCGAAATGAGGCTTTCCTTTCAGAGTTAAGGATTTGAGACATGGAAACCTCCCGATTAATCTCTCCGGATTGATGGCGTAGCAGTTTCCGATGAACACTTTTTGCCTACTAAACCTCTCGATCTTGTGCCATGATTTACAAACCAGAGATATCGAGTTCCTATCTTTGTGAGAAGCTATGGAGTCAAAAACATGCTCTATCACCTCGTCTGGGAAATAATTCATCTTCCAAACTCGATTTCAAATCCTAAAAGTCGGAAGAAAGATGAATTCACTTCAGTTCAGCTCAGTTCTTGAAAAATTCACCAGAACTTGAAAGACTCTGCAAGAACACAAGATTCATATTATACAAACCAGATCCTGAAATCTATAAACTAATAAACATAGGTTTTAAGTTCAGATCTACAGAAGAACTAATTAACTAGATCTACCTCGAGAAAATGAAGTCGTTGAACAAAACTCGCTGATGATTCAAGAGAAGAATCAGAAAATGTTGAAAAAATGATCAAGAATTATGAATCTGGATAAACTCAGGACTTTGCTTCAAAGTCCAATGATGATGAGATGATCAAAGATTTTGGATGAGAGAGAGAGAGATCACGCAAGCAAAGCAAAGCAAAGCCAAATGTCTTAAACTCTCTTCCTTCTCTCTCTCTCGCTCGCTTAAACTTTTTAACCAGAGGGAAAGCTAACCTAGCTGACTAAAAACTAACCATGGTTAAGTTTAGGTTAGGGTGGCTGATCCAACGGTGGAGATTGGTTCACGAAAGGAATCTTGACCGTTGAAGAGTGGTATGGTGTGCATGTGTTGCTACCACTGGTTACGAGGCCCCTTCGCTAAAGAGAAAGGGTGAAGTGATGTATTAGTGTCAGACTAAGGGACATTCAAAATGCCCTTACCTTTTTATTTTATTACGATATTACCCTAAAAAAGCTTTTAGAGATATTCTCTCCCAGACTCGCGAAAATCATGTTCGTTAATGGATTAATTAATTATTTATTCGTTAATAAAATTAGAATCGTTTTGATTGGTTTGAAAGTACAACAATTACCAAAAAAAATATCCACCGTACAGTTGTCTAGTACTGCATCAGATATATACAAACATATTCAGTTAATTAATAAAATAAACTCATTATTAATCAGTTAAATAAATTTGTTAATTGTGAGATAAACCAAAAGAAAAAAAGGAGAAGAACATAAGCAAGGATGGCTGAATTTTTTGTCTTCGGCCGAGGACACCATTCATGGATTTACGGAATTAGTTAGAATGTCATGAAATTTGATTTTTTCTCTCTTTCGTTTTTATTTATTTAATACTAGTTGTTTATAACCAAACAAATCCAAAAGCTAATAAAACTCCCATCTTTTTCAAAAAGAAGGTGGTGAGAGGTAGGGTTCAATCTCGATAAATTCGTAACTCTATTTTTGTGTCGATTTGGTAGATAAGAGATACTAAATTAATTTGGTGATTAATCATATTTTATATATATTTACTAGACAAAAATCAGTAAGAAAAATAAGATAGAAAGGAGCAAAAAGGTGGTATAGACTTCATAATCAAACTCAATAATAGACCCACTTGCAGATTATATTACATAGAGAGAGGGGAAGAATGAAGAGTACACAAACAGTATCATTGTTACTGGTTTAAAGATAAGAGTGATTAGGAACATATCTAATCAAAAATATATACTTATACTTGGCTCATTCATAAATAAAGCAACATTTAAAACAGTTTTGGAGTTTGAGCCTATTATCTGTTTTTTTGTTTTTTTTGATAAACGGTTTAACTTATTATCTTTTTGCGCCCACAAGTTTACCAATTGACCTACCACCTATCGAGAATCTTTTGAACAATAACTGAGTAATAGAAAATCAAGAAATCAATGTCCGTATAACTATGAAAATACCACCTATAAATTTCGTAAAAAATAAAATATGATGGTTAATAATGTTTTTTTTGTATGTGTGTGTTGTTGTCCACAATGTTAATTAAATTGTGTAAAAAGGGGATGGTGATGATTTCACCTCTCTTGACCCATCATATGCGACAATGGATGCCATGTGAACGCCACCTTTTAGTAATCATCTCCGTTTTCACCATCGACCCAAAAAATTTCACCATTATCTTTGCCTTTAGCTGACTCGGATAATGCCTAAATTAATACTGGTTTTACTGTGCAACCAACCTCCATCTCACCTTACTTAATGCGGGTTGATTATCTTAATATCCAATTTTTTCAAAGATTTAAAATGTTACATTTGTAATTGAAATTTTGATTAATCTTTTAAAACGATAAAAATTTCACAGATACCTAACTGTAAATACGGGAGAATGGGATATACAGAAAAACATATTCCGAATTTCAAAATTTTAGAATATCCAAGATATATAATCATCAGGTTGTCTCTATCCTCGGTAAAACTTTTTTTTTTCTTTTTCTTCTAGAACTCTTTATCTTTTCAATTTTTTCTTCAGCTTTTTGTTGGTTCATGAGATTCCTTTTCCTTTTCTTTTATCCTATGAATCCGAAGGCCAAATTCAAAGGCACAAAACGCAGAGACTCATAATGACGCATGTCTCACTTATTAATAATCTCTACATACAAACACCATCCTTTACACATCACCACCATACCAACAATACACATCCATATCATATCATATACACACACATATTGATCCATGTATGTATGTATCTCCCGATATGAGATTCGGAAAGGAACCCTTTATCAGTTCTCATTGTCACTCCCTTGTGGTCCAGTTTCTTTTGCATTGATAACATAAAGAGTTATAATTGATATTCTCCTGACACAATCTGCAACTCCTATAATTGAACTATACGAATCTATGTAGAATATAAACTAGGTTAAATACTACTAAAGGTTAAACGATATACTATCATGAGAAGATTCACTTCTACAGACTGCTGAGTCAATAAGATTCACCCTATATGTTAATAAATAAAAATACACAAGATTCTCACCAGCCGTATAGAATCACATCAAAGAATGACCTCGTGAACATAAAACAATCAAACAACTACAATTGAAGACAGAGCAATGAGAATGAGAACTGAAAGTTTCGATATTTAAATATCCTCCACATGAGAAGTGAGCAAAATAGCTACTAGAGATCTTGATTCTAGCCAAATCCCGTCTCATAAACCTTCTAGAAACTTGGGTTGCATTGCCAAAGAAATGCAATTACATGAACTAGTTTATTCGAAGACTTACTACAGGCTACATCACTATCTACTTCAACAATGTTCACTGCAATGCATCACCTACACAGCTTAAACAAGACTTCTAAGGATCATCCATGGCCGCCATTATTGTAAACCTTGTTACTGTCTCACACATCTCAACCCCTTAGTAGAAAGGAACCATTTCAATATTAGTTTCCTCTAACGTAAAGTCACAAGAAACGATCTTTAAAGCTTACACAGAATCGAGAAAAGATGACAATTTTATGCATCAACCGACATAGATCGGAAATCCCAAAATGCACATTGAATTGAAAAGCAATAACATCATACGATATATATAACCAACATTGGTTCAAGCATTCGAAACATTGGATAAATAATCACCGACCAGAGACAAACTCTCTTTAGAATCAAATGACTAAATCTTGCTTTTTTCTTAACACTAACCTCTTTATAGCTAAGTTTAAGAAGCATCACTATCGTCGCTGCTATCATCATCCTCGCCACGGTTAGTGATTTCATTGGAGATGTAAACTCCAGGCTGAATCGATCGTCTCCTAGTCCTCGATGGGAGGATATTATCCAAATCTACCTCTGCCAAAGGATCATCGGAAAAATCACTTTCGTCGTCTTCATCAAAACCTTCGTCATCATCATCATCACTGTCGTCTTCATCGTCACTTTCATCAACTTCGATCAATTTTCCTTTCCCTTTATCCTCTCTCGAAATGCCTTTACCTTTCCTATCAATCTCAGTCACAGCTCCGATCGAACAATCCTCTTCTTCTTCTTCTTCTTCTTCTTCTTCTTCATCCTCGTCTTCGTCTACGTCTCCATCTTCTTGCTCCTCTTCAGCTACAAGATCGCCGGTAGCGCCATTCGCATCCTTATCCGACATAGAACCAGCTGCTTTCTCCGGAGAAATCGATGATTCGATCCCAATCTTTTCCTCGGTGGAAGAATTCAGATTCTCGAGGCCGCTTCCATTAATTTCAGCGTCCTTGGATTCAGAATCAGTAGAATTCGACGAAGGATTAAGCTTTTGAGCCTTATTTACCACATTATCCTGGTCTTGGACATAGAGATCCGATTTCCGCTTTACTGGAAACGAGGACTCCTGTTGATTTTCAACATCCGCCATGGATGAATGAATCTTCTTAGAGAGAATCGTAGAGAGTTTGAGGACGATTCTGAGATAGGGCTTTGAGCAAACAGAAGCAAACCTGAAGCAAACTCGAGTCAATTTTGGTGGGTAACCCTAGAAGTTATTGTAGGGTTTCTCAATATATCTCTTTCTATTTGACCGTCCTTTTTCTCCTTACCTTCTTATTTGGACTTAAAACATATTGGCCCATTAGACAAGTAACACATTAGCCCATTAGCCAATGTTCTCTTGATTGGGCCTTTTTTTTTTAGCTGTGGCTATCTGTTACCAACGTACAAGATCTGGTTCAACATAAAAATTAAATTAGTAATAGTTCAATTTTTTTAACTGATAGTTTAGTTGATTAATTTGCTAAAATAACGGCTTAAACAAATAACCAAACCAAATGGTAATTTAATTCAAAACCAGACCGACAATTCATTGTGGTAATTCGGTTAGGAGAACGTGCGGGGAGATACTAAACCGGCCCAATGCTACGGTCTTTCCGGTTTGGTTTTCTACTAGATAGTATATATAAATGGAACCGGTTATCCAATTTGACAGGCAGAGAGGATTATTGATTGAAGTAGAGATCCATCGGAGAAGAAGACAGAGGAAGAGATTGAAGATCAATGACTTCGAGGTACTGGGTTGTGTCTCTTCCAGTGAAGAACTCTGCTTCTTCGTTATGGAATCGTTTACAGGAGCAGATCTCCAAGCATTCTTTTGATACTCCAGTTTATCGGGTACTCTGATTTTGCTCGATTTGGTCTCTTCGATTGAAAATATGGCGAGATCTTATACAATCTCGTCTTACTTTAGCTTTACGATATTAACACGATCTAATTTCGTGGATTTTGATATCAATTTCGCAGTTTAACATTCCTAATCTTCGCGTTGGAACCTTAGATTCTCTACTCGCCCTCGGCGATGATCTGCTAAAGGTAGTTTCATCTGATCAGAGAGTGGATTTTGCGTTTACCTTCTTCATCTCTCGATTGGATTATATTGAGAAATTTTGTGGGTAATGATGTATGATCTCTTGTGATGTGAAGTCAAACAGCTTTGTGGAAGGAGTTTCACAAAAGATCAGGAGACAGATCGAAGAATTGGAGAGAATCTCTGGTGTAGAGAGCAACGCTCTTACTGTTGATGGAGTTCCTGTTGATTCTTATCTCACCAGGTATATGTGATTTTCATCTCGCAAGGATTTAATTGCCATTTGGTTGTGATCGAATTCGTTAAAGAACGAAACTTTTTTTTTTGGCCTTAAGGTTTGTGTGGGATGAAGCTAAGTACCCAACAATGTCACCTCTAAAGGAGGTTGTGGAAAATATCCAGTCTCAGGTTGCAAAGATTGAGGATGATCTCAAGGTATTGAAAGCTTAAACCTTTAGTTTAATCGAAAAAAGGAAGCTTAAGCAGAAAGATTATCCGAATGAGTATGTTGGTATAAAAGTCTGCTTAATGCGAGTTTTCTTACGGTGATCAAATGAATTTCTTTGGTTCAAATGGTGATGTTAACGACTCTGATTGCATATAATATTCAGGTTCGTGTTGCTGAATACAACAATATCCGTGGACAACTCAATGCCATTAACCGAAAGCAAAGTGGAAGGTAAATTTTTATTCCTCATAATATTCATACTATGAGAACAAATTAGAAATTGTGGATTGTTTTGCAACAACATAAATTGAACTTTTGTTTTCTCATCTATCTGAATCTTGCTTGAAACATGTTCTACCACTTTAAGGTTTTAGAATAATACTAAGTGATTTTCCAGAATCATGCTGTCGGTCTTTATTGATATCTCTCTTCTTAAATTTTTAGTATCTTTGTGGCATTGTAACTGATCTTCCTCCTTTCTGTTTCAGCTTAGCTGTTCGTGACCTCTCAAACTTGGTTAAGCCAGAAGATATTGTCACGTCAGAACACCTCGTGACTCTCCTTGCAGTTGTTCCAAAGTATTCCCAAAAAGACTGGCTAGCATGTTATGAGACATTGACCGACTATGTGGTAAATTCTTGGCTTGTTGGTTTTATGGAATAGACCAATGGTAACACTAATAGTTTGTCACACGGTGATTTTAATCAATTTATATCGTAACTGCTTTCAGGTTCCTAGGTCCTCAAAGAAATTGTTTGAGGATAATGAGTATGCTCTTTACACCGTCACTCTCTTTACTCGTGTTGCAGATAATTTCAGGACAAGTGCCCGTGAGAAAGGGTTCCAAGTGAGTATTCTCTTCAAGTTAATGATTTTACCTCTAGAGTTTTCTTAGAAGATTGAAATGATTGTTTGCTAGTAGTAGATATTTCCTCCGAACCGATTTTATTCATTGCAAGTTGAGACATTTGGTTGATTCTCAAAGCTTTGTATGTTGTACACCATCCTCTTTTAGGTCCGTGATTTTGAACATAGCGTTGAAGCACAAGAGACTCGTAAACAAGAGCTAGAAAAGTTGGTTCAGGATCAGGAAAGTTTGAGAAGCTCTCTTTTGCAGTGGTGCTACACCAGTTATGGAGAGGTATCTAAACATTACCCTGTTTAGATGTACTCTTGTAAGATCATCTTAGAAATCAATACCCTTATCTGTTTTGATCATCGGTGTAGGTTTTCAGCTCCTGGATGCATTTTTGTGCTGTGCGTATATTTGCTGAGAGCATTATGAGATATGGTTTACCTCCAGCGTTCTTGGTAAATTAAGACTCCAAGCTTTGCTTTTCTAGAGAATCCCTCAACCCTGTTAACTCCCTGACCTTTCTTTTGTCATGCGTTATTTTTCAGGCATGTGTCTTGTCTCCGGCTGTGAAAAGTGAAAAGAAAGTACGCTCCATTCTTGAACGCTTGTGTGATTCTACCAACAGGTATGTTAAACTCTCTGCCTATTTTATCGCTCTAGGCGTAGGATACATGGAAGCTGTTTAACATTCAACTTCATATTGACCCCTTGAAGAAAATTGTAGGAATAGTTATGACCTTTATAACAAATAAATTGCAGAACTTTGAGGAGAAAACCAAGAACCAACTAAAACCAAACTTGTATTTGGTCCATACCTTACTGATTTAGTTTGTGTTTCATGAGGGCAAATTTCTTAATCAGATTTAAGCCGCTTTAGTCAAAAGACCATTTGGCCACAAAATCTAAGGATGGATTCATCAGTATGAGTAGTTTGATGAGATATCGATTTGCGTTTTTGAGTCTCATTGTATAAAAAAAATGCAGTTTATACTGGAAAAGCGAGGAGGATGCAGGAGCTGGAGGAGCCATGGCTGGTTTAGGCGGTGACTCAGAGACACATCCTTATGTGTCCTTCACGATCAACCTTGCTTAAAATTGATAAGAGAAGCTTTTGATACTTCTCCTTGTCTTTGCCTTCATCTGTTATATTTGTTTGTGTTCTATATATTTCATTTTTATTTCTCGTAATATATTTTGATTTTTGAAATAAGGTGGCACTCAAGAGAGATATTGCTGTAATTTTATTTGGCCGGAGTCTTTTTAGATTCCGGTGAGTTTCTGATACTTGTGGAGAAGAAAAGGTTATACAGTTGTTAAAAGCCTTTTGTCATTTTGTTACTTGGTTGATTTATTAAATATACTAGTGCAACTCTGTCTCCTTTTTGTCTCTTTGTTCTGGTCTGAATGATATAGTATTGGTTTTTATTGGTATTTTCAAAACGATGTCGGAATGTTCTGGAGGTTAGCAATCATACAAAATGGTAAACTTTGTAGCTGACTCAGTTAACATACCTATAGCTGAGTGAAGATGTTAAATCTGGCAATTCGGAACAAAAGGATATTTTTCTCTTACAAACTATTTGTTTTTTGTTTCCACTTTACGAGTTTCAACCTTTTTTAAGCCAACTATACGTTTTACAACTGCTGTTCTTTTATTTTCCAAAATTAGTTATCAATCAGAAACATAAAAGTCACTAAGATGATATTAAAAATACTACATTGTAGGGAATCATACTTTATTGTACTTAACATAAACAAAATATGCAGACACATAAGTAGATCAGTAACAACGTAGTATATGCTAAGTTCGTGAGATTAAGAAAAAAAAACTCTCGGAGGAGTAATGATGCTTTAAAAGCGAACCACAAAGATTACAACATCAATAAAATAGAAACCTAACGAGCATTGATTCGTCAATACATAGAAAGCTACAGATCCCAACAATGACCAGAACCAAAGAAAGATCAGGACGCAGTGTCATCGAGCTGCCTGCAATCTTCCCATTAAACAGTCCTGAGCTTGGACCAGGTGCGTCTGCTTCTGGAACAGGAGAGGTCGCCATATCTACTGGCCGGTCTTTGGTCGGTGAAGGAAAAAATGAAGACATATCTGGTGCATTGACATATGGTACAACAGCAGGAGAAGCTGAGATTGTGGATTCACTGCAAACCAGAGTCCATTGAACCGATACAACGATCAAGAGAAACACGGAAATTGAGAAGCTAGAAGACAGAGCCATAGGTGTTTCTTTTTCTTCTGTTCTGCAAAAGAAATATCTTTTTCCAAGAGACTGACTATAAATAATAGAACAGAGAAGAAGACATATCCTTTTGTTCCCATGTATGTGCGTGTCTTACTGAGAAACAAAGAATTGAATAAATGTGTTCACGGACCGAAGTATGGGACCTTAACTCTTTCACATGCCTATTTTTGGTTTCTTCCTCTTAAGTCATGTGATTTCATTTACCTCTTTTCATTTCCACCACCTAAAGGAGTAATAAGTAGAAAGATTTGTCTGAAAAACACATTTCTAAAGTAAATGAAAGCGGTGGAGACTTAGGGAAATCCACGATAAGGCAATGAGCTTTTAATGGATCAAAAGTCTTGCGAAGATGTAGGATAAACAAGTGCTAATGATTCATAACATAAGATATTTTTGTTGTTGTTCGGTATAAGAATTACATAAAGATTTGATTAGGAAGCTTGCAAATAGATAGATTCAAACAGAACAATGAGGCTAAATATGAAAATTAATGAATCCTTCAGATTTTTTTTTTTTTCGTTCTTTCTCAAAATAAACATACAAATGGCTCGTGGCTATAGCATGTAACCTGCAAGCTTTGTTGATCTTTTGCTGCAGACACAAATAGTTTGACAAGGTCTTGGAATAATTTACCAGCTCGTTCTTGTTTGAGCTTTTAGAGAGTAAAAGAATTTGATGATGACCATGATGATGCTACAACAGTCTAAGATGAGCGGTATCATTTAACCGTTTTACCTGCCAACCAGTTTTCCACGAATGCTGTAACACGGTCACAGAGGAATCCTCCACACAGATCTTATGTGTCATTACCGGGCTGCATCCGAGTATACCGGTTAGCAGACACTTTATAGGTAAAGAGTGTGTGAAAACTCCAATGCAGTTCGAGTGTTGAGAAGAGGAACTCTTGATGTTTATATCACCTAAGTGTTGTTCATCATTATGATGATTAAATATCTCTTCATTAGCCTCGTGATCACCGGTTGTATTCATCACCTGAAACCGGCTCTTCCCAGATTTCTTCCTTGTAAGACTTGGACGATGAATAGAGGTAGCTAGCGAGAACCCTCGGGCATTGCTGTGATGTGTAGATGGAAGAAGATCAGACCTGAGCTTCTCTGAAAGTCCTGAGACTGTCCCATTCAAAAACTGAACCATTCGAAACTCAACTTGTCTGAGTGATTCACCAGATGGAGCTGAGAAATCAGGTTGGCATCTTTCTATTAAGCTTAGAGTTTCCGGTGTGTAGATCTCTGATCTATGGCAGCTTTCCCAATCCCCTAAACTCATCTCAACAATGGCATCCGAGAATTGTACATGCTCCTCGAGAAAATTCATTTCCTGCATCAAGTAAACAAAACCACATTTCTTCTTACAAAGGATCCTAACTACTAACTAGTTTCATCTAAGTATTAAAGATGCTGAATGATTCTATAATTGCTAAGAAACACAACAGACCTTCTCAAAGTTTTCTAAGAATCTTACAAGACTAACAGAAAGATTCAGGCTAGTTTCGTCTCATGAGTACTACTTAATATTGCAGAATTGGTTTCCAATTTCAAAGCCGTTAGATCTAAAACTGAGAAATCGAAGAGTATAAACCTGGCAAACGGAAACGGCCATGGATCTAGCACGATCAAGAGGCGAGGAGAAGACGGAGGTGAATCGAACACCTTCGGAGTTAAAGAAGACGGCGAGAGCTCTCGCCTGGCGTTTTCCGTTAGGGGTGAGAGATGCCACGTGGCACCTACCTCCAATCAGATCAGGCCTGAGATTGAGATCACACTCACCGTGGCTGATAAAATAGACCTCCGTCACGGCGGAGCGATCGTGTTCCGCAGCGGCGGAGATACGGGAGAAGAGATGCGGAGGAGGAGGAGGAGTAGGTGGCGCGAGGACGTTGTAAGGGTCCCATACTTTGATGGAAGGTCCGATTCGAGGCGTTCCAAGAGAAGAGAGCTGAGGAGATAAAGGAGAAGCAGAGGCGTGACATGGAAGCATCTCAGGCTCTTGCTCGAGAACCTTCTTGACCAAAAGATTATCGAGCTCGATTCTTCTGTTTAATCCGCCATTAACACCTTCCTCTTCTTCTTCTTCTTCTTCTTCTTCTTCTTCTTCTACTTCCTCACCTTCACTCTCTGCTTCTTCATCTTCTTCATCGAGTATTTGCGAAGATTGTGACGAACCCATCGTCTTAGTCTGAGTGCTGCTCGGAAAATACAGTATCGAGCTTAACCCGATAGACTAACATCGAAAACCATTTTCAGATCTGATGATGGTTGAGGCGAAAGCCTCCATATCAGTTAGAGGGTTTATACGGGGCTTGGCCCAAATTATATTCACTTTAATTTAAGATGGGAAAAGAAAAACAAGTGTAATAATAACAAGGACAAAAGGAAATGAGAATCACCTTCCCTTACCATTTTAATATAGTGAAAATTAAATTTAGTCAAATTATCCTACTCTATATCGATAATTGTATTGACATGTTAATATTAAAAATGAATTAACATGGAGACTTGTAATTAACCAAATTAATCTGATTTTTTTTATTGTGTTCTAGTTCCTACGAAAAGGAAGGCTAGGGAGCAGTGTTCCGGACTTACGGCGGTGTAAATTTTTGTTGTTTTGTGGATTACTTTCTTATTTACCAAAAGAAGAATTTTTTTATTTTTTTTAATATGTGGGTGTATTAATGTAGATTTTTTTTTGTTTTTAATGTGTAGATTTTAAAGGACAATGGCCTCGTTGTACCAAAAAAAAGGGACCATTGCATCCGACATCTTTTATCCGAATTCATCTTGGAATATTTATTCAAGATACTCTTTTATTCATGTATTTTTCTTACTTAATCGGTTAATCCAATGAATTTTATTTTATCTTTATTAAAAATAAAATAAAAATAGTGTAGATAACTAGATATTACAAGAAAGAATTGATATCTTCCTTCAGTGATGTTTTGATAATTGTGAATATTTATAGCATTTTTTTAAAATAAAACATTATAAAAATAGTCTAATCTAAAAAAATACAAGTTTGTCACTACAATTAATATGATACATCAAAATTTAAGTTATAATAGTCCGGAATTCTTACCTAAAATTTTTAAAAAATTATATTAAATATTAAAATGTCCATTTCCTATGAGCATTTGCATAGCTATTTGAAATTGTATAATTGTCCACCAAATTACACAGCTTTTGTTTGATTAAAAATCGCAAATTTTGTAACTTATAAACTAACGGTCAGATTTAGCGTTGGTAAATCATCTTCCTAAGCTTTGACATACCCTCTCACTGAAATAATTCTGCAGACCAAAATAAAACAGAGCCAGAGAAAGAGCTGGCAAAAAAATATGTGGATGTGAGAGTCGGAAAGCAAAAATAGTCACGAGAAGCAAGTCGGTAGTCTTAAAAGAAGGAAATAATAGTGACCTCCATATTGAAATCCCCCCAAAATCGTAACTTTTTAGGGTTTTCAGCTCTGAAATCTCTCATTCTCACTCTCTGTATCTTCTTGCTCTTATCATTTTTCTTAGATTTTGCACTTTTTCTTCTTCTTCACAAGATCCTCGTGATTCCACATTAACGCCTCCTTTTAGAAATCTCTATGTATTCGTTTCTCTCGCCTTGTCTCCTTTTGAGGTTCATTCAAGCTTTCTCTCCAAAATTCGAAACTTTTTTTATCCACTCTCTCTTTTAACATGAACGGCGACGGTGTTTGGCTTAACGGCGGCGGAGAACGATCTCAATCTGATAACAATGGCGGCGAGAACGATGGAGCGGCTCCGTCGTGGGTCAGAAACCCAGAAGGAGATTGGTTCAATAACCCACAACAACATCTACACGAATCTCAAATCCTCCATAGTAATAACCAAAATGACTTCCGATTTAAAGGTGGCTTTCCTTTAAATCCTTCTGAGAATCTGCTTCTCCTTCTTCAACAATCGATTGATTCTTCTTCTTCTTCTCCGTTACATCCTTTCACACTCGACTCCACTTCACATCAACAAGAACAGTCTTTCTTAGCTACAAAAGCTTGTATCGCTTCTCTCCTTAGCGTCCCCACCAACAACAACAACACTTTTGATGAATTCGGCTTTGATTCTGGTTTCTTAGGACAAATCCATGGAAATCAAACTCCGAACTTAATGAGTTTCTCTGGAGTGGATTTTCTCACTTCCCGGTCAATTCCAGCGCCGGAAAACAGTACCGGATCATGTGGATTGAGTCCTCTGTTTTCAAATGGCGTTTTCGAAAACAGAGCAAAGGTTCTGAAACCGTTAGAGGTGTTGGCTTCATCTGGCTCGCAGCCAACGTTGTTTCAGAAACGAGCTGCAATGCGTCAGAGTTCGAGTAGCAAAATGTGTAATTCGGAGAGTTCTTCTGAAATGAGGAAATCGAGTTACGAGAGAGAGATTGATGATATCTCTGGATTGAATTACGAATCTGATGAACATAACAAAGCTAAGAAGAAAGGAATGCCAGCTAAGAATCTTATGGCTGAGAGAAGAAGAAGGAAGAAGCTTAATGATAGGCTTTACATGCTTAGATCTGTTGTTCCCAAGATCAGTAAAGTAAACAAGTTTCTTTCTTTGTTCTCCTCTGTAGATCTTCTGTAAATTCTTGTGTCCTTAATTTTGTTCTCCTTTAAATGCAGATGGATAGAGCATCAATACTTGGAGATGCTATTGATTATCTTAAAGAGCTCTTACAAAGAATCAATGATCTTCATACCGAACTAGAATCTACTCCACCGAGCTCATCAAGCTTGCATCCGTTAACACCAACCCCACAAACGTTATCTTACCGTGTTAAGGAAGAGTTGTGTCCATCTTCCTCCTTGCCTAGTCCTAAAGGCCAGCAGGCAAGCGTAAGAATCAATAAGCTCATTTGTAGTTGGTGGACTTAAGCCGTGTTTTGTAATTTTCTTTGTTTGATATACTAATTCGGTTTGCTTTTGGCAGGTTGAGGTTAGATTGAAGGAAGGAAAGGCAGTGAACATTCACATGTTTTGTGGTCGTAAACAAGGTCTTTTACTTTCCACCATGAGAGCTTTGGATAACTTAGGATTGGATGTTCAACAAGCTGTGATTAGTTGTTTCAACGGTTTTGCTTTGGATGTTTTCCGCGCTGAGGTAATATAGTTGTTAGTATGATAGCACTCAAAAGTATAGTTATTTTGAGAGAATAATTAGTATATACTTGTAATAACAAGTTTTGTTTTTCTTTCTAATTAGCAATGCCAAGAAGGCCATGACTTGTTACCTGAGCAAATCAAAGCAGTGCTTTTAGACACAGCAGGTTACGCTGGTTTGATTTGATTGTGAAACACAAGGAAGCATCTGTGTGGAATAGAGCTACTAGATCTTAACTGTTTTAACTGTTTTGTTGTAGCTTTCAATATACTTTAATTTCAACCTTTTTAGCAAATGCCATTGTATCTCAATAATTTGTCTTGGCTTTTCATATATGAGTTGATTTTCATTGATATATAAAAGGATTAAGAACTGCAATTTACTCAGATAAATCTTTTGTTTTTTTTTCATGCTTCCAGTTCCAAATACATCATCAAAGGAAGTGAGGAAGCATGATCTATATATGAGAGATCAAACTTTGAAAATCAGGAACATATCTCATACATGAATTATCAGGATGTTGGAATATTGAAAAGAAAGATTTTGTTTGGGGATTGTACTCTACTAGTTTGCTAGCCCAGGGACTTGAGAATAATCTATTTTTGTTCATGCATATAGCCACCGATGTCCAAATATCTTTAATATTACTAACAAAATATTAGGATATTGAATGTTACAATTTATAATGAAAAATAACCTAAATTTTATTCAATTTTTCAAAATAACTTTTTCTAATAGAGATACATTTTCTTTTCTTTCTTTATTTGTTTTATATCTATTTTTGAGAGATACATTTTTATCTTAAACTTCATAAGAAAAAATTGTGATGGGCCGATGAGAAATGTTTTTCCATCTATTATTTACCCTCACCAATAAAATTTGTAAGAAAATCAGATTAAAATAAAAAACTTTTAAAAGCTGAATGATATACTTATTTGATAAAAGAAAAAAAGAAAAAAAGAAAAAAAGAAAAAAAGAACTGGAAACGAAATAAAAGATATTCCAATTCGGTTTCAATTGTCTTCTTTGAAACACATCTCAAGATAAAATTTTGAGAATCAATTATCGAATAATTCTCTTTTAGTGGAGAATAGTGATGAGATAAACAGTAATAAGTCAAATACGGAATCAGATCCGTTGGTGGCTTGCTTCGAATTTGTGTTTTTATGGTTTTTCTACTTTTTTTTCTTAGCTCAAGAATTTAACCAAAAATTCACTTTTTTCTTTTATTAGTATTTTTTAAATTGATTAAATAGAGACACTACACAGCAATGAATGCTCGTTGGTTCAACTCCGCATTTTTCTCCGCAGAAATAGGAAAATATTAAAAAAAAAAAAAATCTCATTCATTTGTGAGTTTGAGATTCTCTTGTCGTGAATTCGTTAATTCTGGAAAATAAAAACGATTTGTTAATCAAAGAAGAGGATGATTGGCACATGAAAAGCTATGGTCATGTTTCTGACTAACTCCAATAAACAAGAACAGGGCTTCTCAAGAACGTCGCAGACGCATTCTCTGTTTCTTTCTCAATCCATTTGAGTTTGTGTCGCAGATTCATCAATGTCGCTTCTTTCATCTCGGACTGGACGAGATCGTCAACGTTACGACAACAATTTCCGTCTCGTTTCTGGGTACAACAAATATCAAAAACTTCTTCTTCATGATTCCTAATTTTGCAAATCTTGATATTTTCAAGAAACCCCAAAACCAGAAAACAAATTGTTGATTTCTTATTGTTCCTCTACACATATGAACAGATGCATTCCGTATAGGCTGATTAAAGTTGACGTAAATGAAGAAGACACAAGCGTTGACTTTGTAAACAAACTTGAAGTTCTTATGGTTTCATCTCCTAATCGTCATGATCTTGTCTTCCCAAAGGTTTTTTTTTTTATGTTTGAAAATCTCATTCTTTACTGTCATTTCCAAATGCCCATTTTGAAACAAGTTATTTTTTTGTGTATAATCAGGGAGGATGGGAAGATGATGAGACTGTTCTTGAAGCTGCTTCTCGTGAAGCCATTGAAGAAGCAGGAGTTAAAGGAATACTTAAAGTAAGTTTTCAGCTTTTCAAACAAAACAAAACTAGATTCGAGCTTAGATGTGTTTTTGTTTTCAGGAAGTTCCTTTAGGAGTTTGGGAATTTAGAAGCAAAAGTAGTAGTGTGGAGGATGAATGTTTAGGTGGATGCAAAGGATATATGTTTGCATTAGAGGTTACCGAAGAACTCGAGGATTGGCCAGAGCGAGAGAATCGCGATAGGAAATGGGTAAAAAACCTCAAAACTCATAAGTGTTGTTGTTATTAACATATAATGTCGAAATGGCTCGTAGTTTTTGAACTATGTGATTACTCAAAACTTTGCAGTTGAATGTTAAAGAAGCATTGGAGTTGTGTCGGTATGAGTGGATGCAGAGAGCACTTGAAGAGTTTTTAAGAGTAATGGAAGAAGAAGGAAGATTGAGAACAGAGGAAGAGACAGTGCAGGATTCTTCAAAGCTAGAGGAGTGTCAAATAGATCCTTGGTACTGTTTTGTAGTTAATTAGTTTTTCATTTTTTTTTTAGCATTTGGATTCAATTGAAAAGTTTCTTCACTAATGTAACCAAATTGAAACATGAGAAGCAAAGTGACTTCAGACACATGTGATATGATTTATCTCTTATCTTTGTCTGTTTTATTCTTTTAAAGTGATGAAGATAGAATTGTCTTTATATGCAATTTTGCCACCAAATGCAAGAAGACAAAGAACACTGAAGAGAAATCAACTAGTCACACGCAGATCAATGCTTAAAGTCCTTAAAGTCCAAATCGCTAAGTATATATATGTCACATGCTCTACCATTGAAAGTTTAGTTAGGTTTCTTGACATTTGTTCAGTTCTTGTCTGAATCTATAATGACTGTGTCCTTGTCACCACTTGGCTTGGCAGTTGGCTCCATACATTCCTCAAAGGCTTGCCTTTTTCTTTGCTTCTGCGTAATGTAATGTAGCAAAGTGTGGAAATTTTTAAGCAAAAGGACAAAAATGGAGAAAATATGAAACACTTTCTTGTTTCTACTGACACGGTTTACGAAGGAGAAGTAAGACTTTAGTGTTAAAAAATTGTAACTCCCAACTAATTCCTTTTTATTTAATGCCAAAGCCAAAAAGACATCAATCAAGTTCACACACTTTTGCCCTTCTCTCCCTATATATAGATTATTGCAGCCTAAAGATCCTCAAAGAGACTTAGAGAGAAAACCATTGATCTCTGTGTATTGTGAACATGTTGAAACCAAGAAACAAGAGCAAAAGCAAACAAGAGAAGAAGTCACAAGAAGTGAAGTATCTTGGAGTGAGGAGGCGTCCATGGGGAAGATATGCAGCTGAAATCAGAAACCCTTTTACAAAAGAAAGACATTGGCTTGGAACATTCAACACAGCCGAAGAAGCTGCATCAGCATATGATGTTGCTGCTCGCTCCATCAGTGGCTCTTTTGCTAAAACCAACTTCTTCTACACTGAAAACATCTCTTTACAAAGACAACCACAACACTTGTTACAGTCATCATCAGACAAAGATTTTGCTAACCCAATTGAGTCTGTGGGACCTGATGTGAGTTTAGGAAGTTCTAGTTTCTGTTTTCTTCAAGATCAGCCACCAGAGAACAACCGTTTTGTTCCTGGTCCAATCTCCTCTTGTTTGCAAGAACAACAGTTTTTTCCTAATAGTACTAACAGTTTCCCACATTGCTGTGATGATCATCATGATGTTGGTAGAAGCAAAGAGATTTCGTTACCTTCTTTGCCAAGCAGTTTATTTGGTCATCAGGACAACACCGATGCAGACCAGATGAAGATTGGTTTCGTTCTCAGTGATCAACCTCATTGCTTTGAGTATGACTACACCGAGAATTATCTTCAGAGTTTTCTCAAAGATGTCAATGGAGATCCTACTCAGATTATTGGATTTTCTTCTTCTTCTTCTTTCATCTAATTCGAATCAGCTATATCACCTTTCAATCTTTTGTATTGTTGACGCTTTTGCTTCTCTTATAAGCTGTATAAGCAGTTTCAATACCAATCCTCCTCTTATGTAATAGAAAAAGTATTGTAAACCAGTGAATGTAACATGTTTTTGAATCAAGTTTATTACTATAAATTATAGATCACGAATACATAAACTCGGGAACTACAATTATACATTCCGAATCATATAGCAGTAAAAAAAAATGAAGCAGACATCAAAAGTTGAGTCTTCACTTCCAGTTATTGGCAACAATGTCAGCCAAATCAACAACTCTCTGCGAGTAACCCCATTCATTATCATACCAAGCAATCACTTTAACCATATCATCTCCCATAACCATTGTGAGAGCAGAATCAATAGTGGAGGATACATCAGAGCACCTGAAGTCAACAGAGACAAGAGGCTCATCACAGACGTCGAGTATACCTTTAAGCTCTTTCTCAGCTGCATCTCTGAAAGCAGCATTGACTTCTTCAGCAAAAGTCTTCTTGGAGACTTGCACGACCAAGTCAACCACTGAGACGTTTGGAGTTGGCACACGCAATGCGATTCCATTAAGTTTTCCTTTGAGGTTAGGGAGCACTAGAGCCACAGCTTTGGCTGCTCCTGTAGATGTTGGAACAATGTTTAAAGCCGCTGCTCTTGCTCTCCTTAGATCACGGTGACTCGCATCTAACAGCCTTTGGTCACCAGTGTATGAGTGAGTAGTTGTCATTGTACCCTTTATGATCCCTACAAAGTTTAACACAACACAAAACTTGCTCAGCTTTCTACAAGATTGCAACATACAACATTTCAACTTTCTTGTTCTTCTTATGTTATTATGCTTACCGAATTTTTGGTCAAGAACCTTGACGAATGGAGCAAGACAGTTAGTAGTACAAGAAGCGTTGCTGATGATTGTATCTTCATGGCTGTAAAGTTCAGCATTGACACCAACAACATAAGTTGGGATATCACCTTTTCCAGGTGCAGTAATTAGAACCTTCTTGGCTCCAGCCTGAAGGTGCTTACCAGCACCATCTCTGTCTACAAACACTCCGGTTCCTTCAATGACCAAGTCAATGCCTAATTCCCTAAACATCATCACCAAAGTTAGATTTAGCTAAGTTGAGCAATCTGAAAGATATGGGAAGTGTTTTTTTTTTCTCTTAAACTTACCCCCAAGGTAGTAATGATGGGTTACGATTAGATACAACCTTGATGATCTTTCCATCAACAGAGAGAGCAGAATCTCCAGAAGGTTTGACATCAGCGTCAAAGATTCCAAGAGTTGAGTCGTATTTGAGGAGATGTGATGCTTGTTTGACACCACCAGTGTCGTTAATGGCAATGACATCAAGAGGAGAGTCCTTACGACCATGCCAACACCTCAAGAAGTTCCTACCAATCCTACCGAACCCATTGATGGCTACCTTTATCTTGGCCTCGGTCACTCCTTTCCTGTATCCACCATTGCTTCCCATCTATAACACAGAACAAAAAAAAACGTATATGGTTCACAAAACTAAGAAAAAAAGATGCAGTGATGGCAGATCATAGCATGCAGGCTTGTTCTTGATAGATAGATAGATAGATAGATAGCTAGATAGATCTACAACGGTAAGGGCAATAGACACAAGAGACAGCTCTTGAGTTTACAAGATTGTACCATAAGAGAGGAGTAGGGAAAGAAAGGAACTCACTGCAGAAGTCTGGAAGCTGACGAAGGAAACAAACTCATCTGAAGAAGACTTCTTAGCAAAGGGAAGAGAAGAGGAGGAGTTTCTAAGTCCTGAAAACTCAGTGAAACCCTGAAAAAGAAAAACATGAGATGATGATCAAACTTCTGAAGTGAAATGAGATGATGAGGCAGGAGAAAATGAAACAAAACCTGAAGAGATGGTTTGGCCACAGAGAAAGTAGCCGAAGCCATGGCTACCAGAGAGAAAGTTGTGTATAATGTAGCAGAAGAGGCAGAAAGTAATGTGGAAGCAGAGAGTTGTAATATAGGAAAATATAATTGCTGAGTTGGAGGCAAAGAAGATGAGATTCTGGATAGGCTTTTTCATACATTTGTATGGTTGTGGTTTGATTACTCTCTTCCCTCCTCACGTTTTCTATGATTCACACATCTTTTTTTCTTCTCCCTTGGGCTTCACAAGTGGATGGGCTTCTCCATCCTGCGGTCACAATTTTTGTACAGTATATCATCTATTTCGACATACCTTCTTTGGACCATTGAGAAGTCAACAAGATTTTCTCTGACATATCTTTGCTGCAAATGAGAATCTCAGACACGTTTCGGACCACTTATACTACATAGAGCTTGTATAGAAAAATATCTTCATATATAGTACATAGAGATAATATAGGAAAATATCTTCATATAATCTAAAGCCATTTACATAATTACTCCTATAGTCTTTGTGGTCAGAAAAAAGATGTGTGGCCATTATCTTTATATATCAATATCAGAAAGTGCCAACCCTCTACTAAGCATCCGATCAAGGATGTAAATGCTTTCTCGGGACGATCTTGGTTCCGGATGTAATGATGTACCTCGGCCACAGCAGCACGTTTGGAGTCCCATGCCAAACAAATAGCAGAGACTAGAGCCGAGTTGATACTACCAATCTTTAGAAGGACAAAGCCTTGGTTCTATTTCCAATAATTTGATGGTTAACATTAATCTGAGTGAATGAAATGTGTATTTAGGAAATGAGATGTGTATTTAACGCTAGCTGTCCATTGCTCTAATCAAAATACAAAACTGAACCTAGTTATCCACAATACTGAGGTACACACTTCCCATGGAACAGAGACTTAAAGAGATAAAAAATGATGAAATAAAATTAAAGATCAAAGGATCATTCTTGCTTATCAATCATATATCAATAAGAGTCAGAGCAAGCTTTGCATCTTGAGAATAGTAACAAGATCAAGTAGATTCATTCATAAGATCAGTGCAAGCTTTTACATCTTGAGGATAGTAACAACAACAATCATTACCCCATAATTCTAGTGTAACAAGAGATGAGAAATTAAAAAGAAGAAAAAAAAAAGATCAAACCCTGAGAATTTGCAGCTTCGTTGAGAAAGCAATAGCGACCCAATCAGGCTGAGAAGAGGACCATTGTAGCTGCTCAATCTCAGCACCAGCTGTGTAAGCAAGAATAGGGTCAAGACCACCTTCAACATGCTGTCCCATAGAAGAAATATCCCAAATCAAAGCTTGAGAATCATCTCCAGCAGTACAAATGTGGCAAGAGCTATGAGGAGCCCAAGCAATGGCATTAACACTAGCTTGATGTCGTTGAAGCTCCACCACAGGAAGAGCTGGAAAACGAATGTCAAGCACCACAACTTTAGCACTGTCCATGATAATGGTAGCCATATACCTAGGATCCTGCTTATTCCAACCAAGACGCACCAAAGGAGTATCAGGCTCAGAGCTTTCATAGATAATCGTCGAATGTTCCTTATCACGAAGATCAAACACCCTAACGGAGCCATCAGCTGAAACAGAAGCAAAAACTCCAACCCCACCCCAAGCAATGTCGAACACTTCCTTATCATGTGCAATTAGCTGAGTATCAACAGCTTCACGCTCAATATCCCAGATTGTGCAGGTCGTATCAGTACTAGAGGTACCAATTCGACGCGGCTCAGCTTCGTTCCAATCGAAAGAAGTAAGAGGACCACAAAACTCACTGTTCTTATTGCTGTTAAGGCAAGATTTGAGCTCAACACGAGAGTGATCATCAGCGATTCGCCATAGACGAAGGAAATCGCTTGAAGTAGCGAGAAGATCAGGTCGCTGACAATCCTTATCAGGGATGAAAATGGTCTTGGTAGGTGGATAAGGATGCTCGAAGGAGAGGTTAGGATCGGAACGGATCTCGCCATTGGATTCATCGAGCTGCACAATCTCGACTCGGTTTGGGTATTGTTCGAGGAGACTGGTGATAGCGAGACGGTACTTCTTATCACGACGAACGCTCCAATTCATAGCGTAGATGTGCCATGGCGCTTCGTATGTGTAGATCTCTGAACGCTTCTGCTGCTCATCGGAACCATCTTGATTCGGATCGCTGCTCGTTCCCATCGTGAATCGATTTTCCGAGCAGAAACCCTAGGAATCGCCTCCGCTAATTCGGATTCTCTCACTCACTGATACAAAATGGATATTCCATATTTTTTAAAGCGAATTATTTAATTCAAATTATATTCTAAACCATTAAAACGCCAATAAACGATGCCGTTTAAGGAAATAGAGAACCTTGGACTTATCGTTATCTCCGTCTTTTAACCAAAAGATTTTCTCGGGAAAATAAAACCAGAGAAACTAGCAACAAAAAGATGTTTAGAATCCTCAAAAATTACAACACAAATTGTTTAGCCAAAACACATAAAACAAAAGATATAACTGTTGGAGAAGAAGAAAGAGACAATCTTTTTAATGTTCTATAGAAAGCAAAAACTTAAATTTCTCTTCTTTTTAACTTCAAGCTCTTGTTGATCTTATGCCACATATCCCCCACCGTATCGATCACCAAAAGTATTCCACTTTAGTCAGAATCCTCGTAAACTTCAGTATCTGATAACTCATCAAATGTCCTCATGTCAAGCTGGTAACGAAGCATACCACCAATCCCACCAAAACCTCTGCAAAACTGTGACCCTTCTTGGGATTTGTTTGTCACAAACTCAAGAGTGCACCCAAAACGTTTGTACTCATTTGCAAACCATTCGAGCAGAGGCATCTTGTCCTGAACTTCTAGCTCAGCGTTAGTCTCTGAATCATGGAAGTTGCTTGTATCGGACTCTTGATCTTTCCCAAAGTGTTTCACCACAATTTCTCCTGTCGTGCTGTTCTTTAGCTCGTACCTGTTTATATCCAGATTCTCCCACACAATAAGGGTTTCGATAGCACCCATCTCTAGAGCCTTTAGAGTATCGTCCACACCGAAAACATATTTCCCAGTATCTTGACTTATCTCCTCAAAGTACTTCCCAATCAGTTTCTTCTCCTGTATGAACTTCACATTAGATAGAATCTCAGCAGACAGCTCAATTGCTTGGTTGAAACCGTTTTCACCTCCGTAAGAAACATCAACAACATTCAATATCTTGGCTTGAAGACGAGGATCAAACAACTCTGACTGACTGAGCTCGGTTTTGAAATCAGCTGAACCAGCAAGAATGAGACCCGAGACATTAGGCTGACTTGTAGCTGGATTGATGTAAAACTGTGTAGCAAGCTCAGCAGTTTTCCTAACATAGTTGTGTCTCTTCTCCATCCTAAGACGAGCAAAACGAAGCGCAGATTGTCCTCCTCTTCCGTGCTTCTTCGGGAGATCAACAGTAAACTTGTGAAGAACCTCTCTAGTATTCCCACTCAAAGTACCAAACAGTGTTCCATTACCATCCATAACGATGAAACCGAACTTGTCATCAGACTCAAGAAGCTCATTCAATGCCTCAGTATGGAACTTATTGTCACAAAGGTACAAGGAAGCATTAATCGGCCTAAAGGGCTCGAAATCAAAAGTCACTTTCTTCTCTTTACCATCATCATTAACAATGGTGCCGGTATAGAGAACAAGGCCGTTTGTAGGAACCTTGTTGTAGAGCTTCAATCTCTGTTGAGCAGAAGTAATGGCAGACAAAACAGATTGACGATTGACACGACTCTTAATGTTTGAAGCAGTTCCATACTCATCACCAAGCATCTTAGTGACACGAGAGACCTGATCACGAGGAGGCATAATAAGAGAGATCATACTCGTTCCATTACCTCTTGCTGATTCAAGACCCTTGATTAGTTTCTTAATCTTCCAGATCTCGATGTTCGTATCAGCCTCCTCTGCCATTTTTTTCTCTTCTCTAGTGGTCGAAAATGGAGAAGGAGAAAGCAAGAAACGACCCAAACTACACCAAAAAAAATAACAAAATCAGATACTGATGAATTTAACTTGTCGTCGTCGTCTTAGAAGACTACGAAATCGAATTGAGATAGTAAAACCTAGGCTTCTACTGAAGAAAATATGGAACCTTTTTCAATAAACTGTTATCGAAAAGATTACAACGATGAACAGATTCAACGATCGAAATTGAGGAAAAGTACGTTATCAGCGACTCCGGCGGCCTCTCCTCCCAGTCACAGAAAAATGCTGGTCCGCTTAGGGTTTTCCCAAATTCATCCCTCAATCAATCAATCACGTGAAACTCACGTGCAGGAATCCGAATTAATTTCGTTTTTTTCTTTTAACGCGCGACTTCATTTCAATTCCTAGAAAATACGAAAAAGATATTGGGCTTCATCTTAACTCTAAAGGCCCAATTAGTCAGCTGCGTTCGTTCACGATGGATGGAAAAATCAAAGGTCTCTACCAGTTAGTACTTAGTTCCATTAATTTATCAAGGAAATTCTCTATAAATTAATGAGGGAAAAATGTCAACAATGGATGTAAAAATTACTAATCTTCTCATCAGATTAATCTAAAAGAAATGCCTTTAGGTTCTTCATGAGGTTCTTTCCCCATCCTACTGTACATCAGAAACAGAAAATTGACAGAAATGAAGAAGAAGATGCATTGATTCATATGATGTTTAGATTTGGATCGTTTCGATGAGAATCCGCAAAATCTCTCACTAATCGCTTCAATGCTCGACCATGTTTCCCTTGCATATGACCTCCTCCTGAACTGTTATTGTTTCCAAAATTGCAGCTCTTGTTCTCAAGGTAATCGATCCCTGCACCTCCAAGAGCTTCTGACCATTCCCTTACTATGCTTTCTGCTTCTCCTTGCTTTAAATACTCGCTTGGAAGTGCCCACACCTGAATTCGAGAAAATGGCCATTAGAACAAACAAAAACAGACGCAGTGTTCGATTTTTAATGTGAACAAGAGAGAAAAGAACCGCTGAGTTTAGCCATCCTTGGAGAGATTTCCAACACAGCATTCCTTTCCATGAAGTTCTCTCACATAAACTACAGATTGCAGCTAACTGTTGAAGTATTGTCGAACACTTATGGACCTAAGACAAAAACGGAATTGAAAAACTGAATCAAAGATCGTAATCCATCAACTACTTTTTGAGTTCGAGAGATTTTACTCAAATTATTTACCCTTGACATAGTTGCAACTCCAAGTAGAGCATAGACCAGATTAGATAAAAGTCCCTCTCCACAGTGAGATACAACCTGGACAGAGACCACACTGAATGATCCTTCCGATATGCAATTTACTGTTTCGATCATGGAAGAAAGTGAAACCTCCAAGAAACCTATAAAGCTTGAAAAATTTCGTGTTAATGTATGCTTATGACCAAAAGTTCATCCAATTTTCGATAGTAAACCACTGCAAACTTACCTGACAAGTATGACATTGCAGCTAAAGCAGCACCTCGGTGCATCGCTGTACAACAAATAGCCGCTTTGTGGAAAGAAATTTCAAGAAGTGTCCCAGAAGTACCCAATAACTCCTGTTTCATCAAAAGAAATAGAACCAAACCTTAACTAATGCCAAGACTCCGTTTTAAAATGTATGAACTAGAAATTATGTTTTAACGAGCAAAGAGTTGTTGCAAAACCTTATGACAACCACGGATTAATGCTGATGCAAAATGCACATATGCTTCCACCAAATCGGGTTCTTGGTCGCATATATATGACGAATTTATACCCATCAGCGATGATGCTTGAGTAAATCTCTCAAATGTAGTGATAAACAAGGACCCGTACTCCTCCTTATGACAAAATTCTTCAGCGATTACACAGGCTGTGATAACAAGTTCGTGAAAAGGCAGATTTCAGAGAACTGGCTGATCAACTAACTAACCTCGGGAAATTTATTTAAGCTAGCCAATAAAAACTGTGGCTAATGAATTAATGTTAGCATTTCAAGAGATATTTCTCCAATAGTGGAGCCTGTACCTGAATTAAGAAACCCTCACCTGTTCTTATGTAACATTCTTGGCTTTGAAATGACAGAAAGTTTCTCGATAGACAATCCAGTACAGTAGGTAGTAGCAGCATAAAGTGTTCCCCTATAAATGATATAAAATGTAAGGTGTCAAAATGTCAGTGAAACCTGCTAATGTAAATATTGAGGCGCTTGATTTGGAGCCATGATAGTCCCAAAATCATATGCATAGTCAGACTCTCAGGGCATGAAGCAAGAACTAATTGGTAGATATTCTGAGAAGCTATCAATTACTATAAAGGACCCTTTGGAATAGAGAAATGTTCCAGGCTATAAACTCAAAACGAGGCGAATGTGGCTGAATAGAAGAGGGAGATAAGAAGTTTGAAACCTGACGACTGAACTGCCACTGAAAGAGTACGACATACTGCTGCAGCTAAACTGCCACTCTCCATGTGTTCAGACCTAAATAGCTTCTCCAAAATGGGCCAGAAAACAGTCAACAAAGAAAGTATTGGACCATCTGCCACAGGGACAGATGCCAGAGACGTCGCAAGGTGACTGAATACAGTTCCAATCCTGAATCATGAAACAAGCAAAGAGCAAAGTCATCAATATGATTTTCTTACCACACTTTTGCACGCCTTATAAGAAAACTATCAGAGAATGCAAGCTACTAAAGATCATGGATTCTTGGTTCAGAGTTATCAAATCTATTTAGCGCAGGTTAACAGAAAATATACATCTAATGCAAAACTATGGCAATGTTTTTATAGATAACTTGAAGTCCCGTCGCCACAAACAGTTCACCAGAGGCTCCTAGACTACATCACAATTAAGCAAGATAGTAAATACAGCAGTCGCAGAAGCAGACCTGTAAAGACCTCTTATGACAGAGCACAGCATTCTTGTGTAAGTGGCTGGACTCTGTCTACCAGAAGACTCAACGTCTTCATCAACCTAAAATCACAAAGGAATTAGTCTAAAACTATCTCAGATGTGCATCATCTGCCATATCATCATGAAAGACAATTGATGAGAAAATTACAGAAACAATAGAAAAACATCCCAGGATAAAAAGAAAATATCATCTTCCATATATTACTTCTCTTCTGTCTATTTATTTTTCTTCTAGTTACTAGTTAAGATTAGCTAGTTGAATAATGGCTTCAGAGAAGTGTGTGGACAGCAAAAACAGAAAGCTACTTGTACAGAAAAAAAGAATGATAAGGAAGACCTTGAAGTATAACTCTTTTTAACTGAACAATATCAACACTTACAAGTTTTGAAAGAACTCCATAACTTGACGAAAGCAATTGAGTTAATAATTTATTTTGTAGCTCTTTGTTAGAAACAGAACCAAGGATCACACTGATAGCTGTAGTGACTTCTTCCTCATCTTCCAAGGCCAAATTCCACTGCTCCAAACACTAAGAAAGGTAAAAATATAATAATTAAGGAGACGCAATATAATATGTGCAATTTAAAGCTTTTTTTAACAGTTAACGAAAAATCTCAGATGAAGCTGATACCTCTCCTATCCACATTAAGATATCTAAATTTGATGTTTCCTGAATTACAGCTGGAGCATCTTCACAAATTTTACGCAGAGCAGAAGCACAAGCATGTGAACAAGTAGGTTCAGAAACCCCTCCTGCAAGAAATAATCTGAAAGCAGAAAGACCATGCAGCATTTAGATTATCAGAGAAATTGATGTTATTAGATATAAACATACACATCTCTTTATACAAGGCTGAAAAGTACCAATCAGAAAAAATGAAAAAAAAAATTATAAACAGTTTCAAGATAATATGCTAAAAATGTTATTGCATAAATGTGAATGGTCACTGAAGAAAGTAGACTTACAGCAAGGGTCTGGTGTTACTTGGAAAAACAGAGATCCATCTCGAATAGGAGCCAACAACATCTGCCAGTGATCTGTATACCTAAAAGTTGATTATTGCCAAATGTTGATTGCATTTACAGTACAAGAAAATTGTTGGTAAAGTAAGGGTGTGAACTGACATACAACAGATATAAACCCCTTGAGCTCACTGGATGGCCTAACGGAGAATGCAGAAACCAATTGCATGATCAATGAAAAATCAAAAGCCTCTCCCTCTTGCAAGATAATTTCAGAAACCTGAAATGAGAGAATCCTTTAGTAAAGACAGGGATGAACAACAGAAACTACAACTCCTGAAAACTACCAAGCTTGAAGCCACCATCACCAATCCTTCTCAAAAAAAAAAAAATTAATAATAATAATGGACGAGTAATAGAGGAGACACAACAATTAACAGTAGAGAACCCATACAATGTGACCCTAGCCCTCTCTGGGCTGTTCTGAAACCAGAAACTTAAAATGAAACGACTTGATTGAAAGAAAAGAGGTCAAATGTGCGCACCGCATTAAGAGCAAACAACTTTGCTTCAATCTCCCTCAAGGGCATCGAAACATTTGAAGAAGGCAGACCGCCAAAAAATAACTACAGGTATATAGGCAGGAAAAGGTTAAAAATAACAGAACAAAAAATAAACAAAGAAGCTGTTTTCAACGTAAGTGAGAGCACACCTTACTCACAAATGTTGTAGGATGAAGTAGCTGACAAATATCTACTAAGAGCTCAAGAAGATTATTTCGAAAATGCAACAGGCCATCAGGAAGTTTAAGCCCTGGACTCTCATCATTGGAGGTAAACTCATCAACCTGAAGATAGATTGCTAAGGAAGTTTAGAAGCACAAAAAAAACAGCATTAGTATAAAAATAAAGCACTTGCTCAACAATTTGTGGACTTATGAATATCCAAGAAATGACAAGCTATAAATCCAATATTATGTTGATACAGCGAGTGGAATGAGCTAAAAAGAAGAAAGGTAAGACTAAGATGCAAGAAACTGTGAATGACAAGCCTAAGAATTTCAAGAATGTGAATTGGAACATATTAAAAAAAAACATCCACCAGAACATTAACAGTTGACCAATCTTAACAACAAGGACTATATAAATATGAAGGAGAGCTTTTCAGGTTAAAAGAAAATAAATTGACAATTTTTTTTGATCAAGGTTCAAGGTATTGCTGGTGCTGCAACTGATGTGATAGCTTCCAGATATATAGAACTGAAAGAGACATTAAACTTAAGAACGTTTTCAAGATGTAACCTGAGCGCGCAGCACAAGAGCATCAACTAAAGCTGAGAAAACTGGTAGAAATATATCCTTCGCACGATTTCTATCATTCTGTCTGTTTCCACCTAGATTAAGTATATATGTTGCAAAAGTTGACCTAAGAAAAAGAAAAAGTAAAGTCTGAGTTCAAAGAACACACACCAGAAATCGCTCTGATAGGAAGATGGCAAGAAAAATAGTAAAGTCCATATGGTAAAGGGTCTTAATAAGATAGGAAAAAACAATACCAAAACTGTACAGTTGAGTCTGCAATCTCCCAGTCTTCACTTGGAAATGTCACACAGCTGGAAAAGTAATTGATGAACAGTAAAGAAGAGTAATATGTAAGATATTAATGCACACCGAAAGAATAACCACATTTGGAGAGAAAGATAAACACATTGAGGAAGAAGAAATTGAGCAAATCAGCTTAGAATTACACCAACTGTGTGAATACTTAGACTGTCAGATGATTAATGCCTTAATAATTTCAAACGCCAATTCTGCGTTTGTGTGTTCATGTGAAAAAAAAAATTAACTGTTTTTTCATAAATATTTTTGCAAAGTGCAAACACAAACAGAAGAAAAATCTCCCATTTGCAATTAAAAAAACGAATTTGGTTAAAATGTTAAATGTTGCGAGTGGAAAAATATGCACCATAATTAAAAGTAAACACAAAGGGCAAACAAGAAATCAAGGCCTACTATTCACCTCAAAATAGCATCAGTTAGAATAAGCGCTTCAGAACTTGCTTCAACAATCAAGCATGGTGCCTGGAATATATTGCAAACCGACATGAGCCTCACAAAAAGCAACAAATAAAGTAAGGTGAAGAGTAATAACGCCCCAATATTGGATGCACATCCATGAGTGGATAAAACGGGACTAGTACTCACGGCTTGTCCGATCTCAGACATCAAGCATGCCAGGCCAGAGACAATATTTAGATCAGCATTTATAAGAGCTGGTTTTAGAAGTGTATCTCTGAGAAACTGTACTTTGTACAATAAAACCTGAGGAAGATCCTGCAAGTAGAAAACAAGTCAAAGCTAAACAATTCCAAGCACATACACTTTGGCCATTGAACTATATGATAATAAGTAAGTTTTTGCTATTAAACTGTAAGATAATACGTTAATATCAAACTCTATGCATCGCCACTACATATGAACAAACTAGACCAGACTACACAAAGAAAAAGATACCAAGAAAATGTAGTTCCAACATACCTCATGCCGAGTCACAAGTTCCACAAGCACTTCAATTGCGAGATCAAACGTAGTACCCTATAGAAGGGAGAGAAATCAAAACCCAACAAAGAAATCAAAAGGTACTTTGTAGAAAAGTGACAGTAATTTAAACTACACAAGGAAAGTTACCTGCAGAGCATTAAAAACGTAGTTAAGAAGGGGATGTGAAGGCACTGCGCCTTGCAGAATCTCAGAGAAACATCCAGCACGGACCTAATGAAATGAGGAAATTAGATCAACGTAAATTCCGGTGAAAAGACACTACAATACGACTCTACATGAAATACAAAGCAACATACCCAACTCAGTAAACAACGAAGTATTTTGCGGTTGTTGTCATGCGGGTAAAGAGGGGAAGTGAATTGCTTCTCAGACTGTTGGAGTAAGAAATCAAGAACCATGGAAGTATGCGAGAGAAGCTGTTACAGAGCGAAAAGCGAAGTAAGTAAAACGAGGAACAGAGAGGAAAAAACACAAACTTTGAGAAAGGGGAGAAAGAAGGAACATACCTCTTGACGAAGATCAGAATGATGAGAAAAATGGCGAGTGTCAGATATTTCTTCAGGGAGGACAGTGAGAAGCTCGAGCAAAACGACATTACCATCATCATGAGCTTGAAGATTCTGAAGTGCGAATATTAACTTATCAAAGGGTTTTGAATAAGGATCCGCGTGAAGAAGAAGCGCAGAGAGAGCCAAACATATCTGCGTCAAGAGCTGCCAATTCCACAAACACACATAAACCACCACAATCGTTCGTATCACCGGAGAAAAAAAAAGGCATACAATAATACCTGAGGAACACCGGAGCTATATCTCTTAGCGGCGAGAAGAAGGGCATTAAGAAGAGCATCTTTAGCTGTTGATTGAAGATTCGATGCTTCGTTCTGAATCTGAAAACCCAACACAAAAAGGGGATAAAAAAGGGTTTTAAAAGATTCGAAATTGAGAGAATCTGAGATGAAAGTTGAAACCTTTCGACGGAGAATCTGAGCGGCGAAGAATTGGAGCTCGAATTGAGAGATAATCGGAGAAGTGAGAAGAGAAGTAGAGACATCCCAAGCAGCAGGAGTTAGCTGGAATTGAACAAGCCATTGATTGGCGGCAACTCTGTTAGAAGATTCAGGATCGTGATTCAAAACATGGATTGCTTCAGCTACTTTTCTCTGTAACTCCATTCACTCTATTGCATTCCACTCTCTCTCGTCTTCTTCCACTCTGAGTTTTAGTTTTTCTTTTTTGTATTTTTGGTTATGCTTTGAGAAAGAAAAAAATTAAACAATTTAATTCAGAATCCAATCAGTTTCTGCTCTTTTTCTCCCTGTGTTGGATTCGACATTTCAGTTAAGTTAATCAAGGAAATTTAAAATTTAAAAAAAAAAAAAAAAAAAAAAAAAAAAATCTGTGTCATAGACTCATATGGGCACTATAATGGGCTTTTTAAAGGCCTATTAGGGACCATTGTATTCTTTATAGCCCATTTCAAAACAGCCTCTGTATAATTACAAGCCGATGGGCATAGTTAACCAAAACTTCGTGCATGGCTTGTCGTTGGTTGTTTTGATAGAATCCCAAAAATTATAATTTATCGATTAGAATCTCGGTTCAAGTATCTGAATGATGTTTATAAACAAAAAAAAAATATGTGTTGACGACGAAACGAAAAAGTTAATTAAAATTTATGCACTATCTAGTTGTAATACGAGATAATAGATTTTAATATCATTATTTTCAATATCACTTCATTGTCAATCTAGTTGTAATACGAGATAATAGATTTTAATATCATTATTTTCAATATCACTTCATTGTCAGTCTAGTTGTAATACGAGATTATAGATTTTTATTTTTGTCATCATTTTTAGAATAATCGCGCATCTAGGTTATATTTTATGATTTTAATAATTTTAATAATAATTCAAAATTGGTGTGTTTTTTGGACAACTTGTTTTCTACTCTCGACAGATTCGAAATTAATTTAGACGACTTTTGGAATATGCAGCTGGGAAATAATAATGATATAATTGGATCCAAGCATCATTAATCATGCAAGATGTAATACTAAAACCATTTTGAAAAATAAGTAAACTCTTTTCAACATCACCACCAAGGCCCACTGGAAAGTGTCGTAATGGTTTGGTGTTTTCTTATAAAGAAACCAAGAATTTTATAAAGATTTTTTAAAATACAATTATAAAGATTATTGACCAAAAAACAAAAACAAATTCTCACTGTAATTTCAAATGTACTTTGCTATCGTTGATATTTTAAATGGCGACAATATTCACCTCTACCACATATTCCGAGCAGAATCGGTGGAACGGTTTGGTATTTTCATTAAAGTCACGGATCATCGTATAAAATACATTAATTTTTTTAATTCACATAAGTTCGCGAAAATACTATATAAAGTGATGTTTATGTATGAATAAAACATATTATCCATGCAAACAAATGTAAGAAACATGGATAACTATAATTAATTGTTTTCTTCTCTCAATTGTAGTATATTTATAGAAGAACAAAAGAATCATCATTATGATGAGGTTTCACTGATGTCATGTCATATTTTGGAATACAAGGGTAGATGAGTCTTTTCAAATATTTAAATCCGAAGTTTATAGGATTCCAACGAGGTCCATCCAGAGGAGAAGGAGATGCCAAGTCTTCGCTCCCAAGATTCTACACATCTTTATAAAGTCAGCATCTTATGGGACCCACAAAATATTCAATTAACGATTCCAGTTCGAATTCTTTTAGTCCAAATTAACGGCTTACCTTTAAAATATTGGTATATGAAGCTTATCAATCATAAGGAATTATGTTAAGGTTTTTTTTAAAAAGGAAGATAAGGATTTTCAGTAAGTTTTTCTTTTGTAAAAACAATCTCATAGGTCTTCTTCTTCTGTCTTTGATTATAACACTCCAAATAAATAATTTGATTGAAATAAATATAGAAATCAAATATCCACATTATATATCGTGCCAATTTTCATGTTGATCGTATTGAAATAGTTAGTTGGAAAAAGAAAAAAAAGGTAGTAGTTGGAAGTTCACCGAATTTAATTTCAACTGTCATATTCATAAAAGACACGGCTTAAGAGATTGGACTGTTGAAAATTTGAGTTTCTCTGAACAAGTGGTAATAATGACAGGATTACACTTATGTGAGTCCAAATCATGTTAGAAAATTATAAAATGTTCGTCTTGAGAACCCTCGCTAGTAACTACTCAGCCCTTTTTCAAGCTACGGTAATCTCTGGTTAGAGGTTCCGACGTCTAAGTACAAAGGCTCTAAATATCATTTATAGAATCGGTTTATGACAACAAGCTAAGATGCATTTTTAGACATTATAGGCCTCACAAATTTCTGGTGACTTTCTTTTTAGTCTGTACTATTTGTACTTGAGATTAGACTAGCTAGAAGATGTTCGGCCAAGTCTTGTAGTTATCGGCATTTTGGTTCAAGTATACTATCCCTAAACTTTGCTTTTCTGGTTTGGTTAGCCATGAAAAATAGATAACTTTCTACCTTTTAATGCATCTTTATCCACCTTTTTAATGCATCTCATCTGTTCCGTCAATAAATTAGTACGCGACAAACTCATTTTAGTCCGTTTCTAGTTAAAATATCATCGTTATGTTGTCAAAAATATATATCCTACTATCATCGCTACTATTAAACAGTCTCTTTTTTGTCCTCTCTATAAATTTGATTTTTTTCATTAATACTTCCTCTAATTGCAAACACTATTTTGTAAAGGGTCATAAATTTTATATTACAAACATATAACACAGACATCAAAAACCAAGTAATGAAACACATTAACCAAACTCAATCTAACTCTATTGATCCATGAGTTTGAAATTGACATCTCACATCTTATAAAAAGTAGTATCGAATATTCTATATTAATATGCCACATAAATGGGAGAAAAAGACATATTTCATGATAACGGTTTATCGATAATCATTAGAGATGACATAATAATATTTACATCCCAAGAGGTTGAGATATATTTCTTCATTTGTAGATTTTTAAATGCAACGAACTAGTTGAGATCTTTTTGAAAACGACAATATGAGACGGAAACATTTCTTTAAATCTAATTTTTCAATGAACACAAAACAACTTCTAATGATATCATTACTTGTGTTTTTTGTTCTTTCGAGCAATAGATAAAGACTTAACGTTGAAGTTGGAGAGCCAACCTACTCGAGAAACGAAATTACTCGAAGTATAAATTTTTAGTTTTGTAGATATTCGGAATCTCTATATTGTTTCTTCTTTTCTTTGATTATTCTAGTATTATCCTCATACTTTCAGATGATTCAGTAAACCCTTGAAGTTATAAGTTCTAGCCATTTTAAATTGATTAATTAAATCCAAATGCTTTGTTGATTTCTTATTTATACCAATTGTTAGAATTTTAAATTTACTAAATTAGTTAAAAATGAAAAAAAAAACTCATACGGAGACATTTTTCAATGAACATTTGACTTAAAACCACTCTTCGTTGATCTCATAAGTTTTTTTTTCTTTTTAAATATCACCATGTATAAAAAATAAACTTTCTTTGAACTTCGTATATACATACAAAGAATTGAAGAAACATACTAGTTGAGAAGTTTTGCAACAGTTTGATGTTATTAAAGGAAGAGTGAGACTTTGCGCTTCGAGACTTTACCTTTCGCATGGTTAAGGAGCCCAAAAGAAGCTACTGTCCCCCGAGTCTCAAGTTTGACTTTCAAAAGTAATACTAAACAAATGCTATAGAACCCAATTGATAGATTAACAAACAAACAAAAATAGAAGTAAATAGTTGGAAAATTATATTGCTAATATTCTGAGTTTTCCTATTCAACTAGTTAAACATTAAATGAAAAAACTAAAACAAAACTGAAGCATTCTAATAAACTCATTGCATCTTATGCAACATTATATGGATATATCATGGATGCAACATTGGTTTCAAACATTTCGTTTTGTATCTGTTTCCTTTACTTTAGATTTTGACCGTAATTTTGATATAAAATATCTAGCTTGTCTCTGTTAAAATTTAGTAAAAACTACCAAGTGTCATTAGCTCAATTGGTAAAAATTCTAGGCGAAGCTTAGAGGTCGTTGGTTCGAGTGACATTTGGGACGAAACTAATATTACATGCTGTGGTTTCGGATCTGTGACGATTACGAGTTTCGGCCTAGAATTTCCTGGTATTAAAAAAAAAAAAGTTAATAAAAACTATGTAAAATATCCAAACTTTGTCATCCATTTAAACGAAAAACTTTATGAGTGTTCAGTATTAGAAAAACAACAACAAACAAAAATCGTCCAAACTGATTTGATATAAGCATGTATAATCGAAACACTCAATGAAACTTAAAACTAAGTTACTCTTCCTAAACCAAAATTCAATGCATAAAATCAACTAAAACATCAAATAGTAATTCTTGAATTTTCAAAACGATTGTGTATTGAAGAAATAATATAGTATCCAAAAAATGATTACATCACATGAATCACAAAGAACAACAACACATAACCATGAAATGTCAGAGCAACTTTTACACTCTCATTCTCTATATATACTCATAACCTCAAACCATAGATTCCTCGTTCCTTAAAACCTCAAAACCAAACTTTCAAAAGCTCATAAAAAATGGATGTCGAAGGCAAAGGAGAAGAATCTGGAATCACCAATCGGAGATTCGCACTTCCGGTGGATTCCGAGAACAAATCAACAACTTTCCGACTATTCTCCTTCGCTAAACCTCACATGAGAGCTTTCCATCTCTCATGGTTTCAATTCTTCTGCTGCTTCGTCTCCACTTTCGCAGCTCCACCTCTTCTTCCTATCATCCGTGAAAACCTTAACCTCACCGCCACCGACATCGGAAACGCAGGAATCGCCTCCGTCTCCGGCTCAGTCTTCGCTCGTCTCGTCATGGGAACAGCTTGTGACCTTTTCGGTCCACGTCTCGCCTCAGCCGCGTTGACGCTCTCAACAGCTCCCGCCGTGTATTTCACCGCCGGGATTAAATCTCCGGTAGGGTTTATAATGGTGAGATTCTTCGCCGGATTCTCTCTGGCTACTTTCGTGTCGACACAGTTCTGGATGAGCTCTATGTTCTCTGGACCTGTCGTCGGCTCGGCTAACGGAATAGCCGCCGGTTGGGGAAACCTCGGAGGAGGCGCGACGCAGCTGATCATGCCTCTGGTGTTCTCGGTGATTCAAGGTGCCGGAGCTACCAAATTCACGGCGTGGAGGATCGCTTTCTTCATCCCTGGTCTCTTTCAGACTTTCTCTGCTTTCGCCGTTCTCTTGTTCGGTCAGGTACTATTTTTTCACACTTACCGGTTCGGTTACTCGGTTTAGGAAAATAAATTTACTTTACAATATAATCAACGAAATCTATATTTTAATATCTATATATGTATAAATAAACTCATATTAATTACTGCTTATATTAATTTTGTTTATGTAAATGATCTAATATGGTCTCTTTATTGTAAAACATAAAAGGATCTACCTGATGGAGATTATTGGGCACTGCACAAATCTGGAGAAAAGCATAAAGATGACGTGAGGAAAGTGATAAGACATGGGATCACAAACTATAGAGGATGGATAACAGCATTAGCATATGGCTATTGTTTTGGAGTTGAGCTGACAATAGACAACATCATCGCAGAATATTTCTTCGATAGGTTCCACTTAAAACTCCAAACAGCTGGAATTATAGCAGCAAGTTTTGGGCTAGCCAATTTTTTTGCTAGACCCGGAGGAGGAATATTCTCGGATCTAATGGCAAGACGGTTTGGGATGAGAGGAAGGTTATGGGCTTGGTGGATTGTGCAAACTACAGGAGGTGTCTTGTGCGCATGTCTTGGCCAAATCTCTTCCTTGACATCATCTATAGTTGTCATGCTCATCTTCTCTGTATTCGTCCAAGCCTCTTGTGGACTTACCTTTGGCGTTGTTCCATTTATTTCCAGAAGGTAACCAAGTCTTCTTTCTCACAAAACAATGAACATTGCACACATTTTGTTTTTTGAAACTCTAACATATTTTCTCCTTTGGTTATGTAGATCTCTTGGGGTGATATCGGGAATGACTGGTGCGGGAGGCAATGTAGGAGCGGTCTTGACTCAATTGATATTCTTCAAAGGGTCGAAATACTCGAGAGAGACGGGTATTACTCTAATGGGGATCATGGCAATCTCATGTACGTTACCAATATGTTTGATATACTTTCCACAATGGGGAGGTATGTTTTGTGGACCCTCTTCTAAGAACGTAACTGAAGAAGAATATTACCTCTCTGAATGGAGCGCTAAAGAAAAAGAAAAGAACTTACATCTCACTAGCAAGAAATTCGCGGAAAACAGTGTTAGTGAAAGAGGTCGCCGAGCCACAACTACTACTCCTGATCAAACTTGATAAGTTTATGGCTTTTTTTCTTCTTGTTTTTGTTTGTTTGTGTGTACGGGACTCTGTTGATTATGTTTATTGTCTTCTCTCTTTCTTTTTACTTTTCTTTTAGAGTTTTCAAGAACTTTATTTCTTGATTTTCTTTATAATTGTGTATGTAATGTAAAACACTAAAACCTACCGGTTATTGTGTTCTCTGTATAATGGAGTTTTTGTGTAAATGTTTGTTCATCATGAAGTGAACCAACAGTTTTTAATTTGGTAATAGTTATGTACCGTTGATCGTTAATAATGACATAACAACAATAATACAAATCATTTTATTACAGTTTACAAACATTTTATATTAAGAATCGGTTGCTTACACGCATTTAGCATTGCGTTGGAAGTGTGTAAAAATATTAATGCGCTTTCACATCGGAATTCTGTAAAGTTTAGTCCAAAATGACTCCAGACAAATATATTTTTACTACTTGGTATCCTTTTCATTATTAATTAATACATAATTAGTATGACAAAAAAACAGAGATTATTAACAACATAATTTATGTTGGTGGATGAAATATAACAACATTTTTTTTTCCTATATTCAAAAATAACTACACGTTTTAAGATATAAGTCATGTAACCATTGTTTTAAAAATAAATAAATGGCCCTCAGAAATAGAAGAAAAAATGGTGGTGTGAATCATTCGCTTAGCCTGTTTGTGCAGTTAACAGATGATCTGAAAATATTTTGACCAAAAAAAATAAAAAAATTTGATGATCTGAAAAGGTAGGGAGAAAAAGTTGCAATCTTCTTCCCACTCTACTATTGGGCTAGAAAACCCATTGTAAAATTTTATGGGCCTATTCTCATAGTGTCTCAATATGGCCTAGTAACTTTCCATTTATGAGGGCCCAACTACCTTATTATGTTTCCTAATTTCTAAATTCAAAATCTACCACATTGATTGCTGTGCACGTAGTAAGAAGCCACGTGGAGTCCACGAAACAAAGATCTTAACGGCCATTTGGTCAACCAGTTCAGACAAAAAGAAAAACTAACCTTGTGCTGTATCTTTAGACCATTTATGAATTGTGAGTTAAAACTGCATTTTATTTTATTGTTTAGTCTAGTCGTGCGATGGAATATGAAATCGTTACCCTTTGATTCTGTATGACAGTTATACAACAAATCAACAATGGACAGACATGGACTATATATAGTATGAAAATCTACTGTGAAACACTAAGTCAAAGGAATTAACTGGTGTTAAGCTGTCTGATTAAAATATTAACTTTTCTTTATATATAAGAAATTAAAATATTATAAAAAAAAATTAAAATATAAAGTGCGAAAGCTGTCTTTGACCACTCTTCCAAAAAACTATCAAACATACAAAATCTAGTTCTTATATTTAAACATATAGACCCAAAGAAAACTTTTGATAGTATCTATATAATTCATGAATTATTGACCTGAAAGATAGCAAGATCCTCGATCTTTTCTCTTCTTGTCTTCGACGAAAAAATGGAGAAAGATAATAACTTGATGGAGGCGTTTCTCTCGTCGACGGAGGAACTTGACCCGACGACTCAGAAAGCATTAATGGATTATCTCGGAGTCGGAAGCAGAGCATCTTCTCTTGTCTCTTTCTCCTCTGCCGCCGTTGATATTCCGCCCATCTCCAGCGTCGGAGACTTCGCCAGAGAGTTTAGAATCGAGTCTAAGAAGCTATGGAAACTAGCAGGCCCAGCCATTTTCACATCGATGGCCCAGTTCTCTCTTGGAGCTATCACTCAAGTTTTCGCCGGACATATTAGCACTATTGCTCTCGCCGCCGTCTCTATTGAGAACTCCGTCATCGCCGGCTTCTCCTTCGGTATCATGGTACGTTTTACATTAATATATCACACCCGTCATCACGTTTTCTCGCATTCTATTTTTTTATAATATATCTACAAATCTTTTGCATGTTCAAGAACCGTAAAGAAAATTAAATTATTTACATTACCTTTTATAATTTTACTACAATAAAGTTGCGTGTATTAATTATCCTCATAATTATTAAAAAATTCTCTTAAATATACTAGAAATAAATAGTAATTTATTATACTTTTCAAAATAATTTAAAAAATCGACAATAAGTTTTACGACGAAAACGTATAAATCTAAATAAACCCGATATATCAAATTGTTGTATATTAGCGTGCTATAAAAACTACGTCAATATGTGATTACTATTAGTACTTTGTATGTAAAAGATTTTAAATTCTTACCGCGATTTATATGTTGGTGCGATTTATTTACGTTATTCCAAACGCAATTAGCTTGGAATGGGAAGTGCGTTGGAAACGCTATGCGGACAGGCGTTTGGAGCAGGAAAAGTATCAATGCTCGGCGTTTACTTACAACGCTCATGGGTGATTCTAAGCGTAACCGCTCTCATCCTTTCTCTACTCTATATATTTGCGGCTCCAATCCTAACCTTCCTTGGCCAAACCGCTACAATCTCGGCCACAGCCGGAGTTTTCTCCATCTACATGATCCCACAAATCTTTGCCTACGCCATCAATTTCCCGACCGCAAAATTTTTGCAGTCACAAAGCAAAATCATGGTCATGGCAGGAATATCTGGTGTCGTTCTTGTGATCCATATATTCCTCACGTGGCTATTCATGTCTAGGTTCCATTGGGGACTTCCCGGTTTAGCTTTCGTGCTTAACACGTCGTGGTGGTTCATCGTTGTGGCACAACTGGTGTATATCTTTAGTGGTACATGTGAAGAGGCTTGGTCTGGATTTACGTGGGAGGCATTTCATAATTTGTGGGGGTTTGTCAAATTGTCTTTGGCTTCTGCTGTCATGCTCTGGTGAGTTTCAAACTGGGTTTGATCAAGATCACCCATTAAATTCATATTTTAAAAAATTATAATTAATTTACTTTTGTAGTTTGGAGATTTGGTATTTTATGGCACTCGTATTATTTGCTGGTTATTTGAAGAATGCTGAAGTCTCCGTAGCTGCACTCTCCATATGGTAAAATTTATTATTATCTTTTAAAATAGACACTTCTCTTAAGCCAAATCATTTCTTAGCTACTACATCCTGACTACATTTAAGGTTAACATGATTTGTTATTTGATTCATTTATTTAAATTTTCATATAGATCCTATAATAAGAGTACACCAACGTGCATAGTAGTCTCAATATATACATACACGTGTATTATTCAATCAGAATATAGGGAATCAAAATAGTTGTAAGAAAAATTCATTTTTTATAGTACTTTTACTGCCAAATTTGTTTTAATTATTTGTTTTCCTTAATGCTAAAAATGAAGCATGAACATTTTGGGATGGGCAGCTATGGTTTCAGTTGGGACAAACGCAGCAGTAAGGTAAATTCTCACAAGTGAAAATAATTTATTTCCAAATTTTACACATCTCAAAAAGGTTAATACAGTATATAATATAATACGTTTTCTTTGAAAGTGTGAGAGTGTCAAATGAGCTAGGAGCTAGCCACCCAAGAACGGCCAAGTTCTCTCTAGTCGTGGCGGTGATATTATCAACATCGATCGGGATGGTTATAGCAATGGTCCTGCTCGTCTTCCGTTACGAGTACCCGATTTTGTTCGTGGAAGATGAAGTAGTTAGGAATGTGGTTAGAGAACTAACACCAATGCTTGCCTTCTGCATTGTCATCAACAATGTTCAACCTGTCTTGTCTGGTAATCATTTATTTTGGTTTAGCTAAACCCATTTCGGTTTAGTGGGTTTGACATGAATGCACTCGATTACATAGGAGTGGCTGTGGGAGCGGGATGGCAAGCTGTTGTTGCTTATGTGAACATAGCATGCTATTACTTGTTTGGAATCCCATTTGGTTTATTGTTGGGATTTAAGTTTGAATATGGAGTAATGGTAATGAAAATTCAAATCCTTTATCTAAAACTTAAAACCTTTGTTAATTAAGGAGATGTTCTGAAAACATTATTGATCAGGGAATCTGGTGGGGGATGGTGACGGGAACTTTTGTTCAATCTTTAGTCTTGACTTGGATGATCTTCAAAACCAATTGGGACAAAGAGGTAAGAAACCAAAACACTTTAGATCTAATAAACAAGAGATCTTGCTCCTAATCTGTTGAGTGATATATATTTGCAGGCTGAAATGGCAGAGGAAAGGATAAGAGAATGGGGAGGAATAGCTGAGAAAGAGACTCTTTTGAACTAGCAAGAGTTTTTTTTTTTTTTAATTTTCTTGAAGACATTTTTGTGTCCCAACCAAAAGGAGTTTTGATTTTCTTCTTTTTAAAAAGCTTTAACTTGTTATGTCATCAAATATTGACAAGACATGTGAGAGCCTTTTTATCTATAAACATTTTAAATTTTGAGAACTGGTGTCTTTGTGAAATTTTTTTTATCAAAGCATATAAGATCATATCTAGTTGATCCATTAATTATGTATCAAAACAGAAGAGAATTGAGAAACCGCATCAGTCTCTTGGACCAAGACGAAATGATTCACTCAAGACAAAGTATATATAACACAAACCCGAAGACCAAAAGTATCTAACTTTCAAACAAAAGCAAGCAAAAGTGATCTATGGTTCAACATTGACAAGTGACATCAAAACCAAAACAGTCATAAGTAATAATGGGCTTAAGGCCCAGAGTCTTATTATTGGACCTTAAGAAAGCTCGGATTTTGAAGAGCGAAACGGTTATATTTTTTTGTAACGTCTTTTGAAGAGCGAAACGGGTTTATTATTATCTGCTGGATTTGGTTTTTTTTTTGGGACATCTTTTTGGATTTTATTCTTTATCTGGATCGTTAGATTTTAAAGATTCTATCTTTATAAGATTAAGCTCTGTATAAGAAAGAATCGTTGTTGTTTCATCTTCTTCGAATAATCGTTTGGAATCAATCAACGAATCTTTAATCCAGAAAAAATGGATCATGATCTGGAGATCTTCCCTTTGCTCTCTTTCGTTCTCTACCATTCCGATCCCGCTTCTCACGCGCCACCGTCTCAAGTGATTCAACAAACCTTAGCGAATCGTTATCCCCTTCTCACCAACCCACATGTCATCTCCTCGCTGATTCAAACGATTCCAAGTACAATCACACACACCCTGTTCGTATTCGGCTCTCTTGGGTCTCGACCTGATCCTTTATCTGTCTCTTCTGCTCGGTCTAAGATCACTCAGATCCGAGAGGATGATTCGTTGTCGCCGGAGGATGCGGCTAAGGAAGAACAAGTTTACGCTACAGTTGTGAAGTTAGAGGAAGTTCATGAGGGATATGAGAAGAAGTTAAGAGAATTGGAAGAGGAGCTGGGTAAGGTTTATGCTTCGGCGGTTGAATCATTGAACGGTGGAGATGAAGTGAATGAGGAAGTTGTTGCAGTGCTCAAGGAAGTAGAAGATGGTGGAGTTGTTGAGAGGATTGATCTCTCTGATCGTCAGCTTAAGCTTCTTCCTGATGCTATTGTGAAAATCGTTGGTTTGGTTTCTCTGAATCTCTCTCGCAACGATTTGAAGGTAATAATGTCTGAGAATCTGAATCATCTTCATTGTGTGTAGTTTCGAAAAAGCACGAAACTTTGATGTCTAAGTTTTGGAATTTTGAATGTGACTGGCTTTAGCTTATGAATCTTGGTGTTTGTGTAAAGCTTGATCGTCATCGTAAGCGTTAGAGATGGGATCATTCATGATTCTAGTGATCCAATTCCTATCTTTCAAGATTTTAGAAATCTATGAATCTTTTTTTCTTTTAGTGATTAATAATCTGATGTTGTGAACATTGAGCTAAACATGACGAGATCTTGATTAATGATCGGGCTTCAGTTTGTATGTGTTGTCTCTCTTGTAGTAGTAACTAAAGTTTTTTTCTTTTTGCAGTTCCTACCTGATGCAATCTCAGGACTTGAGAAACTAGAAGAGCTTGATTTGGCTTCAAACTATCTCGCGTCTCTTCCCGACTCTATTGGACTTTTACTTAACTTGAGGATCTTAAATCTGACTGGGAACAAGCTAACTTCACTTCCAGAAAGCATTACGCAGTGCAGGTTTTGTGCTTACACGTTTTGTTCATACTTGTATTTAACCTATATTACCCAATTCTGAACAGATATATGTTCTTGTGATTAGGTCACTAGTCGAGTTAGATGCGAGCTTCAACAACTTGACATCTTTGCCTGCAAACATCGGATACGGATTACTCAATCTTGAAAAGCTATCAATCCAGCTGAACAAAATCCGTTTCTTCCCTAATTCCATATGCGAGATGCGGTCTCTAAGGTATCTTGATGCACACATGAACGAAATCCACGGCCTTCCAATCGCAATAGGGAGACTCACAAGCCTCGAAGTCATGAACTTGAGCAGCAACTTCAGTGACTTGACCGAACTTCCTGACACAATCTCTGATTTAGCTAACCTAAGGGAGCTAGATCTCAGCAACAACCAGATCAGAGTCTTGCCGGACTCGTTTTTCAGGCTAGAGAAGCTGGAAAAACTGAACTTGGACCAGAACCCATTGGAGTTTCCTCCACAAGAGATGGTTAACGAAAGCGCTGAAGCGGTTCGAGAGTTCATGAGGAAGAGATGGGAAGAGATGTTGGAGGAAGAGCAAGTGAGGAGTTTAGTTGAGGCTGAGAGTCAACAAGGAGGAGCAACAGGGTGGCTCTCATGGGGAAGCTCTGTTGTTGCTAATCTCTTTTCTGGTGGTGGTGCAGCTAAGAACCCTAAAGACTCGTTTTTGGATCAACAACTTTGAATTTTTCTTGGCTTGAGGTTTCTTTGGGTGACTCTAGTTTTGGCCTCTTTGAACTCATGTCTGATTTTGAACTTTGTAGAGCGAGCTCGTATCTTTTCTCTTTTTCTTTGGTCCCATAAGCTTTTAAGCGCGTTTACATTACACGCGCGATAAACTAGAGATGATTTTGCTACTAATCCCAAGTCTAAATGAGCCCTTAATTTATGAACTCTTTTAAGGCCCCCACTGATATTTCTTCTTTTTTACCAGGCTAATTTGCCTCTGAATGAGCCCTTAAATTAAGGGCTCATTAAGGCCCAATTGTTTTTAAAACATATTTATTATTAACGTAATGAAAAAAAGAAAAAGTATGTTACCAAAAAATAAATCATGTGTGGAGACGAGTTCCGTTTCAAACATTTCTATTGCGAAATATAATAATAAGCACTAAAGTTAAAATTTATACAACTCCAGATGATAAAAATCTATAATCTAAAATAATGCGACAATAAAAAATCTTGACAAAAGAAAATCTAAATAAAGTTAACTATACAACTTCTAAGTTGTAAATTGAAACTAAGTTGTTCTCGTCAGGCCAGAACGTTCCTAGAGATTTTAGGATCATAGGCCAAAAATAATAATATTTTATATAATTTATTAATAGTAATTTAAAATAACTGTAATTTATATATTTTTTATACGATTATGATAATAAATTATGAAATTTGTGAATAATATTTTTCTAAGAAAAAAAACTATAAAAGGATCATAAAAAAAAAACTAAATTGATTTTTTAAAAATTATGTTTGTAAAAAATAATTAAAATAAATTATTGATAAAATTTATAAGTAAGAGTAATTAAAGAGTGAATGAAAATAAAAAGTATAGAAAATATAAGAAAATAAATATGTATTAGCAGCAAAAATTGATTATGAACAATGAAAGATTTAAAAAACCAATGATAAAAATTTGAAACTGAATGGGGATATGTTTTGAGGTAACTTTAAAACTATTAGACTACTAAATATTTTAATATTTAGGATTCTAAAATTTTATAAATAAAACAGGATACTATGCGAATGTATACAAATTTTCTTCCTAGCCACGGCTCTGCATTAGGCCAGCCTCTTAAGTAAGCTATGTTTCTTTAATCTTTACAAGCTGTCAATGTTAAACTTACTCCTCTATCATTTTTCCAACCGACTAATTTGGATACATATATCTCTTCTTAAATCTATTCCAAAGACACTTGTGAGACAAAAGCTGTTGAAGAAAAGAACATCTAGTTACACAAAAAAGGAATGATGATGGATCTTGGGACTAGGGTTTATACATTAATGCGCCAATAATAGTATAATAAGAGTTGTCATTTATTATCTGCCAGTTTCTTGTTTGCTTAATAGGCATACGTTGTATATATGCATATATATGAATCTGACCCTAAGATATTAGAGGTTGAGATATAAGGAGACAATATGATCAGAACAAAAAAAGTACTGATCTTACTCTGAGTTTGGCAGATCATCATTTTTGCTACTCTCCTCTTTTTCTCATTTTCCTAAACTTATTTATTTTCCACATTTATTAGGTGTTTGTATTTTATCATTACTTCGAATTTGTTATAGGTAGAGCAAGCGTAAACCGTACGTGGTTAATTGGATGATTTTCTTTTACATGCAAACTGTATCTGTTCATCTATACTTTAGAAATATAATATATATTTTTAAAACACTTTCAAATAATTGGAGTATTTTAGATAGTTGAATGCTCCTCTAACTACAACTTTTTTATATTCAAACTCTTAAGTACAATATATATATATATATATTCAATTATAACCGAAACATTTGTATGATAATTAGTTTTGCGAAGCTGCATGAAATTGGGAAAAGAAGGCGAAAGTACTTCCTTAAAAAATAGTTTGCTGATGAAAAGTAAGCTTTTTAGCACCATAATCAATGTAGATTATGGTCCATCTCTAGTGTAATTACTCTTCAAACAGTAAGTTTGGTATACTCAATAGTCTAAACAAAGTGTGCCACTACTGTTTCATAAGTCATAACATTGATATTTAGATTTTTAACACTAATTGAAAAAGTCAAAAGGTGGAAAAGACAAATGGTTAAAATTACTCTTCAGATTTGTAGTATTTTACAACATCGGTTACTTCTCAGACGTTAAATGAAACATCCTGTTGTATTAAAATCTTGCCCATATGTAGAGTTGTTGTTACAATTCGTTTGAGTATTTTAGATCGCATTCAATATTAAGAGAAACTCATGTCGAAAATGAATATGTACCAGCATTTTTTTTATTTTCCAATCCGAAATGTAGATATTACTTAAGAGATGTATTAGGTTGAGTATTTAAAGAGATTTGAGTTTAAATGACAAATGATGTTTTATAGAAACATAAATATGATTAAAATTTGCTTAAAAAATTTATTGTGAAATTTGAACATATTTTTTTAGTTAAAAATACAAAAACCAAAATTCCACAGTTTTAGGTAGAATTTCACAAAATTTAATAACAAAATTCATAATTCAATAAAATTTTACCAATTCATCTTAAAATTCAAATAAAATTTTACCAATTCATCTTAAAATTCAAATCTGTCTAAATATTAACTCCAATGCACCCTTCTTACATACAGCTCTTTACAGTGTGGATGCATTGAATGATACTTTGGCCAAAAGAGATCCAAAAATATTGATTTTTCTTTTTTTGGCAGCCCAAAAATATTGATACAAAAAGCAGTAAGTAATAGTAAAAAATGTAAAATAGAGATCGTCAAATCAAAGGGTAATAATTATGTACCGCATGGGTGCGCAAGATCCACATCATAGGGGGCAAAATGATGAGAACGATCTTTTCTAATGTCCCAAAAGGTCACTCACTTTTAACGGGATTTGTTTTTTTTAACCTATTTTGTTATTTTATTTCTCAATTTTAACCGCAAAATTTATTAAATAAAATAAACTAAATGAATTTAGATGGTTGATTGATAGACTCAACTTTTGTTTTCTATGTTGATGAAAGATCATTATTTTGAGAAAAAAATATACTGTGAGTTTGTAACTATAATTTGGAGTAATATTGTTCTTGGAAGTATGAAGATAGGTTGAATAAGTAAAAAATTGATTGATTGAATTTTTGAGTTTTGTTATTTGACCCTCTCTTTCTTTGTCGTTACAAAATCTTATTTTTTTCTCGACTTACCATCACTCCTTCAAACTATATCAAATCATACTTTTTGTGATTACTGATCCTCTTTTCGTTTTTATTTTATTTTATTTTATAAAGGCTCCTCTTTTCATATACTTTTATTTTAGTTTAAAACCAACACTTTCAGCAAGAGAAACAAAATTATGATGTACCGTACGTGCGCTGCAAATAAGCAGCATAAATAGATGTTTATAGTTTTTCTTCTTGTTTCGATAGTGCCATTACAAGAATTGAGACTCTCAAATTATGTTTACTAAAATATATCAATATAATATAATCGTTGATCATGTTTAAATCTTTAGACATATGTATATATTGAGATTCGAGAATAGCTACAATTTGGATGTTTGGAAAATGGCTACAATTTGGGTATTTATAGGAAAAACCAATATAATAGAAAACTAATAATTTATCCTCAGAAAATCAATTATCAAAAAAAACTTACTGATATATATATATATATTAAATATAAAATATTTAATATACATATTTAATATTTAATATTTAAATATTTAATTTTAAAAAATATTAAATATTAAAAAAACTTAATATATATTTTTATATTTAAATTTATATATATATATGTGCATTAAATATAAAATATCATATATATATATATTTTTTTTTGTTTCTTGCTAAGCTAATTTAGTATAACTAAAGTCATCTTAAGTTTAATTCGTTTGGTTATGAGATATGTAGATTCAGTACGGTTTGATATAAACGATTGGTTAAGTTTCACTTTCACTAAACTTACTAGGTTGGGTTTAATTCTCATGTCCACCTCTAATAGAAACAATTATTTATATACTAGTACGTTTTAAAATATAAATATATTGTGATAAAGACATAATAGGTAATATACAAAAACGAAATTAACTCGGAACACGAGCTATTGTAATAATTGTCTTCGTGACATTGGAAATCACAAAGACATTTGATCAGGACCAAGCTGGAAACCCAAAGTCTTTAGTTCCCCAAATTTTCAAGAATCTCTCAATGATCATTTTTTCATTTCCAACAAACTCTTTTACTACTACCCCAGTATAGTTTCTACGTACCATATATCAATAGTTAATAAAAAAAATTATTTAATATTTATTAAATCAACCTACCCCAGACAAAAATCTTATACTACTATCAAGCATGGATATTGTTATTATTGTAGTAGTACTTTATTAGATCCCTGCATACGGTTTAACTTAAAGTAGTAGCATTCCGACATCACACAGAAAGTTATCAACTTAAGTTCATATTGTGGTTAGCCTATTCTTATAATATTAATAATAATTCAGTGCCTGAATTCAGATTCAAAATTTTACTTAGCAAAAGAAATAAATAAACATGTTAAAATTGCAACGGATTAAAAACAAATCTAAACTTATTGCTGAAGACGATACGATTGAGAGTTGAGACAAAGGGCTTTGTGCAGAAGATAGTAACCACGATGCTTTGATTTACTAACCATTATATTTTGATGTTAAATGACGAGCGAGCCACTTGTAGTTAATTACCACATTTGCAGCAAAACAAACGCAGCAACTACATCGCTACTCCAAAACTTGATAAAACAAATAACAGATGCAGTATAGTTGTAATTTCTTATGGTTATAATGGATTGTGTAATCGTAACGTGAAGCATCGGAAGATTTTATATGATAAAAGTAATAAATGAAAAGCAAGCTTTTGAATTCTGATACATGGAAGAATACACTGCCTCAAACATACGTTTAGACAAACCTGAAATGTCCTCTTCGTACATAATTAAACACAAGTGTCAGATATACACTGAAGTGTTGCTACGCATATCTTTTGTTCCATACTTTTTCTCTACCTTTTCAAAATCATTAATTTTGTCCTTGATATCACCGATATAATGAATATATATAAATATTTGAAGGATTGTTTTAAGACTATCAAAGAGGCATCAAACTCCAAAAAATACATATTTGGAGTACTAAACAAACGAAAAATACATTTGAAGAATTTTTTAATTGCTAATCCTAGAGAAAATGGAATTACCCTTTACAAACTTAGGAATCATAAACAAATAATGTAAATATTTCTACCATGTGTGAAACGTTGTTGGTCGAATGTTTAAAACAAAAAGAGAAGCTATACTTTCAAAAGTCTCAAAGTATATTTGTTATGTGTGCAATAAATGCATTATACTCTTCGCAATGTATGTATACTGCTACGTGAATAAATTCAGAAAACAAGATTAGTAACAATTTTATGCACCTATAAATAGAAGAAGCTTCACCTCTTACAAAGTACCAACCACGAAACCTTACACATTTATCCTACTTTAGTCCTAAAAAAAACTAAACTCTAGAAACCAAAAATGGAAGAAGCTCTAAGGAACTTCAACAAATCATCCCTCGAAATCGACTCGAGTCCTTTCACGAGAAACTACTCCTCCAAAGCCACAGCCTCACCGGTTAACCGTAAACCATCTTTAAAGGAGACTAGTTTCACGTTACCCGGAGCCGGCAGCGGAACGACGAGGTACCGTGGCGTTCGCCGGAGACCGTGGGGACGTTATGCAGCGGAGATACGTGACCCTATGTCGAAGGAAAGACGGTGGCTTGGAACATTTGACACGGCGGAACAAGCCGCTTGTGCTTACGACCGTGCGGCTCGTGCCTTTCGTGGATCTAAGGCTCGTACTAATTTTACTTATCCGACCGCTGTTATTATTCCTGAGCCAAGATTCTCATTTTCTACAAAGAAAGCATTGCCGACCGTTCGTTGTCCTCTTCCGTCTCTACCGTTAGATCACTCTACTCAAGAGTTTTACGGTGCACCGGCATCGCAGAGTAGTAACACCCAGGCTACCTACTCACGCGACGCCTCGTGTTCCTCCCCTAAAACGATGCCGTATAACTCTTTCAACGGCTCATGTTCATCGTCTTCTTACTCCTCACCAAAAACGGCAAGCTTTTCATCTTCTGAAAACGAAAACTACGAGTCGTTTTTCCCTCAAGAGTCTTCTGATTCTGGTCTCTTGGAAGAGATTGTTCAAGAATTCTTGAAAAAAAATCGCAAAATTTCTCCGCCGCAGCCAACTCCACCACCACCACCGCCGTTGGCCAGCCATTTCGAGGACTCAAGAGACTTCTCTTCTCTCTTAATCGTCTCCGACAATATGTTTCATCAAACAACGGAGCCTCTTACGTCGAGATTAAATCACTACGAAAATGTTCAAACTAGCAACTCCGGTTATTTCGACGGCCTGAACGCCGCCACGGGCTGTGGTTTAACGTTCGGATCAGGCGAGTGGGGGTATCAGGACATGTTGATGTACGGAACTCAGTTGGGATGTACTTGCAGGAGGTCGTGGGGCTAGCTAGAGATTTTCATCATGATTTGTATTTTTTCGGGTTTGGTACTATCTACTTATAGTTTAAAGTTTGATTTTGACCTTTTTGATGTTGGATATTTCCTAAAAGACGTTTAAGTTGAATTTGCTATAAAATTAAGATGTTTTATTTTTGTTTTCTAAATTAAGTTTTGGTGTAGGTCTTTGATTAAAAAAAAAAAGGGTTTGTATTTACGTCTTCTGTTATTTTCTTAATATAAAAACTTATTTTGAGAGTTTCAATAATCGTAGCTTTTGGGTTTTGAGCGTGTATATTGTCGGACGTACTTAAAAAAATGCATATGCAAAAATCTATTTATTTATTAAAAAAAACTATTCAGTTATTGAGAATTTGAGATTACATGTTTGAATAGATCACTAAAGCTGATGTTACACCATAATCGTAAAATTACTAAAAATATATAGTTAATTAAATATTAATCAATTTTCTGAGTTTATCGTTATTACAGATATACTTTTCTTACAATGTCAAAACAAAAAATGTGTTCTTATAATCCTTCTAAAACAGCAAAATTCGAGGACAAATAATGATTACTTGTTGAGAAATCTTTAAGTCTTCTTAACCAGCTTCAAGCCTCTTGCTTACTGTTGTTTTGCTCGTAATAGCAATAATGATTAGAGATCAGTGGAAAAGAAAAATTTATCTGTTCCAGTAGAATTGGTAGTTTGGTATCGACCTATTGAAAGTGAATCTGCATATGCAAAAGTGATATCCTTACAAAAGGCAGAGTTTGTCTCTGTCTTCTCCAACTTCTCGTGTTCTCTCATTCTATGAAGTATAAAATAAAATATACTAAAAAAAAAAAATTTCTCCTTGCTTAATAAAGGCCAGGAATTCATATATTGATTGAATTCCCAGAAAAAAATTCTCCTTTCTTTCACACGTTAATTAAATACTGAAATTCCCAGGATAAACTCATATATATGTAGAATGAATTTAATGTATTGTGATTTGTGAATATTTGATGAAACGTAAAATTATTTTAGCATATACTATATATTTGCAGAGTTTTTTTTTTTTTTTTTGACATCACAGAGTTTTTGTTTTTTGATATTGTAACACACGTCTTTTGTGGTTATATTTTGGATCGATGCAACAATTAAATATGCATATGAAAATTGTGTAATTTATCTCTTTCATATAAATGTCATTGTATGACTTATTATTTTATCACAAAATAAATAAATTCTGTTCTTTGTTTTCAAATTAAAAAAGAAAATTCTATCTTTATCCATTTGATTACAGCTTAGATATCATTGTTGGGTTACCATTTGGTTATCTTTTTTTGCAAGTGTTGATTACTCTCTCTTGTAACTCTCCAAGCTAAGCTTTACCACAAAAAAAAAAAAAAAAAAAAAAACTCTTCAAGCTAAGCGAGAAACAGCAAAAATTCTTTATACAAGGCTACAACAGTGGAAGGAGAAATGTGCGAAAAAGATTAGGCCCATTTCTAGCCCAAATTGTAGGCCCGTAATTAGCATTAAATATGGCTTTCTTCGTTTCCGAAACTGGGAATGATGATGGTTTTATGTGAAATTAGCTTCACTCCACGCACTTTTAGTTACATTGGCCAATTGCTGTGAAATTGTATATATATATATCATGATTCTGAATAGTTTGTGGTCGATTACCATAGATATTAAAATCCATGTATGAAAGTGGAGTTAATTTCTTTTGATAACAGCATTTACGTTCTACCTTTTTTTTTTGTATATAATTCAGAGTTAATGGTCCTAATTCCTAAATATACTTTTGTGGATGATGGAGTTGCAAGTTTTTAACACCACTCAAGTGATAAAGTGGGCTTGTGACGTGTCTCAGCCATTAAAAATCTCAAAGTTCATTCGCGGGAGACCTAAAAATATCAAGTCAACGTGGACTAATCTATCACACGTTAACGTATGCAATGCAGCTTTATAATCTTATCATACGCATCACCCTTGTCTTTATGTTATGAGTCTTATGACTTATGATGAAAATGTTACAAGTCAAATCGAATTACAAAACGTTTAGTTCTTTTTTTCCTTACAAAAGCCTCCATTTTTGTTTTCACATATACTCATATTTCCACTTAGTCTCACCATTCTGATAAATATACTCTCATATTTCGACTTTCACTAAATAAATAAATTATAAATGGCGAAATCAGATTTCAGAACTTATTAAAAAGTTTGAAACGTAGAATAGTAAGCGATCATAGAGTATAAACACATAAATAGACTTATACACATGCTCAAGTCATATATCAAGATGTTCAGAAAATTTCGTAGAAGTCATAAATTATTTCTCAATCATAAGCAAATGGCCTTATATTTTTCTAAGTCAATGTATCTCGCCTACCTATCCAGCAAAAGTCAGGATGACTAACTGGCTTTGTTAAAGATTTACAATCATTGAATCAATATTGTCTCATTTAAATGAATAATTTGTTAAGGATTGTTGTTTACTTATTACACATGAAATGATACTCTGTATCCAAAATTTTAAATTATATAAAATCATAGCCAAACAAGAATAATACTTTTATACTTGTTCATAAAAAAGAATGATTCTCTCCATTGACCTTTTAAGGATGTCGTAATGGGCTGTGATTTAAAAGTAAGCCCAATTAAAAAGCCCCGCAAGTGAATATCAAAAGAGATATTTTTAGCGCGCCACGTGTCTGAATTATAGTAATGAAGTCATTTACACGACATAAATAAACACAGGCGTTGAGTCAGGTCGAGAGACTCGTGGTGGGGCCCGAGTAAACCGTTATGCTGCTTCTTAAATGACTATACTACTCCTATACTCAATGTCCTAGAGTAAAGCGGGAGAAGGGGTATATTGATAAATTCACGAATATGCAGAGACTTTGATGATTATTCTTCATTTATTTAAAATTATGGTTTTGCCCCTTCTCTTTCTTAATCGCGTAGTGCCACCCATTTCCAGAGAGGACACAGCCTTTTTTCTTTCTCATCCCTTTTCTCTCTACTCATTCGCCATTTTAATCATTTTAATTTAATTTTTCTTTGTTCTGTTTCAAATTTCTGATTTTGATTCTCTCTGAAAAAGCTAGGAAATTTCTGGTTTTGGTTTCCTCTTGTTTTTGTTTAACTGTTGTCAAGCTGAGATTGGAGAGTGATTTTGAATTGTGATTTCTAGTAGAGAAGTGCTTCAAGCGAGTTTCTGGGCTTATCGTCGTCGAAAGTAACGAGTTTTGAAATTCTGAACGGTGGTTGGCATTTTGGTAAATATTTGGAAAAAAGCCGTGGATCTGATTTGGGATGTGGTGGATGATGGGTGAAGCTGGTGGACATTACTGTTCTAAGAAGACTGATGATATCTGTGGTGGTGTTTGTAGTCAGGTTTGAATCTCCGATCTGCTTCTTCTTCTTTGTTTATTTGTTTCTTTTTTTCTTTGAATTTCTGAAGATTTTGTTGTGTTTCCAAGTCAATACATTGATTTGCAGAAACGAGATCTTACTTCCTTACATTGAAAATTTTAATTTTTTTCACTCAAAATTTGATATTTTTAAGATCTTCATTAGTCGACTTTTCAATTTGACTTGACGAATTGACTTGCATTTGATGTGATATCACTCTTCTTAACTTCCAATTCTGAAGCTTTCCTCTCTTTTTCATTAGTTTTTGAGAAATGAACTTGGATCTGAGTTTTAGATTGCTGCTCGTTCTTGATTTTTTATTTTATTTTTCTTTTGGGGTCAATAATTTGAAATTCAGATTTAAAAATGTAATTTTTTCATTTCTCATTTCTATGAGCTCTGCATATTGTTTGTGTTATGGTTCTCATGTTTAAATATTGTTTTATTCTCTATTTGGCAGGAACCTGGTAGATTCCTCAGCTTTTCTAGACTTTGTTGTGCTCTTCGTGGTGTTGATATGAAGACATATATCTTCTTATTAGTGATTGTTCCGACATGTGTACTCGCTGGTTATGTCCACGGTCAGAAGATTTCTTACTTTCTCCGGCCATTATGGGAATCACCACCTAAACCTTTTCATGACATTCCTCATTACTACCACGAGAACGCTTCAATGGAGAATCTTTGTAAACTCCATGGCTGGGGTGTGAGAGAATACCCTAGACGAGTTTATGATGCGGTTTTGTTCAGTAACGAGCTTGATATAGTCGCTGTTCGTTGGAGAGAATTGTATCCTTACATCACTCAGTTTGTTCTCCTTGAATCAAACTCGACCTTCACTGGTTTGCCAAAGCCTCTTGTGTTTGCTGCGCATAGAGATGAGTTCAAGTTTATTGAGTCACGCTTGACTTATGGTACGGTTGGTGGAAGATTTGTCAAAGGGCAGAATCCGTTTTACGAAGAGGCGTATCAGCGGGTGGCTTTAGATCAGCTTCTGAGAATTGCTGGGATTACTGATGATGATTTGTTGTTAATGTCTGATGTTGATGAGATTCCGAGTAGACATACAATAAATCTTTTGAGATGGTGTGATGAGATCCCTCAGATTCTTCATCTGCGGCTCAAGAACTATCTTTACTCGTTTGAATTCCTCGTTGATAGCAAGAGCTGGAGAGCTTCCATTCATAGATATGAGACGGGCAAAACACGGTATGCTCATTATCGGCAGTCTGATGAAATCTTGGCGGATGCAGGATGGCATTGTAGCTTTTGCTTTCGACGGATTAGTGAGTTTATATTCAAGATGAAAGCTTATAGCCATAATGATAGAGTGAGGTTTGGTCATTTCTTGAATCCTAAGAGAGTTCAAAGAGTTATATGCAAAGGAGCTGATCTTTTCGATATGCTCCCTGAAGAGTATACCTTCAAGGAGATAATAGGGAAAATGGGTCCAATTCCGCATTCTTTCTCAGCAGTTCATCTTCCTTCGTATCTCCTGGAAAACGCGGATAAGTACAGATTCCTCTTGCCGGGAAATTGCATACGAGAAAGCGAATGATCGATCGAATCTTCACCACACACAGTCTTTCTTCTTGTTCATCTCAAGATCTCGACATTGAGAGGATACAGAGACTGGCTTGAATCCTCTCCGGACTAATAACACTTACACAACTGATATATAATCTCTGCGTTTTTGTCTGAGGCGTATTGGTGTTGGTGAATGCTGCAGAGTTTCTCATCAGGCACTTGAGAGGATTATTAAAGGGTGAAGAGTTTTTGTATATAGATAGATCTGTTTGTTTCTTCAGGATTCTGATTTCACATCAGCCATGGAAAAACCTTTGAAACTCATATCTTCATTTCTCTCTGACTCTGCATCATCAAACATGAGTTTGTGTTCTTCTTCTTCTGAGTTTCCCCTTTTGGGAAGTTTTGCGTCTAGACACTCTTTACTTACCCTTTCTGTATATCTCTCTCTTTCTCTCTCGATTTGATTGGGTTTGTTATGTATACGAGGATTGGTGTTTTGCTTGTGTTTCACCAATAAGAGACTTCTTCTCATGAATAAGCATTTGATGCTTTGATCGATTTCAGATTATATTTATGTGCACAGATGAGAAATTTCCTGGCACTCTTATTTGCATAAACTTGGTAAAGAAGCATTAATCAAGCAAATATTAACCACCAATTAGGTAAGTAATAATACTGTTTCCAGATTATGAAACAAGTACATAAACCATATGGCCGGCCATATCTAACACTGTTATGTCTGATTGTAAGAAATGAAGTAACAACGCTCAAGAACTCGCACAAAAATAAAATAAGGATGATCTCTAATAGTTCCTTCCAAAACTGTCCTGTGTATATAGTTGCTTAATCATTAATATGAACATTATATTGTGGATTTGTTTAATCATCATATGAACACTCAAAAACGTTTCTGGACTTCTTTCTGTTTGTTTAGTTTCTTCTGCTAATGAATCGTTGTGTTTGCTATTTTCTTGAGATACATCGTCTCGGAGCTCGCCATTCGGCTTTGGAACATTGTCCATTCCCGTTTACATCTGTCTCTCACCTTTGCAACAAAACCATACAACCATTACCAATTAGTAAACAAGAAACCAAAAATTCTCTGTTAGAAGCTGACGTTTCAAAGTTTTCTTACCCCTTGCCACGCTGCTTTACCGTCTTGTGCCTCCCCCTGATAAAAAGAAAACCGAAAAGAAAATGAATCAATATATGGAAAAAACCAGAAAACTTGCAATGAACTTGAGAAGGTATTATCAAGAACCTGGCTGCCTAAAGAAGGAAAAGATTGATGAATGATCCATTGGGAATCCACAACTCCTATTTTCTCATGTGCAGGCTGTTTATATTTATATTATGAAAATTTTTAGTAAATAATATATCGCGACCAAACAAAGGTTCAATGTTGTTTTTAAGATTCAATGTGTGTATGCAAAATGATTAACCTCAACGCATTTACGTAGTGCGAAATCAAGACCCCAACCATGAACCAAGTCGTTCTGAATCATATGCCACACACAACGCCAGGCGTCTCTTGAAAACACTGGAGCCATAATCTCTATAAACCTGTAAAAACTCACATAAAATCAGAATCTTGTGTATATAGATATGTTATGTATTGAACATTGAGATTACGTACGCTGCACAGGGAGGCAAATGGGGGTCATTGCACCTTCCTGGTTTCTCTTTGGCGTCTCTGGTGATTAGATTTTGCAGAAAGAAAATGATTGGTTACAGGTTTTCGCGTTTTTAAGGTTCGGAACTTAAAGAAAGTTGCTTACTTGTGAACTTCTCCTTTGGTTTTTCTCTTTGTTATCTCCCACGTGATCTTCTTTTCAGACTCCACAGCAGGCTGCGAGATCTCTAGACCGTGTTTCTTTATAAGCCTGATGTACCTGAAAAGGAGAGAGAAGCACAGGTTCACATTTTCTGGATTAGGATTCATGCTGCAGTTTAAAACCTTTCGATAGAAATGAGTAAGAAGACGCACTCTTCTGCATCAAAGTTTTCAAGGCCGAGGTCTTCATCCCAGATGAATACATAGTCATAAGGTGCCACGATGTCAGGATGTAGAAATCTTTTAGCATACCACCTTGTGATGAAAATCATAACCAGAGAGATTCAATTGTTAAAAAAAGTAGTCTCAGAACGATAGGAGTAGTTAGAGCAAAAAATAATGATGGTTACCATTTGGTTTGCTTTGGCACGCTCACGTGTATTGCGCGTTTGGACCATTCGTATTCATCCCATTCTGTGCTTTTCCCGTCATAGTGGAACAGAACAATTGTGAAGTTTTCTGAAAACTGCGGGGAAGAAAGAAGAAGGAGATTCTTTAAGCTTTTTGCAGAAAGATAGGAGAGCCAGCATCAGATTTTACCTTCTTGACACAAGCATCAACATTTACTTTCTGACTAATACCGACAGTAAAAGCAATGACATACTTTGGCTTCACAGGCAAATCCTAAAGAAGAAGACATAAGAACAAACCCGCCATCAGACATTTCAATGCTGTTGGAAAGATAAGATTATTATCCAAAAGATAAAAATTCTTAAGAGGAGGCACACTAAAGGATCAAACATTATATTACCTCCTCAGGTAATCCCCAAAGTCTGCGCAAGTAGTAATCTGATTCAGGTGCAATGATACCAGGAGTCAGCATCTCTGCACCTTGGGGATTCGACGGAACCCAAATCTGCAGAATCCTTATCAAGATTAGTTTACAAGATCTTGTTACACAACCACAAAAAAAGATCAAAGAGAAGAAATTATGCCTTCCAACGGGGTGCATCACTCGAATTAGTCCCGTGTAATGGACTCCTAGATGACCATGTGTGCAAAAGCGTTTCACTTGATGTTTCCGGTGTTTCGTTTTCTACGTAAGCAAGATCAACAGAAGGAAGAATACTAGAGGGAAAATTTATCTGAAAAGTTTCAAGTTGAGAACATGAAACAACACATTAAGCATAAAGTCTTGAGAGAAAATATGAACAAAATAAGCTAAAGATATAGCTTACTTTTGTTAGTGATAATGTAGGGAAAGATATCCCCAAGAAGAAACCGATAACTATTCCTATGAATGTGGCTATAATGAGTCTCAATCCATCATTTGGCTTTTTACCATTCGAACTGCAAACAAAGGAAGTTAACATACAAATTCATTTTTTTATATATTGTGATCAACTAAAAACATGAATCGACCAATGAGCTTAGGATTTTGGTGAATCTAACCAGCGATTCGAGTTGTCTGTTCGGTTAGCCATGTCCTGAATCCAGTTAAGGTCACCAGGAACAATATTATTCAATGGAGACTTGAGTCTCCGGAAATTTGTTTTCTGCATCACATCACAATACAATGAGATTCAGATCCAGTCCACAAATAAATGCAAGCAGAGAGATTTACAAGTTGGTGAATAGAATAATCCAAAAGAATTAAGTTAGAATTAAAAAAAACACTTGAGAGATTGCAATATTTAGCTTGGAGCTAGAAATGAGCAAACATTAATCAAATAACACCAAAAATGGAAAATTTTGAGAAAACTCCTGTAATAAATAATTGCTTCCTAACTAAGACATATACTTCGTTTTAAAAGTCGAAGAACAAACATGAAACTGTATCCAAATTTCCAAATCTGATGAGATTGTTTGATTAAACAATCTAAAATTCAGAAACCAAAAGATACAAAAACAAAAGCAGATCCATGTCATGAATTAGAGATATACTTGAATAGAAAACGTTGTTAACTTACCGACAAAATTAAGAACTTTAAGCTATTTGATTGAAGACGAAAACTAAAGAAGACGAATCAGATACCTAATAAAAGGGTAAAGATCTCTCCTTGAGTAACAGAAGTAGTAAGATTGATTATGTTACACTTGGAGATGAACAATAAATAAGACGAGAGCAACCGAAAATTTTAGTATTTTCCAGTAACGAAGCAAGACTTTAATTTGAGTAATAAAAGCAATACCCAGAACACAAGAGTGAAACGAATCAAATCTCAATAAAAAGCCGTCGTCTTTGAATTTTTTTTTGCCTGGCGGGGTAAAGAATGGAGAGATTAATTAAATTAAATAAACTAAAAAAAAAGCAAAAATATCATTGGATTTAAAAAGAATGAATGAACAGCGAAGTGTTTTAGAATTGATCCCATGTGACGCGACTTACGGTGTGTATTAGGTCAAGAAAATGTTGACTTTTTTAATTGATCCTTTGCCTAGCGCTACTGACTATTATAAATCTTTTGACAGAATTAACAGATTGACTCCATGGCCCAATGGATAAGGCGCTGGTCTACGAAACCAGAGATTCTAGGTTCAATCCCCAGTGGAGTCGTATTCCTTTAAAGGCTAAACTTTTTTTACAAAAATTTTCATTGATGAAAAAGTGGAGAGCCTCAAAGCTGTTAGCCTGTAACTACGAGAATCCATGGGTGCAGCTTTCTTCTCTCTTACCATGTCTATAGCTTTCAAGGTTTATTAACGATAAACTATTATGAGTATTTTGCTCCTTGGTGCAAGTTAGCAAATACTTAAGCTTTCAGTGTATGTTTAGTAGTTAATTTGGTGCAAGTTAGTGTACAACTTAATATTAAAACCTGTATATAAACTCAATTACATGTATTGTTTAAAGGTGAATGAGAATAATCAGTTTAACAAACTTTTTCTCTCGTCTAGCTTCGTCTTCTTCATCTGAGTTTGTTACTCAATTTAGCTAGGTTTAATATGGTATTAGAGCAACTCCGATCATGAGTGCTTCCGTTTCTGATCTTATTCTCATTCAATTTCTCTTATCTTTTGTTGATTTGTGTTGTATCGTCTTCGCGATTGTCAAATTGATAATTGCAATCTTGATCTGAGTTTTTTTTTTTTCATATTCAATCGATTCTCATCTAATCAATGATCTGAGTATCATATGCAATCGATTCTCATCTAATCAATAATCAATGATTTTCATATGCAATCGATGATCTGAGTTTCTCATCTAATCAGAACAATTTCTTTCATATTCAATCGATTCTATCTCAAATCATGGGATCGAATGTAAATCCACGTCCATTAGGCGATACATCTGCGAATTTGATTCGGAATAGTACTGATCACTATGATAATCCATATTTCTTACACAGTACTGATCATGCTGGTTTGCAATTAGTTACAGATCGGCTTAGCTCTGGAGCTGATTTTCATTCTTGGAGGAGATCTGTCCGTATGGCATTGAATGTGCGGAATAAATTGAGATTTATTGATGGTACGATCTCGAAACCTTCTTCTGATCATCGTGATTCTGGTTCTTGGAGTAGATGTAATGATATGGTTGCGACATGGTTGATGAATTCAGTTTCTAAGAAGATAGGTCAGAGTCTCTTATTCATGTCTACTGCTGAAAGTATATGGAACAATCTCATGACTAGGTTTAAGCAGGATGATGCACCTAGAGTTTATGAGATTGAACAACGATTAAGCACTATCCAACAAGGATCTCTAGATGTTAGTGCATATTACACTGAATTGGTCACACTTTGGGAAGAACACAAGAATTATATTGAGCTGCCTGTATGTACTTGTGGTCGTTGTGAGTGTAATGCAGCATTGCTTTGGGAGAAATTACAGCAACGTAGTAGAGTTACTAAGTTCTTGATGGGACTTAATGAAGCTTATGAACAAACTAGGAAACACATTTTGATGTTGAAACCAATACCAAGTATTGAAGAGGCATACAATATGGCGGCACACGATGAAAGACAACGAGTAAAGCTGAGAATGTTGTGTTTCAGACAATGAATGTTGTGTTTAATATAAACAATGCTACACCGATTTGGAGTAGAAGAGAATAACAAGACACCAACGAAGCAGTAGCGGTAAATAGAAATTTTAAACATAGAAGAAGAACACAGAACAGAGTCTGTCTCCAAAATTCTGAAGACACATTAATTGTCACAAGTCTTGTGCTCCGCCGTTTCACGAGCAAAAGACCAAAAAAACAAAGAAGAAGAAACCATTAGGCTTCGATTCCGAAGATGAACCAATTTTAAAAAAATAGAAAAAACCCCCTAAAAATTAGGATCATAAAGGAGATGATTTTTTTTCTTATTAATATTATTGAAGCTTCTCTTATCTGTCTTCCTCAAAATCTGGGAATGGTGTGTAAACCAAACTCCAATCTCATTCCACATTCATTCTTCGTTTCCTTCTTTACCATCCCTCCCTTGACGATGATGACCTGTGAAACCCAACTCCAAAAGCTTAGTTTATTCGCATCTCAACATAATAAATGTGATACCATAAAGATCATTAGGAATGACTCAAGTGTGGATCTTTATACCAAAGTTACTATTCAGTTCTAAGTTTCTAGACTTCTACAAGATCATCTCTTGGGTTCATATTAAAAAAAGGGAGGAAGCTTTCAAAAGCTGAATAGAGTATATTGTAAGTCTGTTCTTTATAGTGGGATTGAATCAGATGTTAACGTCTAACCTGTCGAAGTTCCTGTTGCTGAAGAATCCACGTTCCTTACTTCCTTGGAAGTTTCTTCGATCATCTACTGGTCTTGGCCAAGTGTCACCTGTGCCACGTGATCTAGGTCTTTCCATGGATTCAACACTCCTAGACTCGTCAATTGATCCACTCCGTGAATGAGGTCTTTCTGAATAGTTAGCATTTCTGCCTGCATTGGAGCCAGGCCTCTCTACTGCTCTTGGCCTGAACCTGACTTTATCATCCAACTCACGGATTAGTAAGTCCAGGTCTTTTTCTTTCTCGCGTATAAGATCCGGTAGATTTTGGTGATTATTGCCGGATTCCTGTTGAGATTCCTTGCTCTCAGGTGTGATGGCTGCTTCCTTCTCGAGTTTCTTCCGTAATTCTTCGATCTCTTCCTTCAACATTCTCTCTCCCTCTGTTTCAGGCCTGCAAAAAAATTGTTTCACAAGACAAAGATGAAAAGTGAGACCAATAGTTAATTGACAGATGATCTAGAAAGTCAACAATATGATCACAGAGTTCATAACTTCATATACCATCGCAAGGCATAACAGAGTTCAGAATAGAAAAGTTAACTAAAGTAGACACAATGCTCAGTTTAATGCTAGAGCATGTAAGTAAAATTACAGCTTAGAGATGAGATACCAAAAAAAGACAACAGGAACAAACACTGTACAAAAAGAGCTCAAGTGGAGAGAACAAACATGGATAGATCTGCCAAAGAAATGGAATGGGCAATGCACATATTCGGTATTTGACATGATGTGCCATAATTAGGAACTAGATAATAATACAAACTTTCAGATAAAAGCTTGACCTTGCTCCTAAGAGATGCTTAAAAGGACATACATCAACTATGTCCATCAAAAGAAAACCACCGATACACTATCACTTAAGTAGATAAAGCCTTTCAATTAGTTTCCGCTTTTGAACTTGATAACACTAAGCAGACGTGGCAAACCTAATCCAAAGTCATTAGTTTGAATGCATTTATCTACCTTCTATTGGTTCACCAGTTAAAGTCACTTAAAAAAATCTAACTTTCTGATTCAGTACACAGAAAAACGGATCATTTGAGATATAACTGAAAATCAAACCACTGGGACAACATAGTATTGATGCAAATCCCACATTTCTCAGAGAAAGTAAAGAAAATCAGAATGAATAAGTACCTGTCAACTCTGCGATGCTCTAGTTCAGAATCAATCTTGCGCCAATCTTTCCCTTGTTCCTCCAGCAATACTTCCCGAGGTTTTGCATCGCCAAAAGGATTCACCTTTGGTCTCGGTTTCACCACATTCTCCACATTGTTAAATGCTGAACTCTCAGACCTGTTAGATTGAGCACTTGATGATCTACTAGATTGGGCGCTCGATGGTCTGCTCGTTTGTCCCTTCTTAGCCTCAATATCAGAGTCGAGTTTCTTCCAGTCCAATCCTTTCTCCGCCAAAACTTGCTCTCTCGGTCTAGCTGCTCCAAATGGACTCGGCTTACTCGTCTTCCCAGCAGTTGGAGTTTCACTCACTTCAGTATCAACCTTTCGTGGTTCCAAAACAAGACGACGCCGTTCCTCCTGAACACCACTGGAAGGGACAACTCCTCGGGCCCACCGGTCAGGCTCCGGTCCGGAGTCACGATAGCCAGACCCAAATGTAGATGATTTTGTGAGATTTGACGGCTGGCTTTTACCCGCTGCCCAATTATCAGCCTCGTCAGCTTTAGAGAAGCCACCTCCTCCTCCACCACCACCAGCACCACCTCCACTTCCATAACTGCCACCTCCACCTCCGCCACCATAACTGCCACCACCACCACCACCAAAACTGCCGCCGCCACCACCATAACGACCTTGACGTCCTTGATCAAACGAAGGAAGCGACTTTTTTCCTTTACCCCAATCATCATCTTCGTCAGCCCTAGACACTTGTGGGAAATCAGAAACCCTAGAATTAGATCCCCTCTGATCATCATCAAATCCGCCATAAGATCTCCTACCACCACCACCACCACCACCCCCGCCCCATGACCCATCAGAATCATCACGATCTCGTGACATTCGTCCAGGAGGTCCACTAGACCTTCCTCCACCATAAGAAGAGAAACCACCACCGAGACGACCAGGTTGCATTTCGTCCTCAGAACGTTGTCTTGGACCAGTAGGAAGCTGAAGCATCTGTTCCCTCGTCAATCCAGCAGAAGTCGGTGCAGCGTAGGCTCCTTTTGTAAACTCAGATAAAGTCATCTTCTTCTTCTTCTTAGACGACTTAGCAGTTGCAGCCTCTTTCAGACTCGGGAAACTCTGTGAATCCGCCGGCGTGGCTGTAGCTTCAGCAGCTTGCTCTTCATCGGCACGCTCAGCCTCATCGGCCCATGCGCCGATTCCACCCCAAGGTTTTGACATCTCTGATTTTCAATTCCAAAAATCGGAGATTCCTAGATCTGAAAAAAAAAACGAAAGACGATGTAGAAACACAAATTGAGAGTAACGAAATCTAGGAGTCTAATTCAAAGTATTCCGGAGCTCTGAGTGATGAAAATCACTGCCGGAAAACGAATCAATCTCAGATTCTCTCGTCGTTGCTTTTTTCTCAGAGGAAAAATCGAATAAAAAAAAAGGGAAGTTTATTCCATTTGAAGCTGTTTGTAGGTTTCGGAACGGAGGGGTAATGGACGGAGAATGAGATAACCAAACGCGCAGGATTGGAATGTGTGATACACGCACCATTTAGTAACGAGTTAATTAATTGTTTGAACGTTGTGCCGTTGTGGTCCACGCGACGTGTAAGCAAGTGACGGTTGACTTGAAGAGGAAACGAACGGTCATGAGTCATTGTTTAGCCGATTATTATACAAATATTCGTTTTTTCCCACCATCTTAAATGTTTTATGTCACATTCACACCTTTACAAACACAAGTTTAATAGATTACGGTACCTTATATGATGATACTCCAACGTTATGTTAAGATAGTAAATTTGATATACGATTCGATTTTTCATATTCTTCCTTTTAGAGAGGTTTCTGAGAGCATATCCGAAATAGTATGAAATACATAAATGAATATGATCTAACACATTCATGTTTCAAATATTCGAATAGATTTAAACATAAAAGTTTAGCAGATCTTGAGAGTTGAGAGTAGTACACGTTCTTCGTTTGCTCTATACATAAACCTTTACCCCAAAAAGAGAGAGTTAGAAATGCCTTCACAACAGCAAAACAAAATGGCTTTCTCTACTCTTGTCTGAGTTTTCATATCCAAAATGAAGAAAAAAGCATCAGAGTTTCTTCTAGAGATGATGTCTCTTAATTTCTCAAATCTCTTTCTGAGATCTTAGATAATTCATGACAGGACCCATAGCGCTGCCTCGCAGTGCCTTGTAAGACCATGAGCCTCCACTTGAACTCCCTTTCTTGTTCCACCCATTGTCGGCTTGAGACAGTTCTGCTTTTTTTGCACTTAAAGTTTCACTAAGTTCTTCCCAGGGGTCCACTTTTCCATTTTCTTCAGTTCACAAAGGTTAAATAAGATTCAATGCCAATATAAGATCTCACTAAGATTGTAGGGAATGTACCTTTTATAGGCGTCTGTGACCCGTTGTTAGCGTTCAGCTTTAGATTTGTAGCTGTTTGGTCAGGCTTGGACGGTGCTGAATTGGTGACTTCGGTGGAATCTGAGCTGCTAGTTTTGACACTGCGGACATCGAGCAGGGAAGAAAATTCTATCTGCAGAAGCAAAGTCTTTCTTATATTTGAATTGTGATGCTTAGCGAGCAAACAACTACAAGAACCAGATCTGTGTTCTTGTCTCATAAGAATACGTTGACATAATGTAAACCATGAAACATACCTCCAAGGATCCGTCTTCTTTATAAAGAGATGTATCAGGTTGCATTGAGGAATCCTCATCCTCTTCTGTTTTCTTTTCAATTGGAAATTCTTGAACAGGCATCAAAGTCACCTTCTTGGAGTCTGGATCATAGGAGCTTATCCTCCCAACCTACCAAGAGAATACATTGTAAAGGGAATAGGTTCTTCTTAAAAAAAAACAGAGTTGATATCAAACTGGCTCAAAAGGTGTTAGAAATTTTACCCGAAAAGAGGAAACCTCGGGTGTCCAAGATGATGTTAGCTCAATGAGGCGGTATGCAATAACATCTCCTTTCTGAAACATTAACAAATCAGGAGTTGAGGAGTTGAAAAATGATGTATCTATAAACAACTATGGATCGTAAACTATTAACAAACCTTTACTGAGCCAGTGTAAGCCACAAGCTGTTCATAGTTGATCTGACCCTTGGCAAGGGTCTCTGCTTCAGCGAGATGAGTCTCATTCTCATAGGTATCTTCATGGAAATCCTGAGCATATCGTTTGGAAAATTCTGTCTTCTCTGTGCCCCATTTTTGGCCTTTCTTCTTAGTCATGTTTCCATTCCACACGAAATGTTCCTAATATTATGAAGTCATGGTCATTACAGATTCAGATCTGGCAAAGCTTTAAGGATACAAAGATAGGGGTAAGTCATACCGCAGGAGGTTCACTTTCAAGGGAAACTTCATCTGTTCCAGCCGAAAAGGAAGTATATCAGAGAAACTGTGAGGAACCTTACGAACACAGCAAAGCTATGCAGAGAGAAATTTATGTAATAATTTACCAAGCGGTTTGAACCGAACGTGGCCTGGCCTCACTTCCACAGGAACCACTTCATCCCTGACACCATCACCAAGTTTATTTGGATGTTGATTTTCAAGAGTTTCACAGAGATTTTCCTCAGTTACTTGATAATCTATAGTGATAGCTGGTTTTTGGCTGGGTGTTACAACCAACTGCGTCTGTTGAAGCTGCAAATCATGTAACAAGAAAGAAGAAATCAGTGTTGAAGTGCATGCTGTACATCACTAAAACAAAGGATAGAAACATAAGTCTTCTCATTTTAATTTTTGAAGTTTTCTTCAAAAACCTCTTCCTTCTCTAGTCTTGTCTTCTCTCTCAACCATTGCCTTTTAGCCTTTTTACGCCAAGCACTTCTGCTAGGTGTCTAAAATAAACACAAGGAAGAGTTACATTCCTTGTTGCAAAGAAGAATTGATAGGAAACAGATGGAGCCTAGGAAACAAAAAGGTAATCCCTGCATCTACAAACAGCAAAGAATTTACCCAATACACATTAAAGTAAACTCAGACCTTTTTAGTTTCAGTAGATGTTTGGCACAGATCCTTATCCTCTTTGCTCTCTTCTTGTTGCAATGACCTGCAATCTCCAAAGTAAGAGAGTGGAATAATAAGTTAATAACTAGTCTGAGATAACTTGAGGATTAAATATTTGCAAGCTGAGTTTTGACAAAGCAAAAGTCCACCTACCGCTTTGAACTGGCCATGGGCTTGGTGTCACCGTTATTCTGTTCATCACTTTCAGCTCTCTGTACATCCACTGGCTTCTTCCTTTTCTTCACAACATTGCATACAACAGCTGCGTTTTCTCTTTCCTCAGGCGTTTCTTCAGTAGTTGTTAACTTACACTTCTTCCGCCTACATCATTATCAAACGTGAACAACAGCAAATACAAATAAGAGAGTAAGAATCGTGCTGGTTGAAATCCTACTTGGAGCTTAGGCTTTTGCTTGAAGCTTTACGTCTCTTCGAAGTCTTCTTCTCTGGCACAAACTCTTCCGCTTTCTCTTCAATCTCATCTTCCTCAGACTCACTTTCATATCCTCCAGTTTCCTTCTGGAATTCCTCATTAGCAAGCAGCATTTCACCAGGACGAATCTGAGGCCTCTCCTCAACCTCATTCGCGTTATCAGCATTCCCCTCACTGTCTTCACCAACAAACTCCAACAAAGACTCCTTCTTCTTAACGCTACCAAATAAAAACGAAAACTTTAACACTAAGAATACTTAATAGAGCTAAAATGAAGATGCTTTACAAGGAAAAATGTGAAACTAACCAAACGATATCTTTATCCTTCAATACACAGCTCGACTCAAATGGCGGCAAAACGAAACCTTCCATCTGGAAACAAAGATATACTTCGCATTAGTCGAAAACCCAAACGCAGAGAGACCCAAAAAATAAGTGAATGTAACCATTAATGGTGTCAACATTCGAAATTTGTATTCACTGAAATTAGGGCAAAAATAAGTAAGCTTACAGATAGAGAGAGGCCATGAGGACAAGCTTCAAAGAGGCTGAATGTGTGGAAGAGATGATCAGAAAACTCTGAAACAGTACGCTGACATTTACGATTCAGAACAGCCCAGCTCCGCGTTAGACCTTGCTTCTTCTGATACTTACTCAGAATCCGTCGGTCCTGAAACACCAAACGAATCCTCACCATCTCCTCCGCCATTGTAGACGAACTTCAGAGAGGAAGAGGATGATCTACAAGTCGAAAATGAGAATTTTTAGCTAAAGTTTAGAGCTTTCGGAATCCTTAAACCCTGTCTAAGTTTGACAGAGAAGAAGGAGAAAAGGGAAAGACTAAGCCGAAATTTATTGGGCCATATAATGGGCCTTATTTAAAGCCCATTTTAAATAAACCTCAGATTAATGTTGGAGGAAAGCCTTCGTCGTCTTGTTTTCCCCTCTCGCTTAAGCTCAGCATCAGCCGTCGTCGTCGATCTGATGTCTCCGCGTTGAAACAAGAAGGGCAAACTGATATGATCATATGCGTCGAGCTCTGATATGCATCAGACGCTGGGCGCTATACGCCTTGCATACCGCTCGCGTATCGCTTACCTCGTGAAAACAGGTATGATCGACAACGCTGTTCAGGTGTTCGATGAAATGCGTCACTCAAGCTACCGAGTTTTCTCTTCCGATTACAATCGTTTCATTGGGGTTTTGGTCAAAGAATCTAGATTTGAGCTTGCTGAGGCATTGTATCGGGATATGAAGCCAATGGGTTTTTCACTCATCCCTTTCACTTACTCGAGGTTTATCTCGGGTTTATGTAAAGTTAAAAAATTTGATCTCATTGACGCTCTTCTGAGGGATATGGAAACCCTCGGATTCATACCAGATATTTGGGCTTTCAACATTTATTTGGATCTGTTGTGTCGAGAGGGAAATGTAGGTTTTGCTGTTCAAACGTTCTTCTGTATGGTTCATAGAGGTAGAGAACCGAATGTTGTATCTTATACTATACTTATTAATGGGCTATTTAGAGCTGGTAAGGTTACTGATGCTGTTGAGATTTGGAATGAAATGATTCGTTGCGGGGTTAATCCGGATAACAAAGCATGTGCTGCACTTGTTGTTGGGTTATGTCACGCTCGGAAAGTTGATTTGGCTTATGAGATGGTGGCGGAGGAGATCAAGAGTGCAAGATTTAAGCTTAGTACAGTGGTTTATAATGCGCTGATTAGCGGGTTTTGTAAAGTGGGTAGAATAGAAAAGGCAGAAGCTTTAAAATCATTTATGAGTAAGATTGGGTGTGAGCCGGATCTCGTTACATACAATGTGTTATTGAGTTATTATTATGATAACAATATGTTGAAGAAAGCGGAATGGGTGATGACTGAGATGGTAAGAAACGGGATACAGCTTGATGCTTATAGTTATAACCAGTTGCTGAAGCGGCATTGTAGGGTTAGTCATCCTGATAAATGCTATTCCTTCATGGTAAAGGAGATGGAGCCTAGAGGTTTCTGTGACGTTGTATCATACAGTACTCTGATTGAAACATTCTGTAGGGCATCAAACACCAGGAAGGCGTACAAGCTCTCTGAGGAAATGAGACAGAAGGGGATAGTAATGAATGTGGTCACGTATACGAGTCTTATCAAGGCTTTTCTTAGAGAAGGTAACGCTAGTGTTGCAAAGAAGCTCCTCGATCAGATGACAGAGTTAGGTCTATCACCAGATCGCATATTCTACACTACAATTCTGAACCATTTGTGTAAATCCGGAAATGTCGACAAGGCTTATGGTGTTTTCAGTGACATGATAGAGCATGGAATCACACCAGATGCGATTTCATACAACTCCCTTATAAGTGGCCTCTGCAGGTCTGGTAGAGTAACTGAAGCTATAAAATTGTTTGAGGACATGCAAAGTAAAGAATGTTTTCCTGACGAGTTAACTTTCAAGTTCATTATTGGAGGTCTCATACGTGAAAATAAAGTATCAGCAGCCTACAAGGTTTGGGATCAGATGATGGATAAAGGATTCACTCTTGATAGAGATGTGTCCGATACACTCATCAAGGCTAGCTGTTCAATGAGTGTTGATGCGTAGGCATAATAAGGGTATACGCTTTTGAAATTGTCACCGTTATCTTCTCCTCTGCAAAAATGCCATCTTAGTCAATGTATGGTGGTGAGGAGATGCTGATACAGATCCATTTAAACCTCTACTGATGCCTACCACTGCTCGGAGAGAAATAAATCAGGTTTGAACTAATTTCATTCCTTTTCTACATAAGCGAATATGTGGTTTGAGTTTACATAGACCAACTAAACCGTTTCTTTTTTTGCTCATTTGACGATCCTTGCATTTTTTGAAATGTGAACCAACTTTACTCGACCTTGTCCCTGTTGCTGCTGACTTGATATTCACAATCTAGAAGGACTATCATTTGTGATCAGACTGTGAAACAAGACAGCAAGCTCTATTGCATTAGAAATGAAACAATTTCTCTCAACTCAGTTTAAACCCATTCCTCAGAAATATTTGACTGAGGACTGAGCGTGTTGGACTGAGAAAAGGATTTACCTTTGTTAAGCATCGGTACATCAAGCATATTGTTGCTTGGTATGAGAAGCATGAAATTCCTCCTTCAATGGTACGCTTGTAGAACATAAATTCCACTAATAAGTTGTAGTCTTGATTAGCTGCCACGTTGGTATGTATTGCAACCAATGAGGTTTTGGATCTTGATATATGCTGCCTTGAGAAGCTCCATCTTAAAAGCTGAAAGCCAAAAAGTTAGCTCAGACTTTATCTCAATATCTAGTTTATTTTTAGGTTCACAGGATTTTGTTTCAAAACATGCCAACCTTTTCTTTTTCTTGTCATGATTCTTCATATTTTCATAGACTGACATATTCTATAACAAAATCAAGCTTTGTCTGGAACCCCATTGATGGCACAAAAATTTCAATTTGTCTTGTTTCTGGGTGACAGTTTTATATCATTTACTATGTTTTATCATGTGTACTAATGCAGAACTAAGCCTGTTATAAGTGCGAGAAGGGAAGAGGGAAGAAGACGCAAACATTATAAAACAGAGTGGCTAGTAACCTTTACCATAAATAGGAACCTGTAAGTAGTTTGTTACCTTTCTCTCTCTCTCTCTCTCTCTCTCTCCAAGAACCCTAAAGAATTTCTTGGTACTGTAGTCAGAAAAAAGAAAAAGGAATCGGGCCTGGTATTTACATTTTCTGTTTCGAAACTTTTTGATGAGAATGATGTTTCGTTTACTTTAGTTTCGTTTGCTTGAATATGAAAAAGATTACTTGCTTGCTTCTGTCAGTTTCCTATAACATAAGAATCCTACTTAAACTTCTCATCAAGTAATCATCTCTCTCGTTTAGAAAACACTCAAACTTGTGTCTCTTTATTGCTTTCACTTAACTCTTTTCTCCTTTAGTTGCTACTCTAATGTCTCACCACCACTATGAAACCAACCCTCATTTTGTTCACTTTCCCTTGCAAGATCAATATCCTGGTGGTCCCTCTAGCTCATGGGACTCTCCGCACCACCAACAGATCCCACAGACTCATTCAGTCGCTCCACCAGGGGTGAAAATAAAGACTCGAGGACGTCACCAGACTGAGCCACCTGAACCATTCCATGAATCACCTTTCTCAAGACCGTTGCCATTGAGACCAGAGGAACCGTTACCACCACGCCATAATCCAAACTCTGCCAGGCCATTGCTATTTAGCCCTGATGAGCAACGACCTCCACACCGTGGTAATGGACCTGAACCAACTCCATGGAGAAGAGCTTCAACACGACCATTGCATCAACCAGGTCCAAAGAGGACCAAACCCATGACATTGCCAGCTACAATCTGCTGTGCGATTCTCTTGATGGTCCTGATTTTCGCTGGCCTCATCCTACTCTTAGTCTATCTTGCCAACCGTCCACGCTCACCATATTTCGACATTGCAGCAGCAACCCTAAACACTGCCAATCTTGACATGGGTTACATTCTAAACGGAGATCTCGCTATTGTGGTAAACTTCACAAACCCAAGCAAGAAAAGCAGCGTGGACTTCAGCTATGTGATGTTCGAGCTCTACTTCTATAACACTCTCATAGCAAGGGAGCAGATCGAGCCATTCATTGTACCAAAGGGAATGTCAATATTCACGAGCTTCCATCTCGTCAGCAGTCAGGTACCAATTCAATTGATTCAGAGCCAGGAATTGCAGCAGCAGCTCGGCACCGGTCCTGTGTTATTGTACTTGAGAGGAACGTTTCACGCTCACTCCAACCTCGGCTCATTATTGAGATACTCTTATTGGTTACACACACGGTGCAGTATCTCGTTTAATACCCCTCCTTCAGGGACCATGCGAGCAAGAAGATGCAATACGAAACGCTAGCTACTGATTATATTATATTGCTTTTCTTCTTGATGCATTTGATGATTTCTATAGGCAAATATATAGTTTTTGTATGTTGAACAAAATGGCAAAGGGAAAGTGCATTTGATTTTGTATCTTGAATAACAGAACAACTGATAAAAAATTGTATTTCATCTGATAATATTTATAGAGATAGTATAGGTAAATTCAAATGCATAATGACTCATTTTATGTATTTAAATGATGCAGAGATGACCTCAGTTATTCAAAAATATGTTCCTTCTTTTTCCTTTTTGTTTTTTTAAACAGAGATGATCTACATTTTGTATCGTCAAATATGCTCGAATAAAGCTTTTAACTTTATAAATGTTGACATGAAAACAAGCAAGTGGTGGTTTTCCAGTGGTTTAGGATTGGAATTGGATATGTACGTGCCTCAAGATCCAGGTTCGATTCTACTTGGCCATCCAAACCAGAACAAAGCTATGCAAAAAGAAAGTTGGATCTAAAGGGTATTAGTTTGGGCCAAAAGCCCGGATGAATATCTGAATTAAAAAAATAAATAAAAATTAAAATAAAATGTTGACACGAAGAGAATATACGTCCCTTTAAGACATTATTCATTAATGATCGTTATTTTCAGAAAAGATAAAAAAAAATTTGGGTATTTTAAGAAAAAGAATGGGCCCAATTAATTAACAGCCCATTAAATTAACTGCCCAGTATGGCCCAAAATTGCTCCTCTGGGGTTTGCCCGGAGCTCAAGAAACGATCTCTTCCTTTTTCTCGTCTTCGTTTGTCACTTAGAGCTACTTCTTCTTCTTCTCTCATAACCCTTTGTCTCGATTTGATTACTTTTCTTCAGTAAGGTATGTATCCGATCCTTAATTAGCTCAAGTATCGTTGATTTGGCTTGTAATGAAGATTAAGGGTTTAGGGCTTTTATACCGATTCAAATGTATCTCCAGCTAGATCTGATTTGTATTTTGAGAGAGAAGATCTTTGATTGACATCTTATTTTGGTTTATCTAATGCTGGATTAGCTTGAATTTTGATATAGCTTCTCCGATATTCGACGGGGACTTGTGTTTTTTTTTTTTTTTCAATTTGTTTTTTTTTTTAATGATTCTGTAGGTTTTGAAAATGAAGTTAGATACAAGTGGATTCGAGACTTCTATGCCTATGGTTGGCTTTGGCTCGAGCAGCGATTTGCTTGATGGGTTTTCTTCTGTGCCCTCCTTTGATCTACCCCGCACTACAGATGTGAGTTTTTTGTTTGTTTCGTGATTTGAAGCATTTTTGGGTGAAATTTTCCATGTCATTGTCTTCTGATTTTGAGCTGGTTTCTGTGTGGATTTCAGTTTGATGGATTTCAGAAAGAAGCTGTTCAGATGGTGAAGCCTGCAAAAGGAACAACCACACTGGCTTTTATCTTCAAAGAAGGTGTCATGGTCGCTGCTGATTCTCGGGCTAGCATGGGAGGATATATCTGTATGTTCTCTATTATCTTTTTACTTATAGTGCAGACTTTGATGGTCTTTAGCTGTGAGCTCTACTAAGAATTCCTCATAAATATGCATCCCTTTGGTATAGTTGACTGTGGCAGAAACACAATTAGAATGGAGATTAGTTTAGCTTCTTGTTGGTTTAGTTTTGTGCTGGAGTGTTAAAAATATCTTCTTGTCTTCTTTCTGTTGGTCAATGATTGTGAACAAGTAGAGGAAAGGAACGGTTTGTGTGATTTCTCCTGATGTTTTAATATCGGTTTTCCTCATTCAGCCTCGCAATCTGTGAAGAAGATTATTGAGATCAATCCTTATATGCTCGGTACAATGGCTGGAGGAGCTGCTGACTGCCAATTCTGGCACAGAAATCTTGGAATTAAGGTACCTAGCTCAGATTTTGTAGCTTCTGGAAATCTTGTTGCCTCGTTCTTAATAGCAACAAATTCATCTGCCTTGTCAAACGCTTTAAGTTGTAGTTCTGTCTGTATTGAAGAACATACAAGTTTCTATGGATGCTAAGCATGCATTTTCTGATGTGGTGGCTTGAGAACCCTTGTTCTGTGAACCAAACATTTCCTTAGATAATATACAGTTGTTTTTTTTTTCTGTACTTAGATAACATCTATAAAAAGAACTTAGATTGATGAACTATAAATGCTCTTGAATGTTTGATCTGGGGTATAAGAATTGGTGGATGCTAGGTGATCTATTTGTTCTCTGTTTGAGTAGGTCTACCTTGTTCTTGTGTCTAAAATGTTGGCATGTTAATATCATTGTGTATGTGGATTTCTTCAACTTATTCTCAAATTTTATTTGTTGAAACTATGGCTGATCTCTTGATTTATTTATCTATCCAAGTGCCGTCTACATGAGCTGGCAAACAAGAGGAGAATCTCTGTTTGTGGAGCTTCAAAACTTCTTGCAAACATGCTCTATTCATACCGTGGAATGGGACTTTCTGTCGGCACAATGATTGCTGGATGGGACGAAACTGTAAGTAAACCAACTGCATAGTTTCAACACTGTTCCTTTCTACTCAAATGGAAACTTTGAGATGCTAAATCCGTGCTTCTTGTAAATAGGGTCCTGGACTATACTATGTTGACAACGAAGGAGGACGGCTCAAGGGAGACAGGTTTTCAGTCGGTTCTGGTTCACCATACGCGTATGGTGTGCTCGACAGCGGGTAAATCATTTCCCCAAAAACATCTTCATTGCTTTTGTCTCTATCCCAAAATCTAACGATGTTAGTTAAGCAACCTGTTCTAATTTATGATTTGGGTTGGATCATTAGGTACAAATTCGACATGTCAGTTGCGGAAGCTTCAGAGTTAGCAAGGAGATCAATCTACCATGCTACATTCCGTGATGGAGCCAGTGGTGGAGTTGCTAGCGGTTAGTAGACCCATTTCATTTATGGTCCAAAATGTGATATCATAACTTTCAAGATCCTGAGTTAGCTCATAATATTGGTTCTCTTCTCATATGATCAGTGTACCACGTCGGTCCTAAAGGATGGACAAAACTATCAGGAGATGACGTTGGGGAGCTACACTATCACTACTACCCTGTGACACCAGCCATCGCGGAACAAGTCATGGAGGAAGCAGCCGCCGAGTAAAGTACCCCGTTTCTTTTTCTAGTCGTTCACTCTGTTTCCTGTTATTGCACTTTGTGATAGTAAGTGCTGAGTTTTCTCTAGCTTAAGCTTTGATATTCTATTTTACTGAATCTGAAATGTTGCTGGCGAATTATTCTCTATAAGATTTATCTTTTTCTGCAATCATGTGGTTCCCCTTGCTCAGTATTTCAAACCACAATTTAGGAAATTGTGATTATTTTGCACAAGTTTAGTTAGTTTGTTGTTAGATAATGAGAGAAAGATTAGTTAACCAGTCTCCCCTTCATCGAGATTGATGATTTTTGCTATTATGGTTTGGCAAGGTTCTGTTTCGGTAGGCATTAAAATCCACATGTCTACCAATAAATGTTGTAACGGCTTTTAGAGAGTTGTAGAGAGCGACTTTCACATCAGTCCGAGCATGTGATTAGTTTGATGGTCGACAATTAGATAGTTCTGTCTTAAATGATTCGACTTTTATGGAAGGTATTCCTCTAAAGCAACACAAAAAAAAAAAAAAAAAAAGAAGCCATGAGTTCCATGACTCGATCTCCACCACATGACCTGATTATGCTTTTGTCACCACAAATCTAGTAATTTATATTACAAATTTATAACCATTTGATTTGTAGAGTTAACGAATCGATCACATCATCAACCCCTTTCACTCATGCTATATAAACATCACTCTTAAGAAGAATCAAAACCCAAAATTCAATCTTCCTCCGAGCCCTCCAAGTCTTCCGATCATTGGAAACTTGCACCATCTTACAGGATTTCCTCACAGATATTATCATAAGCTCTCCATCAAATACGGTCATGTGATATTTCTTCGCCTCGGGTTTGTCCCAATGGTTGTGATTTCCTCGAGTGAAGCAGCTGAAGCTGTCTCAAAACTCATGACTTGGAAATGTTCCGGCCGACCAAAGACGTTCGGGACACAAAAACTCTCCTACAGTTTTAAAGACATCAATTTCTCGCCATATGGTAACTATTGGCGGGAAATGCGAAAACGCGTGGCTATGGAGCTTGTATAAGCCTTTAAAAGATTCAATCTTTTAGGTACATAAGAGAGGAAGGGGTAGAATTCATGGTGAAGAAAGTTTCGGAATCGGCTTTGAAGCAATCTACTGTAGATCTAAGCCAAACCTTTTTCTCACTCACCGCAAGCATAATTTGTAGAGTAGCTTTAGGACAATGAAAACTGTAGAATCCAAGATTTTTTGTGTTGTTTTAAACTTATAGAGTAGTGGATAATATCAAAAAATTTCAAGTAAATAAACTTATAAGTGAATATGTTTTATGTGTTGCTCAGGATTTATTTCTCGGGGGGATAGATACAGACGCCATAACAATGATTTGGGCGATGACAGAGCTCGTTAGGAACCCCATAGTGATGAAGAGAGCTCAAGAAAATATCCGAGCCACCCTCGGTCTCAACAAGGAGAGAATCACTGAAGAAGACCTCGGAAAAGTTGATTACTTGAAGCATATTATCAAGGAAACATTAAGATTACACCCACCAGTTCCATTTTTTCTCCCAAGGAAAACAATGGCTAACATCAAGATTCAAGGCTATGATATTCCCTTGAAAACTCAAATCCATGTTAACGTATGGACTATCGGACGTGACCCCAAGCGTTGGAAAAACCCTGAAGATTTCATCCCTGAACGGTTTGCAAACAGTTCTGTATATTTTAGGGGACAACACTTTGAGCTATTACCGTTTGGTTCTGGTCGAAGGATACGTCCCGCGATCTCAATGGCGATTGCTACCGTGGAGCTAGGACTGATGAATTTGCTTTACTTTTTCGATTGGAGATTGCCTGATGGGATGCAAGTTGGAGACATTGATATGGAAGAAGCTGGTAGTCTCTCAATAGTCAAGAAACTACTTCTTCAACTTGTGCCCGTTCAACACTATCGATGAACAGTAAAAAAAAAGCTTGGTAATAATATGAGGAGAAAACTTTCCTTAGACTTAGTTCATGTCTGATGAACAATAAAGTATAAAGTTTGATAAGTCTCATAAATTTTCTTTACAAAACCAATTGACCATAACTAGATCTGAGACAATTACTAGTGGTGGCCTACTGTTGAATGTTCTTTGTGCATATTTTCTCTAAGTGTCTTGAATCCTTACACGTGTCTACCAAAGGATGTTGTTTCCGCTTCTAGAGAGTCAATTAATTGTAGGGACAATATAGTAGTGTTATGATAACGAAATCATTTATGATATTAGTGGCTATTATGGAAAATTTCAGGCCACAGAGTGACAAAGACGAGACTGAAGGCTCTGATGTTCTAGGAGTAGTCAAAACTTTTAGGTACCACGTGCTAACAACCATCGTGAGATGATGAAACCCAAACAACTCTCATTATGAGTTGATTCTTTACCTTATGATAATGGCACAAACAAGACCATTGGCGGAAAGCCGGAAACAAAGCAGTTTGTCTTAATGTCTTATGACGACGACCATTTGAAGTTCCATCGATTAGAGGATAGCCAATAATGAAAATACCATTTGATTGAGGTCAAGTACCAAAAAAAATAAAAATAAAAATAATAAGAGATTTTATAATTTGTTAAGAAACAAATTTTCCCTAAAAGAAGTATCACGTAATTTCACTTTTTTATTGATTATGTTATAACTAGATTAGACGCAAGTATTTTGACTCTAAGGATATACTGTACTTTTATAATTTAAAATTTATACATTTGCTATAGTAGAGAAACTTTTTCTAGGATATTACAATAACAAAAAAAAATGTTTTCCTAAATACCATGTTTTTTTTCTTTAATATCGAGTTAAAATACTGTATAACTATTATGTAGGATATAAATCCATGTGACTCATCATATTGAGCGAGTTTGATGATATAAAATTCAACCTACATTAATTCTTGCACGACATATAGGTTAAATTATTGTGTGATTTTAATTAAATTAACTTATCCAATTAATTTGGATATAACCATTTTGTGTCTTCCACGTTACTTTTGGGTTGTTATTGATAGTAGGCCATATGAGATAGTATATGTAAGAGTTAAGACTTATAGGAATCATGCAACTTGGTCAAATCTTTTGTCTCCAACTATATTTTTGTGATAACATTTTTTTTTTTTGGCGTCACTCTTTGTTATAACTAATTTACAAATTTATATTTCTTGTGGCAATTGTCTTCCCTTTCTGTTCTTGAGATAAGTTTTAATATTTTTAAATGGAAACGGTGCGAAATGGATGTGAAGGTGGCAAAGCAGTATCCAAACTCATGAAAATTTAGTACTAATTTATCTCTGTTTGAAGTCTAAGTTTTCGATTAAGACACAAGTATCAAAATGTTGATATTATTCAATCCGTCCCACACCCAATTGCCCTGCCTTATACGTTCTTCTTTGGAGCCCAGAAATATGAAAAATAGATGAAAGGGTGATGTGATTGATCACAACACTTAAGAGGAGCCTACTATTGGAACTAACTTGTACGAAATCCAAATTTAGTTATTTTTTGTTTGTTGAAAAAAATTATCACCAAACTTTTTCGATTCAAAATTCAATAAAAATACTTTTCTATATTTGACCCCCCCCCCCCCAAAAAAAAAAAAAAAAACTTATCTATAGATTTATATACAAATACAATCGTTGACAAAAAAAAGAAGTATATACTAATATACAATCAATCTGCTTATCCACTCAACCAATCAAAACAAAGTTTATGGACCAGAAGACTTGATTATGCCTTTGTCAATCGTTTATGATTTCAAAGAAGATAAGCTTCCACAAATCTAGTAACTTCTGTTACAAATTTTCAACCTCTTGAATCGAAGAGTTAACGTATCGATCAAGGCGTCAACCCCTGCCACTAATCTTATATTTAAACATGACTCCTCTAAAGTCTAAATTCATATTTTCTAAAAACAGAGATAATAATTCAAATTTTTTTAAAAAAACAGAGGAATAGAAAAATGACGATCTTGCTCTGTTTCTTCTTAGTTTCACTTCTTACCCTCATATCATCAATCTTTCTTAAAAAGATTAAAACCCCAAAATTCAATCTTCCTCCGAGCCCTTCAAGTCTTCCGATCATCGGAAACTTACACCATCTCGCAGGATTGCCTCACAGATGTTTTCATAAGCTCTCAATCAAATACGGACCCGTAGTACTTCTTCGTCTCGGGTTTGTTCCAGTGGTTGTGATCTCATCTAGCGAAGCAGCTGAAGCAGCTCTCAAAACCCATGACTTGGAATGTTGCAGCCGACCAAAGACGGTCGCGACTGGAAAACTCTCTTACGGTTTCAAAGACATCACTTTCGCACCATACGGTGATTATTGGCGACAAATGCGATAACTGGCGGATATCGAGCTTTTCAGCTCTAAAAAGGTTCAATCTTTTAGGTATATAAGAGAGGAAGAGGTCGATTTCGTGGTGAAGAAAGTGTCTGAATCGGCTCTGAAGCAAACTCCTGTGGATTTAAGCAAAACCTTCTTCTCTCTTACCGCAAGCATCATTTGTAGAGTCGCCTTAGGACAGAACTTCCATGAAAGTGGCTTTGTTATCGATCAAGACAGGATTGAAGAACTTGTTACCGAATCAGCGGAAGCTATGGGGACTTTCACTTTCTCAGACTTCTTCCCTGGTGGATTTGGAAGATTCTTAGATTTGTTGTTCCAACGACACAAGAGGATAAACAAAGTCTTTGAAGAGCTTGATGCTTTTTATCAGCATGTGATTGATGATCACTTGAAGCCAGAAGGAAGGAACAATCAAGATATTGTCACCATGATGTTGGATATGGTCGATAAACATGGAAATGCAGATTCTTTCAAACTCAATATGGATAATGTCAAGGCAATTATCATGTTAAAGCTCTAATCTTGGTGTTTTCATATCTCTTGTTTAACAAAGTAATTAGTTTAACAGCTATATTTATTCAAACTTTATAATGTGATGTTTCAGGATGTATTTCTTGCCGGGATAGATACAATCTCTGTAACTATGATTTGGACGATGACAGAACTCGCTAGGAACCCTAGAGTGATGAAGAAAGCTCAAGAAAATATTCGAGCCACCCTGGGTCTCAACAGAGAAAGAATCACTGAAGAAGATCTAGGCAAAGTTGATTACTTGAACCTTATAATCAAGGAAACATTCAGATTACACCCAGCACTTCCATTTATAGTCCCAAGAGAGACAATGTCACACATCAAGATCAAAGGCTACGATATTCCCCCGAAAACGCAAATACAACTTAACGTATGGACGATTGGACGTGACCCGAATCGTTGGACCGACCCTGAAGAGTTCATCCCTGAACGGTTTGCAAATAGTCCTGTAGATTTTAGAGGACAACACTTTGAGCTATTACCATTTGGTTCTGGTCGAAGGGCATGTCCTGCTATGCCAATGGCGGTTGCTACCATAGAGCTAGGACTCATGAATTTGCTTTACTTCTTTGATTGGAGCTTGCCTGATGGGATGAAAGTTGGAGATATTGATATGGAAGAAGCTGGTAATATCTCCATTGTCAAGAAACTACCTCTTCAACTTGTGCCCATTCAACGTTAATGATGGGCACTAACAGAAGCTTGGAAAGTGTATGAAGCAAAAAAAAAACGTAATATTCTTTAGCTTTTGCTGCGTTGTTTGTATAAGAAGAAATGTTTGAACAATAAATCAAGAAATAAAATAATTTGTTCATTTGCTTTAAAAAAGTTTCAGTCAGGGATAGTAGTAGAACGAGTCTGAAACCCAAATTCGTCCACCACAAAAACCGTTGCTACGTCCTAACTAATTCTAACTTCTAAGCTCAAAGCTAACCTAAAAGCAAGAATCTTGCTGCAAGATGGGCCATATATCACTTTCTAACCGAGGCCCAAAACTCTATTCTCCCTCGAAATTTCGGATATTTGACAAATTAGCCGGAAAAAAAAAAAGTTGTTCAAATTTTTTATTTTTATTTTTATTTAAAGAGAAAGAGAGAGATTCATAAGAGTACAAAATTAAATTAAAGTACAAAAACAAAAAGAACAAAAAAAAAAAACAGGGCCACGAAAATGTCAATCTTGCTCTGTTTCTTCTTCCTCTTACCCCTTTTCTTTATCTTCTTGAAAAATATAAAACCTTCGAGATGTAAACTTCCCCCGGGCCCACCGAAGCTTCCGATCATCGGAAATTTACACCAACGCCGAAAATTAAACCCCAGGAATACTCGAAATCTCTCCCAAAATTACGGACCGGTGGTGCTTCTCCGCTATGGATTCGTCCCCGTGGTCGTGATCTCGTCTAAAGAAGCAGCAGAGGAAGTGCTCAAGATCCACGACCTTGACTGTTGTAGCAGACCAAAGACGGTCGGGACCAGAGCAATCTCGTACAACTTTAAAGACATCGGATTCGCACCATACGGTGAAGAATGGAGAGCTATGCGGAAGCTCTCGGTGGTCGAGCTCTTCAGCACGAAAAAGCTTCAATCTTTCAGGTATATCATAGAGGAAGAGAACAACTTGTTGGTAAAGAAACTTTCTGATTCTGCTTCGAGACTATCTCCGGTGAATCTAGAGAGAACCCTTTACACTTTCGTCGGAAGTATTGTGTGTAGAATCGGGTTCGGGCTAAATATCCATGAGTGTGAGTTCATAGATGAAGATAGCGTCGTGGATCTCGTGCATACGTCTGAATTGGTCACTAAGACTTCTATGTTCTCTAATATCTTCCCCGGAAGAATCGGTAGGCTCATCGATTGGTTCTCAGGTCGGAACAAAATGTTGACTAATATTTTCTCGGAACTTGACACTTTCTTTCAGAATATTCTTGATGATCATCTCAAGCCTGGAAGAGAGAGCTCTGATATAGTTGATGTGATGATTGATATGATGAAGAAGCAAGATAAAGATCGTGGAGACTCTTTCAAGCTCACAACTGATCATCTCAAAGGAATGATCTCGGTAACATCTATATCTTAATGCCGTATTGGTCAAACAAATCATGCAACAACTCAACTTTTGTGGCTTTATGACAGGACATATTTCTAGCAGGAGTTAGCACAAGCGCCACCACATTGATATGGGCAATAACAGAGCTGATAAGAAACCCTAGAGTGATGAAGAAAGTGCAAGACGAGATTCGCAACACTTGGGGACAAGAAGGAGAGAATCACGGAGCAAGATCTAAACCAACTTCACTATTTTAAGCACATGGTTAAGGAGATATTCAGGTTACATCCAGCAGCTCCACTTTTGCTGCCAAGAGAGACAATGTCTCACATCAAGATCCAAGGCTATGATATTCCCGCGAAAACACAGATCATGATCAACGCTTACGCTATTGCACGTGATCCAAAACACTGGACAAACCCAGATGAGTTTAATCCTGACAGGTTTCTCAACTGTTCCATAGATTACAGGGGACTAAACTTTGAGCTTTTACCGTTTGGTTCTGGTAGAAGAATCTGTCCAGGGATGACAATGGGGATCGCCATTGTTGAATTTGCTTTACTTCTTCGATTGGGAATTGCCGGAGAAGGAAGAAGCCAACAAGATCAGCACCAAAAACGAAATATCTCTTGACTTCGTTCAAGTTCTTCATCACTAAAAGTATAAACTTTTTTATGGCAAGAGCTTCTTCATTTGGTTGTTAAATGTTTGTGCTATCTTTTAGTTCCATACGTTCATGATAAATGAATACAAATTTGCATACTAGTATATATCTGTATAAATTTCTCTTTACAGAATTGTTTCTAAAATTTATACTTATAAAACATAGAGTTATTAAAGTTCTATAAATTTGTTATGTTAAGAGTTTTGAGATCTATGTTTAAGAATTATATTTCTTTAAATTTGTAAGGTCTGTGTAAAGTTCTACTGTATAGAATTGTTGGGTTTGGGTCATTTTATTTCAAGATTGGGTTTGGATACTCGAGCATATAATATTCATGTAAATCACGAAGCAATATAACATTTATCACACGTAAAGAGTTTTGGTTATTTTATTCCAATCATTGACTGGATTATTATCGACAACGACTGATGTGGACCATGTAGTGGATCAATAATTGCACTTTAGAAAATGCCAGATGATTTTAAAACACCCATCCAAGTTGTTTGAATTAGATAGAGCAACGAAAATGTCAATGTTCCTCTGCACAATGATATGGGCAATAACCGAGCTAATCAGAAACCCTAACGTGATGAAGAAAGTGCAAGACGAGATTAGGACAAAAATACCCAAAATAACTGAATATCCCCAAATTCTTAGTTATATTTATGAAAAATTAACCAAATTTGACTAATGAAAAAGTTGTCTATACTTTAAAGTTCTGGTTAGAAGTTGAGAAGTTGCTGACTTATTAGGCATATCTCTACACCATCAGATTTTGACTTTTCTTGTATATGTGTGCAATCTACAGAATTATTTTTAAAAAATTGTCGCAGCACACAACTTGCATAAGGTACGATCATACGAGCCGTATGATTCATGAACATGATTGAATTTAAAAGTTGACTATTAAAAAAAATCTACACGGTTTCCGACGCAACTAAAGATATGATTAATAATTAATCCAAGTACATAGTAGTTACAATATGTAGATAAAAATCGCTGTCTAAAACTCTGTTTTTCAATCGAATGACATTAAGGAAAAAAACAGAGCAATAAACAATGTCAATCTTGCTCTGTTTCCTCTGTCTTTTACCCATTTTCTTAGTTTCCTTATCAATCATCTCCAAAAAACTCAAGCCTTCAAAATGGAATCTTCCTCCGGGTCCCAAGACGCTTCCAATCATCGGAAACTTACACAACCTTAAAGGATTACTTCACACATGTTTCCGAAACCTCTCCCAAAAATTCGGACCAGTGATGCTTCTCCGTTTGGGATCCATCCATATGGTCGTGATCTCATCGAGAGAAGGAGCAGAGGAAGCTCTCAAGACCCAAGATCTTGAGTGTTGCAGCCGACCAGAGACTGCTGCGACAAGAATGGTCTCTTACAACTTCAAAGACGTCGGATTCGCGCCTTATGGCGAGGAATGGAAAGCCTTAAGGAAGCTCGTGGTTATGGAGCTTCTGAACATGAAAAAGTTTCAATCTTTCAGGTATATTAGAGAGGAAGAGTGTGACTTGTTGGTCAAGAAACTAACCGAATCGGCTCTGACACGATCCCCAGTGAATCTGAAGAAGACTCTTTTCACACTCGTGGCGAGTATCGTGTGTAGGCTCGGGTTCGGGATCAATATCCACAAGTGCGAGTTCATCGACGAGCATAACCTTGCGGATCTAGTAAACAAGTTTGATACCGTCGTCGAGAGTATCGCCTTCTCTGATTTCTTCCCTGGAGTCGGTTGGCTTATAGACCAGATCTCAGGTCAGACCAAGAACTTGAATAGTGTTTTCTCGGAACTCGACACTTTCTTCCAGAACATTCTCGATGATCATCTTAAGCCTGGAAGAAGAGAATTAGAGAGCCCTGATGTAGTTGATGTGATGATTGATCTGAAGAAGAAGCAAGAGAAAGATGGAGACTCTTTCAAACTCACAACAGATCATCTCAAAGGCATCATTTCGGTAAGTAAGCTCACGCTTTCTTCTAGACCACAATAAGTAACGCAGAGGCTAAACTCTTGTAAAGATCTGAACTTACATGATCTTGTCTGTATCAGGACATATTTCTTGCAGGAGTAAGCACAAGCGTCGTGACTTTGAATTGGGCGATGGCAGAGCTGATCAGAAACCCAAGAGTGATGAAGAAAGTGCAAGAGGAGATTAGGACAACACTTGGGGAAAAGAAGGAGAGAATCACAGAGCAAGATCTAAACGAGCTTCGTTACTTCAAGCTCATGGTTAAGGAGATACTTAGATTACACCCAGCAGCTCCACTTTTGCTGCCAAGAGAGACATTGTCTCATGTCAAGATCCAAGGCTACGACATCCCCGCAAAAACACAAATGATGATCAGCGTTTGCTCGATTGCACGCGATCCAAAAATCTGGGAAAATCCAGATGAGTTTAACCCTGATAGGTTTCTTGACAGTTCCATAGATTACAAGGGACTGAACTTTGAGCTGTTACCGTTTGGTTCTGGCCGAAGAATCTGTCCCGGGATGACGATGGGGATCGCCGCCGTGGAATTGAGTTTGTTGAATTTGCTCTACTTCTTTGATTGGGCATTGCCTGAAGGGATAAATGTGAAAGACATCGACATGGAAGAAACAGGATCGATCATTATCAGCAAGAAAACAACTCTCGAGCTTGTTCCACTTCTTCATCACTGAAACAACGACGAATTCATAACATATGTACTTGTACTTAGCTTATTAATTTTGATTGTGATTTTGCAATATTTGTATTATATTAAAATCATATATAATGTATGCGTGTGTTCAAAAGACTATTTGATCTCCAGACAGGAATTTTCACAAACATATTTGTTAATCATATGGATGATACACGTGTGTGGACGAAACGAATTAAGAACATATGAGAACGAGTACTAATAGAAAAACTACAAAGGGAAAATTGCCATCAACAAAAACTTATTTTGTGTGTTTAAGCTAGGAGGAACTCCAATGTGCAAATAAATCTCCAGTAACATTTTTTTCCGGTCACTAAAACGTAACTTGAATTACTTAGATGTTTTGATAAAATGTTAAAAGTTGATTATCATTAAATTATGAGGATTGAATTATATAATGTAGGTTTGGATAAAAACAAAATAACTAATAACAAACCCCATGAAATCCGGGAACGTGTTACTATGGTTGTGATTGGTGGTTTTTGGAGTAAATGTTATTAGAGTACATGAGAGTAATATGGGTGAAAGAGTCAATCACTCTCAAGAAATAGCAACTCTTCAACTCGTTCCATTTTTTCAATACTGAACCTAAATGAAACTTTATACTCAACAAAAATAAAAACAAACGTTTCTTTGTGTTGAATCTTTGGTGTGACAAAAGTGATAATAGGTTACAACAATGCCTCATGAAAATTGAGATGGTTCTTATTTTGGCCAAAAGATACATCAATCACTAATAGTCTCTGTAATAATTCCTCGAGTAATGCTGATTGTTGTTCTGCTGATCTAATTCTTCAGTAAACTCTTTTGACAAGAGGCCCGTCGTCTTCAGAGTTCTTCCTTCAGGTTCCTTGAGATACATCCGGTCATCTAAATACGCCGTGATATCAGCTATGATCAATACTAGATCCGATGTATCCTTTTTCGCCTTCAATTTCTCCAAGAAATGCTCTCTGATCACATTCACAAGTTTTACAAACTGAGATTTGTACCGCTGATGAAGAACAAACCCTGCCGTCTACAAACACACACAAACAAATACCACAGTTATGATCTAAAGAAGGTTTTTATTATTCAGAATCAGTAAATTGTAATTGATGCTTTCTCAGAACCTGGAGAAAGGCGTTTAAGGCTGTTGCAGTAGCTCTGTTCTTGGTTGAGATTTTGTTTAGGAACCGGGCTAACCAAGCCCATCCATGTTCTATCCCGTGAATGTTAGAAGCATTGCCACCGCGGACATCGGTCTGTAATTACCATAAGAATACTCACATTGCTAAGAACCGGATTATGGAAATAGCAACGCATAAGAGATAGTTGCATGAAAGAGGTGAAAACCTGGACAAGTGCACCATAGAGCCTCATTATAGAAGCTAAGCGTTCATATGCGTCTGCACCCCAATCTGACTGAATTTGTAACAGGGAATAATTATTAAGAAACACAAACAGTTTTGTCAAAATACTTATTGAAGAAGATTATCTACCTGTGAGTTTACAATATGCTTTGGGACAGTGTAAGTGCAAGCTTTGTGGAATTCAGCAAGAAGAATATCCATAGCTTCTGGAAACTGTGGGTAGATGATATTCAATAACAATTACAAGAACAAGAATCCGCCGTAAAAATACTAAAAATCAAGAGATACCTGCGAGGTGACATAGACAATGACGTAGCTACATGCAAAAGGGTTTTGACTAGAGGAGACCATCTGAAAGAATCAGCAAAACATTAAAAACGCCATGAGTTTCAGTTTTCTATATCACACACAGTCCAGAAGATAATCCAACACATGAACATATATATATATATATATATATATATATATATTTCTCAACATCCAACAATACAACATGAACTGGTGAATGTTTAACTGGCCAGACATAAAAGTTACCTTCTTTGCAAAAGTTGCAATACTGATGGATACCGGACAACGAGGGTCTTTAAATATTTTGATTATATCAGTTATTTTCGCACTGCAAAAGCAAAGCAGAAATAGTTAAAAACAAAGGTTACACCAAGCCATCTTTAAACTGCTATGGAATGTAACAAATGATTTTAACCTTGTCTGGGTGAAAAACTTGACAGATTACAGGCAGAAACCATGAACCATACCTTACATTATCCCTTTGCCCAGTTATTTGCCTTATCACCCTTCCAATATGCTTTTCAAAACTGCTAAAGTCCTGCAAATAGATAAAAGCCACATGACTTGTGAGCATATGTGGATGATAAAACAGATAAAAACGAAAGAAAAGATTAGATACCTCATTTGAACGTGATCTTAGCGATTGGTTCATGGCTTCTAACTCTTCGAGCTTCTTCAATCTGTGCTTCTCCAATGTCAGAGCACTTTCTGCAGCTTGGATTGATTTACCTTGCACGATTAACAAAAATAAACACAACAAAAAGTGAGATCATATTCTTCATATGATTAAGAAAGAACAATCACAACCCATAGAAGAAAATTATGTACTTAAGCAGATAGCTCACCCCCAGCTTGAGCATTCGCCGTAGCTGAACTCCCAGAAACACTAACTCTCTCTATCATAGCCTTCTCTTCTGCAAGTTTTTGTTCGGCAGCTCTGCGATCTGCTGCTTCCTTTTCGGCTACTTCTTTGGCTGCCTTTCTCTCAACTTCTTTCTTTGCTTCCTCAGCTCTGATTTTTGCTAACATCTAATGTAGCCAAAAGAGAGAGACGTTAAGCAAACTGACTAGGTGAGAATATCATACATAAAGTTCAATGGATTAACACAGACTTCAGCCTCTGCCCGAGCTTTTTCTTGACGTATTTTCTCTTCTTGAAGTGCTCTTTCTCTCTTCCTGGCTTCCTCCTGAGCTTCCTCACTCCTTATTTTTCTTTCTTCTATTTGCGATTTAATTTGATGTTCACGTTGGACTGCAGTCAGATGGGTATCAAGTGCTTCAGCACTAACAAAAAAGTAACAAGAAAATCTCATTATTACCCAAATTTTGAAGATATTAGAAGGAAAAAATCACAGCATATGAACTAAACTGGCAAGAAAATGTATTCCTGAAACTAGAATCCCAGGAACATGAGCTTACACTTTTCGCTGATATTGAAGATCAAGTTTCCGTTCAACTTCTTTTCTAGTTTCGCTGTACTTTTCAACCCGGGCTATTGCAGAGCGAGACGTTTCAATCTCATTCATTATTTCCGTTTCGACAACTGATACTTGATTCCTAATATCTTCCTGTTATCAAGAGATCAATAAGTTAAAAATACACCACTCGGAATGCAACACTCAGCAATATGTATCTACTTATTAACAAAAAATAAATAAATTCTGCCCACCTTAACTTCCGTTTGGTGGTCGTTGATCACCTCATATAGTGCACTCTCAGCCAGGCCCATCTTATTCATCAAAAAGGACTCAGGTTCACCATCAAATTCATCATCAGATTCATCACTGTATGAACAAAAAATAACCGATAAAAACATTAAAAAACCACTCAATAAGCCTTTCTTAGTTTTGATAAAAACGAGCAAGGGAAAGTTAGTGGAGCTCACCTCAAGTATAGCTCATCACAGGCAAAACGTTTCCCCGTTGTACAGATTTGACTATGATCGTCTACTTCTTCTTCTTCTTCTTCTTCATCACTCTCTTCATCTTCATCACTCTCCATTTCATCTTCTGATACATGCATTACAAATCCTCCACCACTCCTGCCCATTTTAACACGCCCAATGAACATCAGAAACGATATAAATTCAAACAACTTAGTTGAATTAATCAACACCAAAAGATTTCTAAGGAAAACTTCATCAATCCTAACTCAATGCAGAATCCACTCCAGAATGAACTAAACATAAAGTAAAAAGAGAGATTTATAATACCCTAAGGTAGTCTTAGTAAATGGTTGAGGAAACTTTGAAAAGGTATTAAGCTTCTTTTCAACAGACTCGATCTCAGAGACCAAGCTATCAAAATTCCAATTAGGCTCAGGGTCAATGCTAATCCCATCAACGCTTTTGGGACAACGAGGTTCCAAAACAATTCCCCTGTATAACAAATTGAAGTAAGTATCTCTCAGTGAAAATCCAAAAAGAAACAAAATTTGATTCCAAGTTCTAAAATTTACAAAAAAAAATATCTTAAATTGAAAAAGAGAGAACTTACATTATACAATTCGGTGATTCCCTGAATAAAAAAAAGAAGAAGCAATTTACTCAATCGGTTGATTCTCTGATAAACCCTATAAACCCGCCCACAAGTAGCAGAACAAGTTTGAAGATACAACAAAACAAGTTGGTTCACTCATAAGATCGATCCTTGAATTAATTCTTTATCGACGAGAGATCGTCTCTGGGAGGAGCGATAAAGATGAACTCCTGCCTTGATTTACAAATACCCATAAAAGCGTTACCTAAATTGAACTCTCCGAATCCTCAATCTCGACGCTTCTAGCTCAGCTGGACTGCAAGGTGCGAGCTTTAAACCCAAAGGGACGAAGCGTAATATCAACGCTCCTGAAGTCTCATTACCGATTAATTATTTTTTTGTTATCGGCGTTAAAATATAAGGAAAAAAAAAGGAAACAACGGTTTACAGAGAACCGGTCGGTTAAAATTAAAGTTAATTTTGTAGTAACAAAAAATTTAATCCGTAATGAGACTTCAGGAAACTATTCAGTCAAGTTTTTGTTACGCTTATGCTTCTAGTAGAATAGCTTCAACAAGTCTTTTGCATATTTTTGATTTAAGAATTGAGATTACTTTGTTTTTGGTGGTTAGCAACTTTGTCTATTTTCTGCTTTACAACAAAACATCTTAGTTTATAAAAGAAAGAAACAAAATCTTGTGTTTAGGACAAAAACACAAAAGGAGTAATTACTTGGGCGTAGGTTAAACTTCAACGGTCGTCAAGTCCAACGCTTTTAAGTCTCCCTTAACTTGTGAACAAGTTTTATAACACGTATGATAGTATTTTGACAGTTGATATTTTTTGTGACTGAGTAGATATTAATATATATATATATATATATATCATAACTTATACTAATATATGACTCTTTTTTAACTCCTAGTAAAGTAAATGTGAAATACATACCTTATAATTTATGATAAATGAATAGTAAAGGAAGAACAAATAATTATGATAGAGACATTTACTCATCAGCCCTGTCTCTCTCTTTAATTCTCTATAAATAAGAACTATTGTCAAAATGATTCTCTAACACACAAAAGAATCATAAAAGAAATGACAACAAAACGCATGTATTGCATTTTCCCATTCTTCTGTTTCTTCTTCTTAGTCTCACAACACACCATCTCAAGCATGGCTTATCCTCTCTCCACAAGCTCCCGTTGGATCGTCAACGAGAACGGTCAACGGGTAAAGCTTGTGTGTGCGAACTGGCCATCGCACCTCGAACCAGTAGTGGCGGAAGGGCTGAGCAAACAACCAGTGGACGCAGTGGCCAAGAAGATAGTGGAAATGGGTTTTAATTGTGTTAGGTTAACTTGGCCTCTGGATTTGATGACTAATGAGACATTGGCTAATAATGTCACCGTGAGACAATCTTTTCAAAGCTTTGGTCTTAGTTCTGATATTCTTGGCTTCCAAACGAACAACCCCTCCATTATTGATCTCTCCCTCATTGAAGCTTTCAAGGTACTCTTATAATATCTCCAATATTTTGATCCTTGTAAATATTTCTGTGCTTCAATGTATACATTGCCATTCCAATTTCACCAACAAGAAAATTATTGTGTTTGAGAGACTTAATTATCTCATGCATTTTGAAAGGACGGTTTCTGAATGTATAGGTTTTAATAAGATGACTTAAATATTTATTGCACCTGTAAGATATATATGTCGTATCGCACATAATTACATGTACAGAATTAATGAATGTAACCTTTAAACAATAAAATGTATCTGTTCAACTAAGTTTCAAATTTCAGTTAGTTTAATAATTAAAACGTCTATTCAGTTTTAAAGAAAAAAAATATTGATCGAAGAACGATGTTTCAAGTTTCAATGTTGCTTATCAAACTACTACACGTATTGAAATAGTAGAAGAATCAATCTGACTAAAGAACACGTCAACTCTTGAAGGTATTATTAGTTTACATATGCGAAATCCATAATCAATTTTAGTTGGTGTTTGGTTGATAATTGTTTTAATTTTTGAAGGTCTTAATTAATTTTTATAAAAAATCTGCAAAAACAGAAACATGATAATAATATTCAGGAACCTCTATGCTGAACATGTCATTATTCAGTTTCTTAATTAAAAATTGTTTGGTAGTGGGTAACTGAAGTTAATGCAACTTCAGAAAACATAACACTCGTGACGTTTGTTTGGCCTTTTTCCTTTTCTGGTCAAATAAACATATGTATATCCTCAAGGACTTGTTCTGATAATTTTATCATTAACATAATGAAACCATAAACCGCAACCTTGTGTATATAGAAAAGAGTGAAAAGGAAATGTGAATGATGATATAACCATCTTTTTATTTTTGTGCAGATGGTGGTTACTACATTAGGAAACAACGATGTGATGGTGATATTAGACAACCACCTAACCAAACCAGGGTGGTGTTGCTCCATGGACGACGGTAACGGTTTCTTCGGTGACCAATTCTTCGATCCCACTGTGTGGATCGCCGCTTTGAGTAAAATGGCGACTACATTCGACGGTGTCTCTAATGTTGTTGGCATGAGTCTAAGAAATGAACTTAGAGGGCCTAATCAAAACGTCAACGATTGGTTCAAGTACGGTAACACTATAAATCTTAGTTAGCCTATATATCTTAGTTTAAAAATAAGGTTTATAAAAAATGTCTTAGTTTGATAACAACATGATTTAAAAAAAAAAAAAAATTTACGTAGGTATATGCAACAAGGAGCAGAAGCAGTTCACTCAGCAAACAAGAACGTACTTGTAATCCTCTCCGGTCTCAGCTTCGACACTGATCTTTCATTCGTTAGGTCTCGACCAGTAAATTTATCCTTCACCGGAAAACTCGTCTTCGAGATGCATTGGTATTCTTTCAGTGATGCAAAGTCGTGGACGGTCAATAATACTAATGATAATTGCGGTCAAATTCTAAACCGGATCAAAAACGCTGGCGGTTTTCTTCTTAACCAAGGCTTTCCATTGTTCCTCAGCGAATTTGGTATAGATGAAAGAGGAAAAAACACTGAAGATGACCGGTATTTCGGTTGTTTAACCGGTTGGGCAGCTGAAAATGACGTGGATTGGTCGGTCTGGGCGCTTACCGGAAGCTATTACTTAAGACAAGGCACGGTCGGGATGGTTGAGGATTACGGTTTGTTGGATTCGGATTGGATTAGTGTTCGTAATTCGAGTTTCTTGCAAAAGATCTCTCTTCTTCAATCTCCACTTCAAGGTGTGCATATTTCTTGAAAATTTTGCTACAACGTTTTTGTTAAACAAAGATAAGTTTTTAATTGATTTTATTTACTATAGGACCGGGCACTCGAACCGATGCTTACAGTCTGGTTTTCCATCCTTTAACCGGACTCTGCCTAGTACGTTCTCTCAATGACTCAACAAAAGTCACACTTGGTCCGTGCAATAGTTCCGATCCATGGAGCTACACTAAGAAAACCATAAGAATCAAAGACCAGCCTTTGTGTTTACAGAGCAATGGACCACAAAATCTGGTTACTATGACGAGTTGCTCGAGAACTGTTTCGAAATGGAGGACCATCTCGGCCTCTAGGATGCACTTAGCTTCTAGAACAAGTAACAAGACCACTCTTTGCCTTGACGTGGACTCAACCAACAATGTCGTAGCTAATGCCTGCAAGTGTCTGAGAAAGAACAGATCGTGTGAGCCAATGAGCCAGTGGTTCAAGATCATTAAAGCCACAAGGCCATTGAAGAGCTCGAGGTTGTATAAACAGATCTCGCCTATGTTGTAAAGCTCTTTGCCTTGCTAAAACTAAATGGAAATTTTATTTAGTCAGAATAAAAAATTATTTACGTAAGAACTATAAAATAAAAATGTTAGAATATCAATCTATAATACTATTTCTTTAACAAATCATTCTTTTCAAGTAATGTTCTGTAATTTTAACTTTGATCTTTGGATCAATGAATTGACATCAATGTTAGCTAATGTGCTTTGTGGTTACTCAAAACCAGATAATATCTTCTGATTCAATTGAATGCATATGAAATATTTAAGACTTAAAGATTAGATGCTCGAAAACAAGTATATACTTTTTGTTTGTAGAAGGTGAAGATGTTTTTTTTTTTTTTTTTTTTTTCAAGGTGAAGATGCTATTACATTGCGATTTTGATATTAAACAGTAAAATCAGATTCCCTCTTAACTCTTTATATTTTGCAATGCTTCTTTCTACAAGGAACACGACTTTAGTAACTCCTCCGTGATATGGCATGGACTAATATTTCTCTGTTATCTGTGAAGTGTGAACCTTGATTCTCTACTATTGAACGAGTATCTTCTCTTCCAGCTTATTTGGAGAGATGGTCACCTTGAGACCGTGCTTCATGTACAAGGTGGTTGTAACTCTAGGGACAACGACATGATCTTGAACAACCTTGATCGAGTACCTCAACAAGATTGAAGCAGCGACTATCTTCATCTGTAGATAAGCAAATGTTTTCCCTACACATAACCTTGGACCAGCATTGAACACAACGTATTTGAATTGATCATCGTTCACAAAATTCCCTGCTTGGATCCATCTCTCTGGTTTGAACAATTCACAATCTTTTCCCCAAATAGATTCCATCCTTCCCATGGCATAAGTCGCAAAGTAAACCCTTGAACCTTTATTTATGAAAGTCCCATCGGGGAAAACATCGTCTTCCACGGCTTGTTTCATTTCCATTGGAATTGGAGGGTAAAGTCTCATGGTTTCTGAAAGTGCAGCTTGTAGATAGACCATGTCGTTTAGTTCTTTGACTGTGAAGAGACTCTTGTTTTTGCTGGCTTCTTGATCATCCCCTCGTTGTCTCAAGATTTCTCTGATCTCACTGATGATTTTGTTTTCAACTTCTGGATGTTCCTGTATCACCCAGAAGAACCATGTAAGTGCAACTGAACTTGTGTCTCGTCCAGCTAAGATGAAACTTATGCAGAATTGTCTAAAAAACTTGATGGTTGAAGGATCTTTTTCATCACTCTTCTTGTGACTTTCTATCTCAATAATTCTTGAGAGGACATCAGATCTGTTGCCTAACGTTTTTTCCTCCTTGAGCTTGCAGATACGATCCACAATTATCTTGTCAACAAACTCATGAACTACCTCAATAGCTTTCCTGAGACCATTCTCATACCCAATGTCGAAAAACCTCATGGATCTCCATACAAAAGGAGGGATCATGAATCGAAACAGAGTAGATTCCGTTGCTTCTTCAAAAGCTTTAGCAAATGGAACAAGAGGAAGATCAGAATCCAGAGTTCCTGGATCATCACCTAGACCCGCGATGCAAATGTTGTCAAACGTCAAGCGTAAGAGCACATCTTGAAGGTCAAAAGCCTCTTGTGAACTTGCGAAACACTCCATCACCTTCAACAGCTTCTTCCTTACCAAATCTTGTGCTGTCTGAAAGGAATGCTCCACGAACCGTGTTGAATGCATTTCGGTTATTATGATCCGTCGTTGCTCCTTCCAAGACTCAGCATCAGCGTTAAAGATACCATCGTCAAGAAGATCATTGAACCGGTCTTTGAAGAAGGGACCTTTGGGGTAATTCTTGAAGTTAGTCTTGAGCATGTATTCGACGTTAGCAGGTACACAAGTCACAGCTCCAGAGGAGCCACTAAGCCAGATTCCGCGATAAGGAAATGTACCTTTGCATTTTTTTAAACATCTTGTGACCCAACCATAGACATCATTCCTCTTAAGGAAGAACTCTGGAGTAATTCCGAACACTGGCCATAGCATTGGCCCTTGCTTTTTGGTTACCATCTCACGCAAGGAACAGAAAACAAATAGTCCCAACAAGGCAAGAGAAACATCAGAAAGACAAAGATGATTATAAATTCTCTCTGTTAAAGATATGGAAGAAGTTTCAGACATTGTAAGTTCGTTCTCTCGGTGAAATCTATGTTTTTCTTTTGTTTGTGGTCAGGTGAAGTTATTGTTTGATGTAAAAAATGTAATAAGTAAACCGACGATTGAAACATATAATCATGCGTTTTAAGAACTCCACTTTTGTGGCTGTCTTCTTGCAGACAGTTAGTTTTGAGTAATTTGGAGAAGATGAAGTTTCTTATGAAACACGAAATGTTTGTGCTGACAATGCAAAATGTAAGATGGCAAAATGCATAACAAATGCAAATTTTCCGCTCATGTCTTTTAGCGATAGAACCTTATGAATATTGTTTAAACTAATGGAAGGTAAAATTGAAATGGGTATGGAGAGGCCCAATCTTTTGGGCCCATATTCTTAAACAAACCAAAAAAGAGAGCGAAATTAATAACAAATCGCAGATGCTTTCAGGTGAACTCGAGCATCGCCGGATCGGAGAAGAGATAAGACTGTTCGGAGTGGCGGAGAGAGTGGTGCTGTGGTAGAACGATAACTGGAAACGGAGACGAAAGAGAAGAAACAATTTAGTCAAAATTCAAACCTAAGATGAGGAGATTGTCTCCTTTGGGATTCCAGAAAGAAAGCTGCGAAATTACATCGGAATAAAAGATGGTTTCAGGCTTCGGGAGCTGATTGGATGAGAGAAGATGAAGCTTTTCAAGTAAAAGTTTTCCCTTTCTAATTTTTCTGGAAAATTTGGAGTCTTTTCTTTTGTATCTTCATTTATAGTCTGGAAAAATTCTTAGCTCTTTCTCCTTTGTTTTTAACTCAAACTTTGTCTTCTTATGTTGATTCATCTTTTCCCAAACTTTTATTTGGAAAATTATCAACTTTTATCCAATTCTTTTCAACTGTAAGATTAAAATTTGATAACTTTCTCGTTGCATCTCCACCGTCTGAGGTAGTCCATTAGGTTGATAATCAATTGGATTCAGAATGATCTGAGCTTGGAGTTTATACGCTTTCATTGAGATAGAAAAAGATCAAGAGACGTTAAATTTTTGTGTCTTTAGCTCCTCTAAAATATTATTACAGTTTACAATGCTACTACATAGAACATGACTCCACTTTCTTCTCTTCTTCCAGTGACCTTGGAGTGATGGTCACTTTGAGGCCGTGCTTCATGTACAAGTTAGTCGTAACTCTTGGAACAACGACGTGATCTTGAACAACCTTGATTGAGTACCTCAAAAAAACTGAAGCAGCTATCATCTTCATCTGCAGGTAAGCAAATGTTTTCCCTAAACACAGCCTTGGCCCAGCATTGAACGCAACGTATTTGAACTGGTCATCATTCACAAACTTCCCTGCTTGTATCCATCTCTCTGGTCTGAACATTTCACAATCTTTTCCCCATATTGATTCCATCCTTGCCATGGCATAGATCGAGAAGTAAACTCGTGAACCTTTTTTTACGAATGTCCCATCTGGTAACACATCATCTTCAATGGCTTGTTTCATTTCCATTGGAATTGGAGGGTACAGTCTCAGAGTTTCTGAGAGTGCAGCTTGTAGATATACCATTTTGTTTAGTTCTCTGACCGTGAAGAGACTCTCGTTTTTGCTGGCTTCATCATCATCCCCTCGCTGTCTCAAGATTTCTCTGATCTCGCAGAGGAGTTTGTTTTCAACTTCTGGGTGTTTCTGTATCACCCAGAAGAACCATGAAATCGCAACAGAACTTGTATCTCGTCCAGCTAATATAAAACTTGTGCAAAACTGTCTAAAGAATCTGATAGTGGAAGGATCAATCTCATTGTCTCTTTTATGACTCTCTATCTGAATAATCCTTGAGAGGACATCAGATCTATTATCTAACGTTTCTTCCTCCTTGAGCTTGCAGATACGATCCACAATCATCTTGTTGACGAACCCATGCACGACCGCTATAGCTTTCTTGAGACCTTTCTCATAGCCAATGTTGAGGAACCTCATGGGTTTCCAGATAAATGGAGGGATCATGAATCTAAACAGTGTAGACTCTGTTGCTTCTTCAAAAGCTTTAGCAAATGGAACATGGGGAAGATCAGCAGCTAGAGTTCCCGGGTCATCACCTAGACCCGCGATGCAGATAATGTCAAACGTCAAGCGCAGGAGCACATCTTGGAGATCGAATGCTTCTTGTGAGCTCGCGAAACTCTCCATCACCTTCAACAGCTTCTTACTTACCAAATGTTGTGTTGTTTGAAAGGAATGCTCCGTGAACCCAGTTGAATGCATCTCGGTTATGATGATACGTCGTTGCTCCTTCCAAGACTCATCATCAGCATTAAAGATACCATCCTCGAGTAGATCACTGAAGCGGTCTTTAAAGAAAGTACCTTTGGGGAAGTTGTTGAAGTTAGTCTTGAGAATGTACTCGACATTTGCAGGAACACAAGTCACAGCTCCATAAGACCCATCAAGCCAAACTCCGCGATAAAGAAACGTACCTCGGCAGTTTCTCAAAGTCCTTGTGACCCATCCATAGACATCGTTAATATGACAGAAAAACTCAAAAGTAATTCCAAACACTGGCCATAGCATTGGTCCGTGCTTGTTGGTAAACTTCTCACGCAAGCAAGAGAAAACAAATAGCCCAAAAAAGGCAAGAGATAGATCGAAGAGAGAAAGGTGATTATAAAGTTGCTCTGTTAAAGACATTGTAAGTTGTCTCAGTGAACTCTCTGTTTGTTTGTTTGTAGTGAACTCGCTGTTTCAAGAATATTTGTGATGCATTTCATGTTTCTGGTTTAGGAATTACATTTAGTGTCTTCGTGTAGAAATGGTCCATTTGAAGAAGATGAGATTTGTTGTTGGAGACGGTACGTAAATAGGTTTTGGGCTGGCAAATGCAAGTTGTGTGTTTGTTGAGAAAAAAACGTGAAAATCTCGCAAAGAAGGACTTCCAGAAAAACAGCAAAATTTGTCTGTCATGACTTCTGTAAGTCTGTGCTGACAGAAGTGTATATTTTTTTTGGCTACGGAAGAAAAATATAAACCTCCTTTTTTTTTTTCCCCCGGCAAATATAAAACTCTCTAGAATTAACTAACATACAAAGACTTAACTATAGGATTGGTCTTTTTGTTGTAACAGCAAGAGATTGAAAAAATACCTAACTTGAAATGAGATTTGGTGTTATGAAGAAAAATTCTTGTTATTTCTAAGTAAACATGATTTTGAGGTTTTGTCAAAACGTATAGCACAATACAAGTATGCAACCACATGAACTATTATTTGTAAAACTTAGATATCAAAATCCTGACCATTTTTTCAAAAATCTGTCAAAATTCAAAAGATTAAACTAAGATAGAAGAGTCTTTCATCAGAGTGAGCAAGACTCTCTGCTTCTCTTTATCACAATGAATCTCACTCCTACATGATATTGAATCCCGAAACAAATTTGTTGATTCTGTAAATTTTATCTTTTTTCTCTTTTCTTAGCTTCAATATGTTACATAGAGAAGAATCACCAAGTGTACTACTTTTATTATCAAAGAGAATCAGAGATTTGAGAATGGGGCTCCAGTTCATCTTTAGAGTCCCAAGAAACATCTCTTGCAGATGCTCTGTTTTCTTATAAATTAACCGAGTAAAATTCTTCTAGTTATTTCAAAGTCTAAACCGGAAAGAACCAAAATTTATCAAATCCTGAACCGGACTGGTACAATAGAAGAACTAAACCTAAAAGTATAAATTACAAAGTCCTTTTTTTATCTTAGGGTTTCTTTCTCTCTCCCAAAACCTCCGATAATGGCCGGATCTCTAGGTCGAACACCGGAATCCTTGAAAGCATCTGGTCGGAGCTCCGAGAAGCTCAGCCTTCATATCCTTCAAGGAAAAATCAAGCGTGACCCAGAAGGTTATGAAACAGAGCTCGAATTGATTTACAAACAGTTCAAAGCCTCCGTCGATCTCTTTCAGCAACAGGCAGCTCTAAGTTTCTCTTCCGTCGGAGGAATTGGCTCAGACCCTTCTGTTGCCAAAGACCTCGGTGACCGTGCCATGTTTCTAGCTCACGTTACTCCCTTTTACCCGAAAAAACTTGCTGCTTTTCCAGCTCAATTGACTGATTTACTCCGTACTTCATGCCTAGCAATGCCCTCGGGGCTTCGAAACCATGTTGCTCAAGCTTTGATTCTTCTAATGAATCGAAAGGTTTGTGCTTTTTAATCCAATTGATTAGAATCTGAGATTTGCTATTTCAGTCCATTTAAAGGATTGGTTTTGTTCTGAAAATGATTTTTTTTCCCGGTGTGATAGAGTCTTGTCATTGAAGATTTGATGGCTTTGTTTCTGGATATTCAAACTCTTGGTGACAAAAACCTGCGAAATCTTGCTTTTTCTCACATTATTCAAACCATTCGTAAGATGAGTAGTACTGATCCCAAACATAAATCACTTCAGAAGATTGTGATATCTATGTTAGAGGTAAATGTTGTCCCTTTTCCCATTTTTTTTCATGGGATTGCATTGCCATTTTTACTAGATGATAGTTAAGCTTGGTGTGTTTTTTGTTTGTAGCAAGAAGATGAAACAAAGGCTAAGAGAGCACTTGTCACTCTCTGTGAGCTTCACAAGAGAAAGACCTGGCCTGGTGATAAAAATGACAGAGTTGCTATTGCCATTTGTGAAGCATGCTTTCATACTTCAGCTAGGTATATCTTTTTTTCTTAACTCTGGCGAATGTTGATATGATTTGGTTGGTCAAGTTATTAACTTCTATTTTGTATGTTCAGGATAATGATTTCGGCTCTTCGATTTCTTCTGGATTATGAGAACCTTGACGACGATGATGATAGTGATGCCTCAAGCAGCGATGATGAGGATTCAAAGAAAATATCTCAGGTTGTGATTAATCGAGAGGCTCTTTACAAGGTAAACAACATTATATATTATGGAGCATTAATATTTTGGGAAACAGTTTTGGGGTGTTTATATAATGTTTTTCTCTTTTCGTTGGTAAGGCAAACAACAAAGGTACATCTTCTAGCAAGAAGAAAAAGCAAGCAAAACTTCAACGTGCAATGAAAAGTATTAAGAGAAAGCAGCGTTCAGCGACTGAGAACACCGATTCAACATATTCACCTCTCAATCATTTAAATGATGCGCAGGTTCTCTTTTTAGCTTTTTACAGTGTAATCACAATGGTATGGAGTGGCTATGATTGAATGTTTACTTCTTTTATAGAAATTCGCCGAGAGATTGTTTTCTCGTCTTCAGACCGGCAAGAGCACTGGTGAACGAATTGAGGTAATTCTTCTCCCTGTTTTCATCATAAAGTTTTGACTCATCTCTTTTCACCAACGCAGAGCCAGCTTTTGTCTGATTGACTGATAATTTTCTGTTGAGATAAAATTTTGTTGTATTTTCCCTAAAATCTTATTCTTAACTCGGTTCATATATTCTAATAGAAACATATGAGCTAATGAAATTATATGATAATCTCATTATTTTCCTATTGAATAAATTTGCAGACCAGGTTGATGATGATTAAAGTTATTGCACGCACAATTGGTCTTCACAAGCTGCATTTATTAAGCTTTTATCCTTTTCTTCAAAACGATGCTATGGTATGATCTGCTTACCCCTTTTAAACATTTCTTTTGCTAACTGAAAAATTTGATCAAAATCGGTTCTTAAATGCAGCCACATGTAAAGGACATTACACAAATACTTGCAGCAGCAGTTCAGTCTTGCCATGATGGGGTATAGAAACATTTCCACGTTAAATCAATTATTACTTTTCTCATTCTTCAGTCCTTCCAATTATATTATTTCGAGCAGATTCCTTCTGATGCTGTGGAGCCACTGTTCAAGCAAATAGTAAATCAGTTTGTACACGACCGCTCACGTCCTGAGGTGCGATTTCAAGTTTTCTCACATCAAGGGCCTTAACTAGAAAGCTTATTCTGTCATTTTAATTTACCTTTTCAATTCATTGTTTCATTTATCCAGGCTATTGCTGTCGGACTGAATGTCGTACGAGAAATGTGCCTGAGGATTCACGAGGTAACTAGTTTCTTAGCTCTGTGTTCTTGGTCTAAAATAAATGTAGTTATACAGCATCCTGTTTTGTCTGAATTGTGTTTTTGCTTTATTTTTGTTTTTCTCCTGTACTGCAGTTGATGACAGAAGAGTTGCTGCAAGATCTTGTTCAGTATAAAAAGTCCCATGAAAAAGCCATCTCAGCAGCAGCTCGTTCCCTCATAGCATTGTTCAGAGAGGTAATAGAAGCATTTGATTCCTTGGTTTGAACAAAGTAATCGATGCATGTGGTTAGTCAAGAACTACGTTCTGTAATTTCAGATCAACCCTTCGCTTCTGGTGAAAAAAGATCGTGGCCGTCCTGGAGGTCCCATCGCGAAACCTAAACTATATGGAGAGGTTGATGTCTTCAGCAATGTTCCCAATGTTGAATTATTGCAAGAAAGTGATCACGAGAGTGGCTCTGATGGCGATGAGGATGAGGATGATGATGACGTGGAGTTGCCTGGCAGTGAGGATGATGAGCAGGAGCTGATACCTGATGATTGTGGAAGCGAGGAAGAAGCTGAAGAAGATACTAATGATGGTGATGATATAAATAACACTGAAGATGATAGTGATATTGATACTTCAATAGGTGGTGATGAAGAGGAAGAGATGAATGACAGTGATGAAGCTGAGACAGATTCGGAAAATGAGGAGCTCGAAAATGAAGAAGACGATGGAGAAGCTTCTGATTCTTCTGGAGAGGATAGTGGAAACAAAAAGAAAGCTATGGGGAAGAAGAGGAAGATTGTAGATTTTGATGCGAATCTTCTTTCTGCTGATACAAGCCTACGAGCACTAAAGAAATTTGCAGAAGCAAAGAACGAACGGCCGTCTTTTGATGAAAGTGATGGCATACTTTCAAATGAGGACTTCCGAAAAATCAAAGAACTTCAGGTATATATGCTCAAGATATTAGAGCCCTTTCTCTTTTCGTATGTTCTCTGTTTAGTAAAGAAGGCCAACGTTACTGATGTCGTGTGTCGCATACAGGCAAAGAAGGAAGCAAAAATTGCATTGGTTCGAAAAGGATTCAAGGTTCCGAATTCTGATCAGCTGAGTAAGAAGCGGGTCGATCCAGCCAAGCTTGAAGTAAGCTCTTACTAATAAGAAACTCCATTTTAGTCACAAAATGCTTGGCATACTCATGTCATATGATATTTGATGGTAACTGATTTGAACTCTTTCCATAGGCTCACATAAGGCATAAGCTAACAAAAGAGCAAAGACTGGAATTAGTTAAAGCAGGTAGGGAGGACCGAGGGAAGTACAAATCCAAGGCTGCTGTCAAACAGAAGAAGGTATCAACGGCTCCTTTGTTTTTTTAAAAAAATTTGATTCTTTAGAACTACCACAAATGGTTACTATTACAGCATAGTTTTTGGTTGATGATCCATTGATGTTTTTAAATGAAAACGCAGACCGGAGGATCAAGCAATAAACAGAAAGAGCACAAGAAGAATATGCCTCTTGCTGCAATAAGATCAAAGGCTGGGAAATCAAAGCGAACCAAGAAGATGAAGAATAGCCTCAGCGGAAGCCAGTTTAGAGGAAGGAAAGCTTGGAAGTGAAAAGATGACCAACACTCCAATCCTTGTATGTCTCAAAACTGAACACAGTTTTGTTTTGGTTCAATTTTTGCATAACTTATGGTTTGACTTTGTTCTATATCTGCATTTTTGATGAGAGGTGTCGGCATTAAAACGCTATCGTTTTCCCTGGCATCACGAGTTTTGTTTACAATGGAAGTAATAGTTTCATTTTATTCTATTTTGTCGTCAAAGTTCCTATTTCAGATCTTTTTAATTTTCAGTTGACTTATGGACGAATATCTCTTGGTTCTTACTTTAGCCACTACTAAGATTTCACACCATTCTAAGAATTTTTCCATTTTGCAAACATAAAGATCGGAATCCTAATGGAAAAAATCATCATCTCCAATAAGTCTCTTCGACATCTACAGATACACACCGACAAAGGTTCTGGCCAAATTTTCACAGAAGCACAATGAGGGAATGGATGGTGAAGAATCTGTATATTAAATTATAACAAAAAAAAACAAAGCAATGAGTTGATGATTAAAGCAAGATAGATGAAGATGAAGCCGTGTTACGATGCTGCTGCTGCTGCTTCTTGAAAATGTCAGTGATTCTATCCCAATCTTTCTTCTCTCTTGCTTCCCAGTAACCTCCTACATACCGATAATTCCCTTCTTCATCCTTTTCAAACCATCTTGGTTTCCATCCTTTCTCCTGCAGCCTCCTTGCCTGCAAAGTGAAAAAGGTACACTCTTCTACATTCAGTCCTAAGCTACTTACCATGCTCATGCATAAAGCCTTGTCAATCAACAATGTATATGTCATAGTGAAAGATTAACAAATTTTCCTTTGATGTGATTTTGTACCTGTCTCTGTAACTGTTCAAGCCTCAATTTCTCAGCATTTGCTGACTCATATTCACCATTTTCTAAGTGTCTTTGGTCTGGTCTCAGTCTTGAATCTGTTGGCGGCAATTTGTCCATCATCCCAGGAGTTATCTCATTAAGGGAGATTGCAAAAGGGGAGAGATTGTATCTTGTTTTTGTAGGAGATTTGTCTCTTTCCCACAATAACACTGCTTCCGTCATTGGATCATATCCTTTTGGTTTTGTTGTTGGATCACCCAATACATAGTACATTGCTTCATCCCATTTCCCTATCAATATAGCTACTTTCTCCCCGGTTCTGTTGTCTTGCACAAACCCATGAACCTGCATATGATTTACAAAATTCCATTGATGATTTTTTTTCTCTGTACTTCTTGAAACCATAAACTTTACTGTCTAAAAGATATGAAGAAATTAAAATTAAAAATCATTCTACTACCTGACGAGGGTTTCGATCTATGACTGACTGCTCCTTGAACTTCAACCGGCAGGAATAATTGTCACCGCCTTTGATCCGCATAGTTCCATAGTGATCGCAGTAAAGTTTACCGAGGATGATGTTGTATATGGAAGTGGTAACTTTGCTCCACTGATATGTCTCACCATCATCAAATTTTAATGTCAATACTCCCACTGGGTCAAGCTGGATTGACCGTCCCCAAAATTTTCCTTTGATATTTGAGTCTCCCCAGAAATTCCAACCTTGTCCCTCACAATGACAAGCAACAATCATTGGGTGATGACTCACCTGAACAAGAGAATTATGTTGGCAGAAAGGTGAGGAGTTGCTAATATATGTGCATGATTTGTCGATACAACTCATGCAGTAAAAGAGGAAAATGCTGCGATGGTGGACTTGCCTTCTCAGAGAAAAAACGAAGTCCTTTATCTGGGTAATCCGCTTCGTAGGTCTCACCAAGTAGAGGATTAAAAGGTTTGCATTGCCTGCCTTCCGTAGACGCATATCCAGATACAGCAAAAGCTGCAATGTTTAGAATCCTCATCAACTCATTACCCTGAAATGAGGAAAGACTTAATGTTAAGACGAAACTGTTTCAGCCTTGGGAGTGAAACTTGCATGATGATAAACTACCTAGATTTTGATGGCAACTATCTAGAGTTGCGGTGACCTTGTGGACAAAAATATTAGATGATACAGTAAGCTCTGGCGGGAAGCAATTCAAAACCAGCACAAGATAGATATTGAATTTACAGCATAACTAGTTTCCAACATCCTACATTTTTTTTACCGCAAACCAGAACTGTAATAGCATAAAAATAATTTATAATTGTCCCAAAAGATGCAGAGCTTTTAACTATGTATACAGGCTAGATAGAAGAAGAATCCAGTAGATTCAGACAGTTTGGGTTAATCTTGAGTTACAACAAAGAGTTAAGTGTACAGCTGGATAAGTCAAGGCAAGTTGTTTGGTAAGGGGACAAGTATCAGATGGTGCGTCCAAAATATGGTGTTAGGGACATATTTCGAAATATGCCAGCAAAACAACTGTTTGAAAAAATATATCATACTACAATAATCACTCTTTCCTGATTTGTGCAAAAATAAAACATGGGGTGAGGGACCTGACCTGTTTTCCCCACTCAAGTGCTCTGTCTATTAGATATGAGTACTCCAAATCCTCAAAACACTTCTGCAGAGAAGAGAGAGGCTCATTAAAATATACAGGGAGACAAACTCCAGATAAGTCTTTGCCAATGTTTTCTTTGATGATTGACCATAATCCAACTGGCTTTTCCTTCTCCTTTGGCTCTGGTAAATTATCCCTTCTTCTGACATATGGATACTGCGGAATCCTAACGGGAACTTGCAAGCGGTCAGAAAAGAAGGGGTCTTTGTCATAAATAGATCCATTTCCTTCAGCATCTCTGCTACGATAAGAAGCACTTCTCAATGCCTCTGCTGATAGGATATCATTTGTATCAAAGAAAGCTACATCATCTTCATCAGACCCAACATCTGCTCCATCTTGACTTTCATTATCTGCCTCAGAATCACTTGCAGATACCTCTGACATGACTGAATAGAAATCTGTTTAAGAACAACACTGTTAGAACGTAAAACTGTCTCAACTGAGTCAAGGAAGAATTTACCATCAATCAGACTTCTGATTGTTCAATTCCATATATAATTAAAATTTTGTGAGATAATATACACATCAAAAATGAACAGACGATGTACTGTAACTAACCACTAAATCGTCTTCCCTGTCCACAGCAAGAGTCATGCTCCTTTGTTTCGTCAACAACAGTAGTTTCCAGCTCTATTTTCTCAGTCTGCAAGATAACTTTTAAGGAACTACTTAGAAGCTGAAAAACTGTAAACCAAGTGAAACAGACGAAAAATAAGAAGCTGACAGTGGAATATGTTCACAATGTGAAATTACAGTGATATAATTAACTAAACCAGAGTTTATGGCTAGGTCCATATCAAAATGTGTGCATAGGGAAGAACTAAAACATACCTCTAACTGTCTCAGTGTATCTAGTAGTATAATGTGTTTATGAGTGAGAACCTTCAACCGGTTCTGCAGTACAGAAACTTCCGAAAGCATAATGGCTTCACAATCTTTTACTACTGTCTCACCAATGCCTTCCTGCAGTAACTTTTCACGCAACTTCTCAGTCGAAACAACAGCATCTTCTGAAGGTAGAATGTCGCCACTGGCCACTCTAGGAAAAAGATCCTTAGCCACCTGCAAAGCTTCTACCCAGGTTGCTCTATTCTCTCTCGATACACAACGTAAATGAAGAGTCTTTGTACCCGTAAATATAGTAAGCCTTTTGTCATCAGACTTACTCGCACGAATTGAAGAAACCTACAATATTAAAAGCACTACAACCTCAGCTAACACAGTTCAAAAGAATGCAGAGTAAATCTTGAAAAGTTTCAACATTTCAAAGAAAAAGATAATGTTATAAGACCTTCAAATGTACTTCTCCAAATGGTTTACAAGGCCCTGAAGAAGCTGCAGATGCTCCAAGTCTGTTGCTGCTACCACCACCGCAGCTAGCTTTCCTAATATACCTCACAGATTCCTCACCGATCACTCTAACACCCTTCTCTCTAGACGGATTCATCACAATCTTATCAGGTCCATGGATCTTGTAATACGACAAAACTCCATCTTCCAGCTCAAACCATCTAGCTCTCCACCCTTTCCCATAGTTCACCCACTTATACATAATCCCAGCTACTCCAGCTCCAGCAGCATTCCCAAAAAAGAAACCACCTTTGGAAGAAGAAGAAACATCCTTCGCCTCAAGATTCACGTCGTCGGAGACTACAACTTCAGAAGAGAGTCTCTCGAGCTGATCTTGGCTGATCCAAGAAGCTTGAGTTGAAAACGATGGCTTAGAAGCGTGGTTACTACCAGATTTGGCTATAGGAAGAGCTTCGAAACCTAACTGAGACTGATGATGATTCGATGTCGCTGATTTCGCTACAACAGGATTAGTCCGGTCATCGATTGAAACTGGAGCAATGCAGCAAAGAGGATTCATAGTCTCACAACAATCGAATCAAACAACATTGATCAATAAAAATTAAGAACTTTACGAATCGAACATTTGAAAGAACAGATAAAAAAACAACGAGCTTGAAACAGAGTTGAGAAGAATCCGAGATCCGGTGATGTGGATCGGAGAACCTTTTGAGTTTTCAAAGTAGAGAAATGAAAAGCAGAGAACAATGAAGAAGAAGAAGAAGAAGAAGAAGAAGAAGAAGAAGAGAGAAGGAGATAATGGAGATTGTCAGAGGAGGGCTCACAGATCCAATTTAAGGCAATGGACAGTAAAAATTTGTGTTTATGCAGTGTGCAGAGTTCAGAGAGAGAGAGAGGGAGCATATCTGAATCGTTTAAAAATCATGAAATAAAAATAAATATGAATTTTAAAAGTAAATTAAAAAAGGTAATTATTTAATTACTATTAATGGTCTGAGTCAACATAATTTTATTTCTATCCACCAATCCTAGTAGAGGATATCAAATTACCAAATTTGTTTGAAATAAAAGATATTACCAAATTGTACTGTCTTTTTTTTTTATTTACATATGTTTGGTCTCAACAACCAAAATATTCGGTACGAATTTCCAATTATTATTTTTTAAAGGCGAAGATTTTTTTACAATAAAAATGAAAAGAAAAATCAAATATAGAGAACTTTTAATAAATGACAAGTCCAAGGGCTATATTGATCCTACTACTGTACTTTATCTGTATGTGTGGTTATTTACACCGTTAATTTTTTATTATTTATGTGGAAAGATTTATGATTTTCTGCAAACATTAATTGACTTAGACCATTATTGAGTTCTTACTAATTGAAATTACTTTAAGGTGTTTTCATACCTTAGAAAACTTTTTGGATCGTTATGGGGCCAAATATTAAATAAAAACCAAAGTACAGGCCCAAATACTAGTAAACTAAATTATTAAAACTGGGTTACTGTTTCATGTCCGGGTTCGGCTTCGGCTTCATACACATATTGAAGTGTTGTAACCACATTGTTTCCGTCGACGAGGAACAATCTTATATCCCAAATGATAACAATATTTAAGTTCTCATGGGTTTTGCTGGTGGTTGTAGCCTCGTTATCACTTGAGATCTAAGATTTGTTTTCGTCTTGTCTTCGACTACACATCTTAATCAGTACGATTAATTATTAGCTCGATTTTGGTTTTCTAGCGTAATCTGTCATCAGTATGGTTCAATTTTTTTGAAATTTGTTTGGTTTGTAAAACAAATTTGGTTATTGAGTCGGTTTGGTTCAGTCAAACCGAATTAACCACAGATCATAAGGACGAAGCCAAAATTTAAAACAGTAGTCCCATTTGTTTCCTAGCAGAAAAATTCTCACACGATAAAGTACAAATCGACGACGGCGACTTCCCCTATGATCTGAGGTTTCGCTGAATTTCACGGAAATCTCTGATTTTCCCGGAAAATCAGTTTTATCTTCTCTCCCCCTACATTATTTCTCAGAGCATACAAGTGAGAAATTACGTAGTAGGTAGCTTGTCGGAAACTCAACTTCCGTTGACGAAAGGCGCGAGAAGAAGCAAGCTTAGGTTTGATCGGAAGATTCTAAGGTTTCTAGTGTTTGGAGGTTAGCGATAACCGATCTTTTAATTGGATCTCAAGTCGCTGATCCTTCACCGTCTAGCGATTTGCTTCAGAGATCGCCGGCGTCGTTTCTATAATGGATCCGACTTCTCGACCCGCTGTTGTCATTGACAATGGAACCGGGTACGTTTTCAATTATAGGTTTATGCGCTTAACCTGTTCGATGAAATGCTCCTTCCAGATCTTCTTCCTTATTTTGCAATTCATTCTGTGACTTGTTGGATTCATTCGTCCAGGTATACTAAAATGGGATTTGCTGGTAATGTAGAGCCGTGTTTTATTCTACCAACAGTAGTTGCAGTGAACGAGTCGTTTTTGAATCAATCCAAGAGCTCTTCAAAAGCGAATTGGGCAACCCAGCACAACGCTGGAGTTGCTGCGGATCTGGATTTCTATATCGGAGATGAAGCTCTTGCGAAATCACGGTCTAGTAGTACTCATAATCTTCATTATCCAATTGAGCATGGTCAAGTTGAGGATTGGGATGCTATGGAAAGATATTGGCAACAGTGTATATTCAATTATTTGAGATGTGATCCAGAGGATCATTATTTTCTTCTCACTGAAAGTCCTCTTACTCCTCCTGAAAGCCGAGAATACACTGGAGAAATTTTGTTTGAGACTTTTAATGTTCCTGGGCTTTACATTGCTGTTAATTCTGTTCTTGCACTTGCTGCCGGGTACACAACATCAAAGGTATGTTGCACATTTGTTTTCTCCATGTATTTAAGTTGTTTGCTGGGATAAAATGATACGCTTTATTAGGCTATTTGCTGTTAGGTTTTCTTGTGGACTGTATGAATCCTTAAATTCGAGGTGCTGGAGAATCTATTTGATTTCCATGTAGTCAATACTTTATTATACTCTATTCAGTTTTGGTATAAGGGGGTGAGTTTTAGAATTCTGTTAGTGTAAACTCCTCTAATATTAGACAATTTCTTAGTTTGATGGGGTTTACCAAATATTAAACATGTTCTCCTGTATTTTGTTCTGTCTTGTTTTGCTTGCCTCGTAATTTGACTTACAGTTCTTCTTAGTGTGAGATGACAGGGGTTGTTGTAGATGTTGGAGATGGAGCAACTCGTGTTGTACCTGTTGCAGAAGGTTATGTTATTGCGAGCTGCATCAAGTCGATTCCAATTGCTGGCAAAGATGTCACCCTCTTTATCCAGCAACTCATGCGGGTATGCACTAGTTTATCTTAATATAATCTTCATCTTCTTTTATAGTTGGTTTTCAATCTTTCAAAGGTACATAAGTGGGTACATGAGTAAAATCCAAGTTTTGCATCGTGTGATAGCTTGTCGTCTTGTTTATTTGTGTTAGAGGTTGTGCTCATTTACTTAGAAAGCTGGTTAACTGGATCAAGTTAATGTATTACATTCATGGAACTTCTCATTTCAATGTTTACTGTAGGAAAGAGGTGAGAATATACCACCAGAAGATTCATTCGATGTAGCCCGCAAAGTGAAGGAAATGTACTGCTACACATGTTCAGACATTGTAAAGGTGACTCTTAGTGGTGAATGTTTAAGTCAGATAATGTTCTTTTTAGTAATTGATTACATGAAAATTGATAAAGATCACTGAACATTCATATGGTTGCAGGAGTATAATAAACATGACAAAGAACCAGCAAAGTATATTAAACAATGGAAAGGTGTCAAGCCAAAGACAGGTGCACCATACACTTGTGACGTGGGATATGAACGATTTCTTGGACCCGAGGTTTGTAATCATTTCTCTGCTATAAAAAATCAAAGTTGATAAGATTGCCAGAATCGACGGGTTCTTTATTGGTTTAGTATAATTAAGGAACTTCCAGTAGGAAGAATTCGGGGTATGTCAGTGAGCTGTTCATGATTTGTTATTGGTCATCTGATATAAATAGATGCTCTCTCAGAAACTAAAATTAGTTAGTAACTCAGTCCGATTATGATGTAAAGGATATTGGCTGGACTTGATTCTTATCTAGTTAGTGTTCAGCTGTATCTACTGGGCTCATAAAGTTAAGATCCTTTGTACGAATGAACCAAGAGACTAACTGGAACCAGTGTAGCGAGATGAGTAATTTTTGAGATTTTTGTGTGTTAAAGGTCTTCTTTAACCCAGAGATATACAGCAATGACTTCGCAACTGCTTTACCGGCTGTAATAGACAAATGTATTCAGTCTGCACCAATTGACACGCGAAGAGCTTTATATAAGGTCTGAACACACAAAGACTGGTCAGAGTTTTAAGATAATTTCCAATCCTCGGTACTGATGAGTTAGTAAAAAATATTGCAGAATATAGTGTTGTCCGGGGGTTCAACTATGTTCAAAGATTTCGGAAGAAGGTTACAAAGGGATCTCAAGAAGATTGTTGATGCTCGTGTTCTTGCTAATAACGCTCGTACCGGTGGTGAAATTACGGTAAAAAATTTGTGTATTATGTTCCACAAAGCAAAAGAATCATTTCCACAAAGCAAATTTGTGAAATTACGGAACTATTTTATTTAAGTATAATCATTTCCATTAATCTCTGTTTTATTTATAAACCACAGTCTCAACCAGTGGAGGTTAATGTCGTGAGCCATCCTGTTCAGAGGTTTGCAGTTTGGTTTGGAGGCTCTGTGCTTTCATCAACTCCTGAGTTTTTCGCGGTATGTAAAAGAACACTTTTACTGGTTTAAATTACAGAAACAAGCTGTTTATGCTGTTCTTGTTGATTTGAAATTGTTTATAAAAGGACTAGAAACCGGTTTAGAGACTACTCTATATTCAAGAAAAACGTCATGGCTTGATCGGTTTGAAACAATCCATGTGTTTTTTTTCCCTACAGAGTTGCAGAACAAAAGAGGAGTATGAGGAATGTGGAGCAAGCATATGCCGTACAAACCCAGTGTTCAAGGGAATGTATTGAAATAAATTGAAGCTGCTGCAAAAAGAATTCATCGGTAACGTCTCAAGATCGTGTGAATGTTTTGTCTGGAAAATACTCTCTTTCAGTTGCTTGGGCTTTAGGATTCATGAGTACACAGTGTAAGCTAGGCTTTTTATGTAGAAGTCACATTATTTTCAGACAAATCAAAGAAAAAAGTATGTAGAAGTCAGATTTTTTTTTTCGGTCAACTTACTACACACATTAAATTCCATAGAAAATTTCCGGATTATATTATTAGACATAAAAAAAACATTTTTGTTTGTAAATACACAAATCTGTTTAACATACATGTAATCATTCCCAAAACAGATATTTTGCAAAAAAACAAAAAATGTCAACTTAATAGTATATTGGTATTAAACTATTAACACATTAAAAAAAAAACATGTAATTAAAAGTTTGTTACGACAGACTGTTGACATTTTGACATAAAAAAGAAAAAAGAGAACCTCGGTGAAGCTTTCCTTCATTTGTTTGTATCGGATAAGAAAGAACATCTCGACGAAGGCGACTCTCCCTCCTCCGATCTCACCTAAACGTACGTTGAAGCTCTGATTCTCAGGGTTAAAAGATTACGGAACTCGTCGGAGTCTCAACTTCCGTAGACGGAGAAGGCGAGCTACCAGGAGTCAAAGTAAGCAAGCTTAGGTTTTTTTTTTTTTCCCTTTCGATCCTCGATTTCGCGAGGCTAATCGATTTCTAGGCTTTCTAGGGTTTTAATCGATGTTCTTACCATCTCGTTGAATTGTAACTTTCCTCCTAGATCTGTTTATTGCTTTTTCAATTTTGTAAGAACCCTAATGTTTTAGATTTATCTATTTGTTCCTTTCCGTAATGGGTTAAAATTTGTGTAGCCCCTTCATTGTAAATTACACCGTGTATATGTAATTTGATCTCTTATATATGATGAATCTTGTAACGTCCTTGTTTTAAACGATTTAATATTTCGAGCTAGATCCCATAATTTCAGATCCACATCTAATTTGATCTTCATCAATGGCTTGTAAAGGAAATTTCAGCATGATTGAATGGCAGATTTGTAATTTCTGTGATAAAGATGTATTCTTTTAATTTCTTCATGTAAAAAGGCAGGCAAGAGGTGTTATTGTAGGATGTATTTTGTAACTTTTTGTGAAAGGATGTATTATTTATGTTTTTTAATCTTCCTTGTATTTTCTGGCCAGTTTGTATAAATCCAATGACTGAGGAAAACGTGTATGGAGGTAACCAGAAGGTACTACAACATCAAGGAAGTGGAACTATACCTGCTCTAGCGGATGAAGAACTTATGGGAGAAGATGATGAGTACGATGATCTGTATAGCGATGTTAATGTTGGTGAGAGTTTCTTCCAAGCTCATAATCAGCCTCAAACCACACCAGCTCAAGTCGGTGGTCTAGGTGGTAATGCAAGTCTTCAGGCGCAGAATAGTAATGTTGCTGCTGAACCGAGAATGGCAGTTGTATCTGGAGGTATGGTGGAAGGAAAGTATCGAAATGATGGGGGGCATAATGGAATCAATGGACCAGATACAAGATCAGATGTTTATCCACCAGCATCTTCTTTTGGAGCAAAAGGGTTGAGTATTGATATGCAATCCAATAAAGTCATTCAACAAGGATCAACATCTGTTGTGTTAAACAGCCATGGTTTTTCAGGGAACGCTGTAAATGTGCCTGAGATGCCTGCGCATAACTCATATGGTGCTCCTCCTCAAGGTTCTCAGCAGATTCCTGTTAGCCAGATGAATGTGAATCCAAATGTAATGATGAACAAAAGCCCGACTCAGCCGTTTGTTGTGGATAATGGAAACACAATGCTTTTTGTTGGAGAGTTACACTGGTGGACTACAGATGCAGAGATTGAAAGTATTCTTTCTCAGTATGGAAGAGTCAAAGAGATCAAGTTTTTCGACGAGAGAGTTAGTGGAAAATCTAAAGGGTATTGTCAGGTTGAATTCTATGATTCATCTGCTGCAGCCGCTTGCAAAGAAGGAATGAATGGTTACATTTTCAATGGTAAAGCATGTGTTGTAGCCTTTGCTTCTCCTGAAACACTGAAGCAGATGGGAGCTAATTTCACAGGGAGGAACCAAGGACAAAACCAAGTTCAAAACAGAAGGCCTCTGAATGAAGGAATGGGAAGAGGTAACAACAACAACAACAATAATAACATGAATACTCAAAATGGAGACGGTGGAAGAAATTACGGAAGAGGTGGATTTGCGCGTGGTGGCCAAGGAATGGGCAACCGTGGAGGTCCTTGGGGTGGTGGAATGAGAGGTAGAGGGCTAAACAACATGGCTAGTGGCTCTGGTGCTGGACCGTATGGGCCTGGACTTGCTGGTCCTGCATTTGGTGGTATGATGCATCCACAGAGTATGATGGGAGCTGGTGGGTTTGATCCTACATTCATGGGTCGGGGTGGTGGTTATGGAGGGTACTCAGGTCTTGCTTTCCCTGGGATGCCTCATTCTTATCCAGGTGTTAATGCAATGGGAATGGTTGGGATTGCTCCTCATGTCAACCCTGCCTTTTTTGGCACGGGAATGGGAACAATGGGTAGCTCCGGGATGAATGGAGTTCATGCAGCAGCGATGTGGAATGAGGCTAATGGAGGTGGTGGTGAAGAAGGTGGTTCTGAATATGGTGGCTACGAAGATGAAACCCAAGAGAAAGAAGAAAAGCCATCACGAGAAAAAGAACGGGCTACCACGGAACGTGAATGGTCTGAAAACAGTGGTGATAGAAGGCACAAAAGTCACCGTGAAGAGAAAGATAGTCACCGTGAGTATAAGCAGCAGAGAGATCGTGATTCTGATGAGTTCGATAGAGGACAGTCTAGTGTGAAATCTCGAAGCAGATCAAGAATGTCAGAAGATGATCATAGGTCCAGGTCAAGAGATGCAGACTATGGAAAGAGAAGACGAGGAGACTGAAAAAAAGAACCTCTCCTGTTCTTCGCTTCTCTCTTACTGCATCTAAACAATATAGTTTTAAGTTACTCTGCCAACTACTTCTATCTCCTTATATTATCGAATATTTGATACAATGTTTCTCTATATCTTCTTTGCTATTAGTCCGTCTTTGGAGACGAGCATATATTTGTAAACTATGTTTTGTTTTATTGATGGTTCTTCATTTGTTATTGCCAACACTCTAGTTAGAAAGGTTTTGTGAATCATTATAGTGTTTACGCTTTAAGATTGTTGTTTGGTTAAGAAGATGAAAAGAGATCTTTATTATTTGCTGCATCCAAGCTTCTTTGTCGCATTTCACAATTATAAAGCATGTAAAAGCTGAGAGCTTTGGCATTTGCATCAAACCATCCAAAAGCCTTAACACAGTTTTACATTCTATACAATACATTTACTTTCTAAAAATCTGTACAAAGTTTTGTTTTGTCCAGATTCTATAGCAAATTTGAGTACTCGTAGTAAACCAAGAAGAGAGCTTCTGGATAATCCTTGGGAAGGCTATTGATGTAGAGATAGAATCTGAACAAATCTTCCCTTGAAGCTGTCTTTGCATCCACCACGTCGTTATCACCCGCAAGCACCCACAAATCCTCTGAGTTCACTCTCTTCATGCTGCCTCGACAAAACGGGCAAGACTGAGACTTCAAGTTCCTGCAGATGTGAAAAAATCAATGGAGATTTGGTAAACGAAAGCTCCTTCATCAGGTAGAAAAAGTCTTTAAACTGTGGTGTGTGTTTATACCAATTGCGGTAGCATTTGATGCACATAGAATGGCAGCAATTAGGCAACACCATTTTAGTGCAAGTTTCTAAACAGATTCCACATTCTTCTTCACGCTCTAATCCAGGATTGCTGAATCTACTACTGCGAACTTCTTTTGTTATCTTCTTGCCGAGTCTTTTAAGGTCAAACCCAATGTCTGCGGTTTGTAACTCGTCTACGTTGCTGTGTAATAGCTGAAGTGATGGTAGTATCACACCTTCAAAAGACATGACATTAGAGGCCAAAGATGGAGACACAAAAAGCCCTTAAAAAAGACTCATATTAACACATTTCAGCAGCATTCCCACACAAAGCTTAAGCCAACTACATGAACATTATAACATTTTCCAGCAATGGTTTATGGGTTTGCTTACCGTAAAACTCACTGATAGTTGCTTTCCTTCCGTGCGTGGTGAGCTTAGGTAGTCCATCAGACTGGACCTATACAAGCAAATATGACAACATAGTCAGAACATTTTGAAAGCCCTAAGAAAGGAAGAGACTTTGAGATCAAAAAGAGTTTAAAAACTAACCTTGTAGACAAGAACATGAAAGAGGTTTAAGTAGCGAGGAATCAAACATGAGCAAGAAAGATCAATCCACCGAAGCAAGATAAGTAATAATGAAGCAAAGTTACTATGAACAAGTTTCATCTGAAGCCGCACATTGTTCTTCCCCATTGGAATTGCTTCTGCCCTGAAAAGATAACTCAAAGTTCTCATACACAATTCATAGAACAGAACATAGAAACCAAATCAAAGAACTCTAGTTCAAGAATTTTCCATTTGTGAAAGCTCTACAATCTTCAATCTCTATTATAAAAGCTAAACTAAAAATTGATCGGAGTTTCCAAAAATAACCCAATTTTGATGAGAAGAGATTACATATTTCCCAGTTGAGATTACAACACAGACGAGAATAACCTAAAATTCTCAGCTGGGTTTTCAAATTTCACCTACTTTAGCTCATATAGCTCAACTAATCAACAAATTTAAACTAAAACAAGAAAAAGTCTTAAACTTTAGGAGAAAGGAGACAAAACCCAGAAAAGGACTTACAAAGTATTTGCGTGTAGAACATCAGCTTCCAAAATCTTCAAAGATTCATAGTACGAAGACGAAGATGAAGAAGAAGAAGATATTGCCAGCTGATTATACATATCTCTCTCTCTCTCTTCTGTGATTACAACAAAGGAATCGATTGAAGAAATTCCCAGAAATATAAAGACAAGGGAAGAGAATAAGAAGAAAGATGAAAGATGCTAAAAGTAAGAGATTGGTCTGATTGATCGGAAAAAGGCAAGAACCTAAATGACAAAAAGTAGCCAAAGAAAGAAGAAGCTATAAACACCGCAAAGAACACAAGTCTCACTTCTTCTTCTTTCTCTCTCTGTTTTTTTTCCTCTCTTTTTTTTTTGCTTTTTGCCTTTTTGCCTTTTTGATTCTTTGTTTCACGGTTGCTAGCTGCTTTATTTAAATAATCACGTTGAAGAAAAATTCGTTTCTTAATAAGATAATTAATTAAGCTTTTTTCTTGTTAAATAAGCTATTAAACTTTGAGATGGCTTTATGATGTATCTGAATAGTTAATAGTCCCTTTCATTCGATTGTAACAGCTTTTTGGAATAAATTTACTTAAAGTGAATATAGACAAAAACGAACAAAAAAAGGACCAAAGTGAAAGAACGCGTGTACTTTGCCTCACTAATAAAACATGTTTTCCCTAAACCAAGAATATAATCCAATTGAGGCAACACCAAAAAAAAAAAAACCAAAATTATTGTATGGTTAAAAGTAGAGATTGACACAAAAACCGAATAAAAATAAATAATAAGCATTTGAACTGAACCTACACTTAATTTGTATGAAAACCGACCTGATCTTTTAAAATTCTAAACAAAACACTAAAGTTTAATTATCTTTTGTTAAAAAGTTCAAGACTTTATTTATACCAATACCCGCGTAAAATATTCTTTTTACGGAGACTCGAAAATAAGTGTATTATACTATTATGTATGAATACACAAATTCTGCCAAAAAGTTTTTTTTTTTTTAATAACAAAAGAGGTATCAATGTTTGGTGAAACAAACTTGCTTAAATTTAAATGCACAAACTTGCTAAACCACTTGTGTATATGGTATTTCTTGCTCATATTTCTATTTTAAAAATTTTAGTAAAATTGACTTTTTTAATACAGTTTAATTACAACATAAATTTAAAACATACATAAACTAAAATTTAAATACCTAATGTACTTCGTTTATTTGACTTTTTTTTTTTGATAAAAGTTTTTCAATTAAAATAGGGGAGGGAAAAAAAAAGAAATACATGCCCAAATGAATCAGGCCATAGTTTGTTAATACAGCACAGCCCAAATAGTTCTAATAATAGTTAAGCCCAAGGAACCTTTCGTTTATTTGACTTCATTCTAGGTTTGTCAAATCTCTTTTAAATTATCCTTTTTTAATTGACTTTTAATTCTGTTTACTGCTCTCAATTTAAGATCCATTGTATTTATTTTTATGTCAACATTTACAAGTTCCAAATCTTCTCTCAATTTAAAATCTGTTTATTCATTTTTTGTCTCCAAATCTTTCTAGTTATAAAATATAGTTGTTTTCCACCGTGTGTGATTTAAATCCATCCTTATTAATAGGATCTTAAGAGATATTATATTTACTAGATTTATGTCCGCGGGGGAATTTTATATCTGTAGTGTTGTATGCTTTTAATTATTTAAATTAACTTCATTAATATTTTTAAAAGTTAATAATAATAAGTAAGTACTATGTAATAAAATACATACTTGAAAACAAATTAAACTATATTTTTTACTTATGTTTTGCTTATATTTTAGTCTTTTTGTTAATTTACTTTTTCATATTAAAAACTTCATCATAAAATCATGTCGTTGAAATTAGTTTAATAAACTCAATTTGATGTAATATTTTTCTTAGTTTTATGTTATAGATCCTTTATGTTTTAAAATTAACTATGAATTTAACTGATTTCAATGTTTATACATTTATAATTTTTAAATTAATTAATTTCAAATTAATGATTAGATACCAAACAATAATTTAAAAAAATTAAGAGATGATGATGTAACTAACCGGAAAAGAGTCTCTTCATCTATTATATATAAGTTAATGATTAGGTACCAAATAATTTGTTTTATTTCATACATCATCACTACTTGGAGTACCCAATTTGAGTAAGATTTTAAAAAAATTCCATTAAAAGAAGATGTAAACATTAAGAAGATTAAGAAAAAAACATTAAGAAGATTTCACAATATATTAAATAATTACCCTTTTCCCTTCTTCATTTCACAAATAGTCTCTTTCTTATCCCCCAGTGTATTCTCTACGACTTTATAAGAAAACTGACTCGCGATTAATCAAAGATAAAAAGTGTTATATTGTATTAAAAAGAAAAATATTCTTATTCAACTCCGAAAAGGTTATGATTTATCAACTATTATAAATACAATTAAATATTTTGAAAAACGAATCGTAATCTATGAAAAAAATGTTACATACAAACAAATATATATTATATGAGTGAAGTAACCCTTTTTGATGCTTCTCACGCAAGCAATCACGACATACGAAAAGAACCCTAGCTTTCCCCGGATTATAGCTTTATTTCCAAGTACATATGCACAAACATTGAGACATCTCTATTACTCTTCTCTTCAGAAAGCGATGAAATTCTTTTTGAGCTGCTCATGAAACCTACCAGACCGCCGTACACTAGCGGCTCTTCTCGCCGTGAAACCAACCGTCGTGGGCCGAATCGATCTCTGTCTAACCATTTCCACAAACTCGGGATCATTAGAATGACCCTCGTACCGGATCCACTGAATCATTTGATGGTAACCGGGGAAGAATCTCATCTGAACAGACTTGAAGACGAAGAAAGGGATCAAAGTGAAGATCATCACGAAGAGAGTGGTAAGCCAATAAGATGGAGCTGGAGCTAAGGCTTCTGTGAAGACTTTGTAAGCATCTGTGGAGAAGCTAGGAGCGATGGCTCCGTAGATCATGAGAAAGATGTACCAAAAAGCAACTGAGCCCCATATTACAATGTGTTGGACCCAAGTGAAGTAGCTTATAGCTAAAGCCATTTGGAGATTGACGACCCAGACTACGCAAGTGTACATTGTCCCACCGAGGATTTCCCGGCCGGCTGTTTTACCGTTAGGGTTATAGAGTTGATGTTTTAGAGATTCCTTGCAAAGGAAGAAAATGGCGAGTGCGGTGAAGACTCCATTTAACATCCATCCGATGATTCTCTTCCAGCTGAAGAGAAGATTCTGAACTCCTTCTTGGTATAGTAACGGGAACTGTAAACAAAAAGAAAAACGAATTTTACTCAGAGGAAATTAGGGTTTTGTATAAGATTTATGGAGGGAAGTTTTTGGTTACCTTGTAACAGTAGCGAGCTGAGACGTCTTGATCGAAAATTCCGAGAGCAATGACGGGAAGTGAAGAGAAGAAGACGTTAAACAGCGATAAAAACCAGTCGTTATACGCAGGTTGAGCAGAGAAGGATGTGTAGGCTTCGTATAAGAACACAGTAACACCAAAAGTGATATTCTTGTAGAAGAAGTAACATATCTGCAAGAGCAAAAACAAAAACCCATTTAGAGAAAAATTTCGATTTGAGTGTATAAAGTTTACTTGGAGAATGTTTCTGAGAGTCTGAAAGAGAAAATTATGTACCATTGATGAGATTCTATTGTAGCACCAGTGACCATGGACAAGCAAGAGACGGTCTAAGTAACGGAATTGAGCAATGGCTATATCGCTAGACATAACCGCTTGCATTCCTTCAACACCGCTGATTCCAATACCTATATCTGCTTCTTGAAGCATTCCAACATCATTTGCTCCATCTCCAATCGCTAAAGTTGTCTTTCCGGTTCCAGTTTTTACCAACCGCGTAACCTGAAAACAATATGTTCTATTAGCTAAACCTGAAAACCGCAATACTAGAACCCGTCAAAAGCCATTTCCACGTGGAAAAGACATTTACCAGTGCTTTTTGTTTAGGTGATGATCTGCAGCAAATAACAGAAGCACATCCTGTGGCTAAATCAAGAAACATTTTCTTGAAATCATCTTCAAGAGCGTATGTTAGCGATTTCCCGTCAATGATCAATGCGAATGCTTCATGAGAGCTCGCGCCTTTTGATCTTGTGATTAGAGCTTTCCCTTCTTCCATTTGCTTCACCACGCTTTCTCTTGATGCCTGTTCTATCGCATCTTTCTCTCCAGCTTTCTCCAATGCCTTGATATGTGGTGTCTCAAGATTTATGACGATCTGTTTCATCTCCTGTCTTAGTAAACTACAAGCAAATCTGCAGAGATTCCCAAACAAAAGTCAGAAACTATGAACACAAACACACCAAGAACAAAGCTTTAGTTAAACATTCAGACCATTTGAGAAAAATAAGAAAAGTTTCTAACCCGATATTGATTGCTGTCTCCATTTTGTCTCCTGTTAGAACCCAAATCTTTATTCCTGCTTGAGCAAGCTTGTCGATACAATCCGGAACCTAAAAAAACAATCAAATCAAACCTGTTATAGTCCAAATCTGAATCCAAAACATTATTAAGAATTTTAATCTTAAGAGAGCCATACCCCATTTTGAAGTTTGTCCTCAACAGCAGTAGCACCAAGGAGAATCAAATCGCGTTCCATTTTATCTGTGATTTCATCGATTAAGATCTCACGATCCGCTGTCACTGAGTTCTTAGCTTCATTGATGTTCTTGCTGAATTCTATGTACTCATTCTCATCAACCTCACGGTATGCAAGTATCAATGTCCTTAGCCCTGCATCTGCATATTCATTAACATGTTCTCGAGTTTTCTCTTCGAATTTACGCCCATTCTTTGCAAGTCTTTCAAACATTACACTGCACACACACACACAAACACAAAATAACAAAATTACACACTCAACAACAACAAAAAAGCCTCAAAATGCAATATCTATCAAGATTTTCAGTTAAACTTACTTGTCAGCTCCTTTAGACAGTAACAGAAGCTTCCCATCGTCATCACGCACAATCACCGACATTCTTTTTCTCGCACTGTTAAACTCAAGAACGTTTAATAACCGATATACCCTGTTAAAAAAAACAGAGGAATGTTAAGCTTTTGACCTCAAGAAATCACAAAGAAGTCACATTATAAGCAAAAAAAAAAACGAACCTTTCAACTGTTTTCCCTGATGTAAGATCCAATTCACGGAAAGAAACCCCGTTTTGCGTGCGGCTAAAGAACTCAAACCCGAGCTCTCGAGCCGCAACAACAAACGAAGCTTCATCAGGAGACTCAGCCTCGTAAGAGACAGTCCCGGTGGCTTCATCGATTTCGGGTATAGCCGTGTGACAAACAGCTAACAACCTGAAAAACTTCTGCAAAACCGCTGCATCTCTCTGCTTAACCCAATTGCCTTTCATAACTCTCTCATCCACGAAATTAAACCCTTTAATCTTAGGACCAGAACGGTCCACAACAACATCCAATTCATCATCAACCAAATTCGTACCGTTACTTCTCATAGCCATAGATCTTTCAACTTCAGTTATACCACGTCCATAAGCAGTTCCAGCTATCGAACATTTAATAAACTCCATTGAATTGCAAGTCAAGGTTCCGGTTTTATCCGATAGAATCGTATCGACCATTCCAAGCTCTTCGTTGAGATTAGAAGTTCTTGCGTACGCAGGTTTATCAGTTTCCTCATAGTACATAAGAATGTCATTGTTGATGAAAACACTCTGAAGAACTTTAACGATTTCGATAGAGACGTAAAGTGAAATCGGAATAAAGTAACTGTAGAGCATAACCGCAGTGAAGAAATGGTAAATCGCAGCCATTGGAGCTTTTTCTGGATCAAAGAAGATCTCTGCATCGTCTGGTTTTAAGTACCATCTCTCTGTTCTTCCTCCATTTCTTACTCTATCTTCTCTTGTCTCAATACCAAAGACGATCGAACCTATAAACGACATTAGAAACACGACACCAAACATCAAGTAGATGATTTTGTCCATTTTTCTCTCGATTCTGCTTCTCTTTGAAGGAGGATCAGTTGAATTTTGAATAACCTGTTTTCAAATTTCCAAAATCAATACAAGGGTTTTGTAAGTTTTGGTAAGTGAATAAACATATCTTAAAGCTTGTACCTTTGTGTCATGTCCAGTGAAGACAACAGCTCCATACACATACTCTGTATTTCTAAGCTTCGAATCACGAAGAAGAAGCTGTTGAATCGATAATGGAGATTTCTGTTGTTCAAAATCTAAAGTTCCGACGAACGTATAGAGATCTGCATTTGGATCTTCACATCTCACAACAGCTTTTAAATCTTTGAAATCTGAATCTTCATGTAAAGCCGATGAAGTTACTTCTAAGCTTTGTTTCACCTTAAGATTCGTTTCACCGTCGAGATTCATCGTCTCTACATAACAAATCGAATCTTCGTAGCTTGATGATAAAAGCAAAAGATCCGCCGGAAAAAACTCGTCTTTTTCAACTCTTACTATATCTCCGACTTTAAGATTCCTCCATTCTTCTCGCCGGAATATTCCATTTCCGTCGTGAACTTTAATTTTCCTATTGTTCATTTCTATATCCTAAAAATAAAAATAAAAATTTGCTTAAAATTTTTTTTCTAGATTTGGAAAATTGTTTTCGAATTGAGAGATTTGAAAAATTCAGACCTGTTGTTTTCGTCCCCAATCTTCGATACCTTCTTTAACCATACTTGCGGTGATGACGAAGCCGAGAGGTAACAAAGCACTAACGGGGCTGTAAGGAGAAAGAGCAGTCAACGATAACATTCCGGTGACGAGGAAGTAGAAATTAGCGACGCGACGGAACTGTTCGAAGAGTGATTTTGGTATGAAAGAAGCTAGAGTGTATTTAGTTGACCGGATATAGTTTCCGGCGTAGTTACGCCGTTCAGACGCCGAAGAATTTGGTTCGTTACAGTAAACAACTCGTGAGAAACCAGGTCCTCCTATATGTGAATGATCTTCTTGAAAACTCGATTTACGACCTTTGAATGCGTATAAATTTCTCAGATATAATCTTTTTCTCCGACACTTCCCCATAGTTCTCTCTCTGTCTGAAAATCAGAAAATCTCTTTGGAAAATGGCGAAAATTGAGGAAATGTTGGAGATGGCAAAGAATGAAAGAATGAAGATTTTTATGGTTTGGGAACTAAAAAGAATGAAATTTTTTTGAGAGAGAAATGTCAAAATATATGAGTAGTAGTCATATCATTTGATTTTTAGCAACTAGGCAATGAAGAGGAAAGAGTGATTCGTTTTTTAGTGAAAAGAAAAACCCAACTTTGACGACGACTTTCAAAGAAAATTAATAATACGAATGGGAATGAGCCGTGGACGAAGTCGTAGATGGTTTATTCATCTTTGAAAACTTCTTGGATAGTGATTACTGAATTAATGATATTTTTTAGTACTATATGGATTAATTTTAATGTAAAGATTTTTGATTATTATCAAACTAAATGATTGATTTGCATGGATCCTCCGCAGCCCAGACGGCTATCTAGCTCGATCTTATAATTAATTATCATCAGACACTCTTTAAACCAACACATGTAAAATTTCATTTCCACCTCATAATTTATTGCCTCTACAGCAATGCGGATTAATCTATTTGAGAATTTTCAAGTTTGGGTTCTAAACGAAAGAAAATAGTTTGGCAAGAGAATTTTGTCATATAGTTACATTACCGAACTTGAGCTCCACGACAAATAAAATTAGGTTATTTTGCATGATTTAGTTGGTGGTAATTTTCGTAACTATTAGAAAATTATACACTTTATGTTCATGATTTTAAACATCATTTATTACGGTATATACTAAAATGATAATTTTTAAATTACATATTAACTCTACGATATGTTCATGTCATTATTATAGTCACATCTTCACAGACATACGTCGCCCCTACTATCATTATCGTGGCTGCGTGACTATTCAAATACCATCTCAGCGTGAGCGAGTGAACGCAATTGTATATGTAATTAATAATAGCTTTGACAATAATGCATCCGAGACAAAGGGTTTTAATTAATTACCGAACAAAAAAAGATATTTAAGAATGATGTCAAGTAAAAATCTAGAAGAAAAAACAAACTTTCACTTTCATATCAGCGGTCAAATGGCTTTATTAATTTTAAATAATATCTTTACGCAGTTAGGCGTCTTGATTATTCGTAAGTCTACTTTTGATTTTGAACTTTCTAAAATAAAATAAAAACACGGTATATGGCGATTAAAAAGTCTACGTATCTTGGGCTTTTGGCACATATTTTCATAGGCCCAAAAATATAAGAAAATCTGCTGAAACAAAATCGAACATTGCTCGAGAGACTTGAAAGAATATTACTCCGTCTTCTGCGTGGCGCTAATTTACTTTTTTTTACCCCTTTCACCGACGACAATTGCTAATTTCACCGTACGATTTTGTTGTACTTTTTAATAGGGGGCTTTAAAAGTTCATAAAGCCGTTGTATTGCAGAGAGAGATTAATTTTTGATTTTTCAATTTGGGGAAATTAGGGTTCCAAATTTGTTGTTAGTTTCAGTGAGATCCTCTTTCGAACTATGTTCACGCCACAGAGAAAATCGTGGAAGTCGTCTCCGGCGTTGACGCCGAGAAGCGAAACGCTCAAAATTGGCGGTGTTGCTAACCCTAGGAACTCCGATAGAAAGGGAAAGGCGGTTGCGTTTAGCGAGGAGCCAGTAATTTCGACTCTTCCGCCGCCTCCGATTGGAACGCTGGCCGGAGAAGGCATTTCCATAGGGCAAGCTGATATGGGTGATTGGAGAAGGTTTAGGGAAGTGGGTTTGTTGAATGAGGCTTCAATGGAGAAGAAAGATCGAGAAGCGCTTCTTGAAAAGGTTTCAAAACTTGAAAAAGAGGTAAACTTTTATGAGTTTTTTTGTATTTTTTTTTTAATTTCATCTATTTAGAAAATAAGTTTAATTTAATCACTTTGGTTTTTATATAATTTGATAGTTATGTTGCTGGATTTGCTTTGTTTCCTTGAGAATCTATAGTTGCAAGAGAAAATATGGATGAAAATTGATAATGTAAATATGAAATTAGCGTAGAAGCTCTCATGTGCTAAGATATTGGGTTTATGAGGCAATTGGTAACCTTTAGCTTTCATAAAGTTGAAATGAGTATTTTGATTATTATTTTTTTCCAAATGAAATTTATGGGTTCTCAGTCTTTCTGAGTTGCTTCACAATTATTCTTCTGTGCAGTTATATGGCTACCAGCACAATATGGGACTTCTTCTCATGGAGAACAAAGAATGGGTTTCGAAGCACGACCAACTAAAACAGGCATTACAAGAAGCTCAAGAAATCCTTAAAAGGGAACAGTCCTCACATCTGTATGCATTGACGACTGTAGAACAACGCGAAGAAAACTTGAGAAAAGCCTTTGGTCTGGAAAAGAAATGTGTGGAAGAGGTAGCATACTTAAACGTTAACATTATCTTTAATAATATAAAATCTTGTCTACTTATGTGATGCATTGATTTTTGGTGTCCTCTTTTCTGTTGAGCTTCCTTAGACACGAACTCCTTATTAGTTAGTTAGACGTTTTACTACACTTGTGTTTTTAAATTTTCGTAGATATATAAATTTATTTTGTTTTTGTTTGCAGCTCGAAAAGGCTCTTCGTGATATTCAAGAAGAGAATAGCAAGTTAAGGCTCACCTCTGAAGCTAAATTAGCTGAAGCAAATGCTCTGGTTGCTAGTGTTAACGGGAGATCTTCAGATGTGGAAAACAAGATTTATTCTGCTGAAAGTAAACTGGCAGAGGCAACTAGAAAGAGCTCTGAGCTGGAAATGAGATTGAAGGAAGTAGAGACTCGTGAAAGTGTCCTGCAACAAGAACGGATTTCTTTTGCTAAAGAGTAAGTATAGATATTAGTTATATGATCGCAGAGTTCAATTTTTTGTGTTCTTCTTACATGTATGTTGTGTTGTTATTGCCCCACAGGCGAGAATCATATGATGGGGTTTTTCACAAGCAGAGAGAGTACCTTCATGAATGGGAGAAAAAGCTTCAAGAAAAGGAAGAATCCATGCCTGAACAGAAGAGAAGCCTGAATCAAAGAGAGGAAAAGGTTAATGAAAACGAAAAGAAACTGAAGCAGAAAGCAAAAGAACTTGAAGAATGGGATAGAAAGGTTGATTTTTCTATGTCAAAGTGTAAGGAAACTGAAGAGAACATAAATAAACGATTGGAAGAATTGACTACAAAAGAGAAAGTGAGTTTATAGCTTATAAAAATGGCTTGTTCAGTCTTGTGTATATTTCTTATATGTCTTTGTTTATGGTGGTATACCATAGGAAGCTCGCACACTCCAGAGCATGCTAGTGGCAAAGGAGAAGGAGTTACAAACGTTTGAAGAGAAGCTCATTGCTAGGGAAGGGGTAAGTTTAAGCTTTTGTAGTTCTTGAAACATTGTTATACAGTAGGAATATAAAAAATGTGTTATCGAGCCTTCTTTCTCTATTTAGTGCAAATTATAGGAACACTGCATAGCTGGTAAAAGAAACGTTTGGATGGCTGCTCATATGTACATATACACTTATTGATCTTCTTACTTCCCGATGCACCTGTTCTGTTTATCCCTTTGAATTGAGAACCGTTATATATAAATAGATTTCATTGATTCTGATATCAGTTACTAAAGATTCTGTTTGGTTTTTAACAGACAGAAATTCAGAAGCTGATTGATGATCAGAAAGAGGCATTCGCTGCTAAGATGCATGAATTTGAACTGGAATGTGAAGAAAGAAGAAAATCTTTGGACAAGGAACTCAAAAGAAAGATAGAAGAGCTTGAAAGACACAAAGTTGAAATTAATCATAACGAGGAGAAGTTGCAGAAAAGGAATGAAGCAATGAATAAGAAGTTTGACCGAGTGAATGAAAAGGAGATGGACCTTGAAGCCAAGTTAAAAACTATTAAAGAAAAAGAAAAGATCATACAAACTGAGGTGAAAAAGTTAAACCTGGAAAAGCAACATTTACTTTCTGATAAGGAGAGTCTGGAGGACCTGCAAAAAGAGATTGAAAACATTCGAGCTGAGATGATGAAAAAGGAGGAAATGATCCAAGAAGAACGCAAAAGCCTTGAACTCAAGAAAGAAGAGAGGGAAGAATACCTGAGACTGCAATCTGAACTCAAGTCCCAGATAGAGAAATCTAGACTCCACGAAGAGTTTCTTTCTAAGGAAGTTGAAAATCTAAAGCAAGAGAAAGAGAGATTTGAAAAGGAGTGGGAAATATTGGATGAGAAACAAGCAGAATGCAATAAAGAGCGACTAAAATTTTCTGAAGAAAAAGCAAAGTTTGAGAGGTCTCAACTGCTGGAAGGAGAAAGATTGGAAAAAGAAGAGAGGGGTTTAAGGGTTCAGATAAAGCAGGAACTGGATGATATTAGACTGCAGAGGGAATCATTTGAAGCCAATATGGAACATGAACGCTCAGCTTTACATGAAAAAGCCAAACTTGAGCATTCTAAGGTCCTTGACGATCTTGAAATGATGAGAATGAATCTTGAAATTGAGCTTCAGAAAAGAAAAGAGCAAGACGAGAAAGATCTACAAGACAGACTTGTTCAGTTTGAGGATAAAAGAATGAAAGAGCTTAGTGATATCAATCACCAGAAGCAGGCTTTGAATAGGGAGATGGAAGAAATGGTGTCCAAAAGGAGTGCTCTCCAGAAGGAAAGTCAAGAAATTGCAAAGCACAAGGAAAAACTGAAAGAGCAGCAAGTAGAGATGCAGAACGACATCAGTGAACTTAGTGCACTCAGCATCAGCCTCAAGAAACGTAGGGAAGTGTTTGCCCGTGAAAGAGCTCGTTTTCTAGCATTTGCTCAAAAGCTCAAGGATTGTGGGAATTGTGGGCAGCTGGCAAATGAATTTGTACTCTCTGATCTCCAACTACCATATGATGAAGAAGCTGTTCTACCACCTAACGGAGTTTTGAGTGAACTTCCAGAAAGCTCTGATATGTCCGACTCGTGTAATATCAAGAAATCTCAAGATGGAGATGCCTCTGGAAGTGGGGGTTCTAGAAGGCCCAACATGTCGATACTGCAAAAGTGCACTTCAATACTTTTCTCGCCAAGTAAAAGAGCTGAACATGGAATTGACACAGGCAAGTCTGAGCAACTGCCATCCTCCTCAGTGGCTGTTAATTTAGAAACAAAAGGTGAAAAACCTGTGCCAATTGATCTCCGACCACATCCATCTAGTAGCTCAATTCCGGAGGAGGATGAGGGATATACAGACAGTAGAGTACAAGAAACTTCTGAAGGTTCTCAGTTATCTGAGCTTCAAAGTGTCAGGCGTGGACGTGGCAGACCTAGAAAAGCCAACCCTGCTTTGAATCCTACAAGTTCAGTCAAGCGTGCCAGCCCTGAAGAGTCATCAAAAGATGAATTGGGTGGTCGTGTTTCTGTTACTAGCGAGAAGACAACAGGCGGAGGTGGAAGGAAAAGACAGCATATTGAGGATACTGCTACTGGTGGACGTCGAAAGAGACAACAGACAGTTGCTGCCTTGCCAGAGACCCCTGGCCCAAGACGCTACAATCTGAGGCAGAACAGGACGTAAGTTTCCTAACATTGTGCCAGTGAGTTTTTAGGCTTTAAAATGGCTTCACATGATTTTGTTTAGGATATGTTGAGGTAGAGAGTAAGGGGCCCTTGTATTAGTTTAGTCTCTGTAGGTAAGAAATATAGTACGGTTTCATCATTATAATTTATGTGTAGTATAGTCTTTTATTATTCACATTCCCTATTATTATTGTGTCTTAATTCTGTTCATTGATTGCCTAAAATCTTATGAGCAAACAGTGTAGACCAAGTTCCAGCAGATGTTGAAGGTAACGCAGCTGGTGGTGAAGATGATGCAGATGTTATTCCCTGTGTGCCATCAAAGGACAATGTCGAAGAAACTAGTGAATCGGTGGTGGAACCTCTTCGAGCTAGAAGATTAGAATCTTCGGAAGTTAGGGTTGAGAGAGTCGTAATGGTAAGAAAGACTTCCCTCTTTTTCTTTCCTTGCGAGCTTTTTTGTGTTTTAGAGTTTTAAATCCTTGCTGATAATTTAAGCAGAAGACAAAATTTGGTTATACATTGCTTAACAATTTGGTTGTTTCCATGGCAGGTTGAAACAATTACAGATGTTGTTACTGCTGTTAACAATGGAGGTGTTTCGGTTGCAAATGCAGAACCAACAGCTAATATCGCGATGATAGCCTCTGTTGAAGATGATCAGAATCAGAGAACAGTAAATGAGGATATGAATGAGGAAGATGAAGAAGAAGATGAAATTCAAGATGATGATGATGGATCACCAAGACCCGGTGAAGGATCCATAAGAAAGAAGCTTTGGAATTTTCTCACTACATAGCCATCTCACGTGGATGATCTAAGAGATGTTACTTTCACATTTATTTTGTAGAACCTAGCTTCTTGGATTCAAAGAGAGACCCTTTTGATAGGGGGTAAAGTTAGAGAATTTGAAGCAGAGGCGTGTGTTTAATGATGTATGTACTTTGAATTGACAGAACAGAAAAGCCAGAATCCAGAAGGATATTATTAATTACAAATTTAATGTCAAAGGATTAAATTTCAGAAAAGGCAAATACATTAAAAGAAAAATCTTTGTCAACATTAAGTTCAACTACGCTTTGATATGTGTGCTTCTCTGCATGCTCTCTTAGATACACAATATTGTATATGTATTGGAAATTCCATATGTGAATATATGTATGGTTATGGGAAGAAATGAAACCTTTTACTTTATGTGACAAAAGAGGAACATGTAACCAAATTCTCTTCTTTTACTTTTTAACCATTTGAATTGTAATGAGAAAAGATATTGCTTCCCAACGACCTCTCGCTCTCTCTTCAATAAATAATAACAAGAACCAACCCAAAACCCAAATAGAGAAAGGACAAAACACATCACACGCTCTGTTTCTCTTGTTCTTGTTCTCTGTGGGAACAATGTTTAGGCAAGCGTTTTTTTATTATCTTCTCTTGCTATCTCTGCTTTTCAGGTGTACCGGAGATGAATCTTTACCTGAAGTAACCGATTCTGAAGAAGCTCCAATGGATAAAAGAGAACGAGAAGCCTTATACTCTGCGATTCAAGGATTTGTTGGTGATTCTTGGAATGGATCTTCTCTCTATCCTGATCCTTGTGGTTGGACTCCAATTCAGGTTTTTCTTACAAATATCTCTTCTCTTTAGTTTCTCTTTAATCAATGTTTTGTACGGTCAACTCCTAAATTGTCAGAGAAACATAAGACTCTTGGTTCTTGAATATAGTGAAGAGCTTGATGATGTTATGATGATGTAGAAACTTTTTATCTTTAGATGTTGTTGAAAAACAAACTTAAATTCTAAAAAGATTTTGAAATGATGTGTAAAGATTTTTGTTTTCTAGCTGTCTGAAATAATTCTTCAAAATGCTTTGCCTCCTTTGAATATTTTCCATAATCGGATAGTGAAGTCTAAAGCTTCAAAGCATCAAAGTATGTCCTATTTTCATATAACATCTCTTTTTGAAGGTTTCTTTATATGTTTCAATGTTTGTTTCAATTATATGCTCATTGGCCCACCAATCATTCCTTTATCTTTCAGCTAAGTTGCTCTTTGAAATAGTATTTTTGTTTTTGGTTTCAGGGTGTTTCGTGTGACATGTACGATGACTTGTGGTATGTCACGGATTTGAGTTTAGGGCTTATTTATGAAAACTCGCTTCCTTGCACCTCAAGTCTTGAGATAAGGCCAGAGTTATTTGAGCTCAAGCATTTAAGATCTCTCTCCTTCTTCAACTGCTTTATCTCTCCCATGGTAATAGCTAAAGAAGACTGGATCAACTTTGCATCTACCTTAGAATCGCTCGAGTTCAGATCCAATCCCGGTCTCATTGGGAAACTTCCTGAAACAATTGGAAATCTCACAAAGCTGAAGTCTTTAGTGGTTCTCGAGAATGGGTTCAATGGAGAATTACCCGCGAGTATCTGCAACTTAAAGAGTCTAAAGCGGATGGTTTTCGCAGCGAACTCGTTCGCGGGAGTGATCCCGAATTGTTTCAATGGGTCAAAAGAGCTCTTGATCTTGGATTTGAGCCGCAACTCTTTCTCAGGGACATTGCCTTCATCTTTTGGAGATTTGGTTTCATTGCTCAAGCTTGACCTAAGCAATAACCTCATAGAAGGAAACTTACCTCAAGAAATAGGGTTGTTGAAGAATTTGACACTTTTGGACCTGAGGAACAACAGATTCTCTGGTGGGTTGTCCAAGAACATTGAAAAGATTCAATCTTTAACAGAATTGGTATTATCAAACAATCCAATGGGTGAGGAGGAAATGATGGGAATAAAGTGGAAAAGCATGGGAAATTTGGTGGTTTTGGATGTATCAAAAATGGGTTTGAAAGGTGAGATTCCCATTGGTCTAACCAATCTGAAAAGGTTAAGGTATCTTGGTCTGAACAATAACAATCTAACCGGTTTTGTTCCATCAGAAAAGCTTGAGGGTTTGCCTTGTCTTGGTGCTTTATACATCAATGGTAACAACTTCACAGGTAAGCTTAGATTCTCTAGAAAGTTCTATGAGAAGATGGGAAGAAGATTTAAAGCTTCTCAGAATCCAAACCTTTGTCAACCATTTCCGACAATAATCTCAGAATCTCACAGACATTTACTTCCTCTTGGGGTGAAGCCATGCACTTAGAGATTTTGGTATATACTCTGTAAGAATATATTTAATCTCATCGAGATTTCTGTTATTGTATTGCTGTATGAGTTTGGCCCATAAATGAATATGTAGACGATTAAAAAAAAATGAACGTCGTATTGGGCCGATATAGTGTGGTTTAAATCAATAAAAATTAAATAATGGCCCATGCAGGTTTTGAACCTGCGACCTAGCACGACGCTCTAACCAACTGAGCTAATGGGCCATTTGTTGGTGAGATGTTATAGTTACTATATAATATATTTAACCTTAGATATAAATGTTTCGATAGAGAACATGAGTCATGAAACTATGGGCACAAAACAAACTTTGTAGGAAACTATTTAAACAGTGCTACGGAGTAAAGTACAAGCAAGATGCCAACATATAGACTTAGACTTGTCCAAATAATTGTTCATCCCTTGTCTCATAAAGAGACGATCATATATTATATAAATAAACGTGAGATAAGATAATCATATGCAGTGTTATGGAAAAGAAGAACACATAATGCGAAGGCACCTAGAAACAAGCCCAAAATGTTCTAGAATTTTAGACAGAAACAAAAACAAACAAAGGAACACAACTAAATAAGGAAATTGTTAATAATTAGTGGGTGTGATGGGACGAGAATAGTGTCCCGAGTGTTTTTTCTTCCAAAGAGATAATGTCAACAAAGAAAAAGTCACATAAACGTTACGAAGAGTCTAATAACTCAAATAGTTGATCCGTTGTTTTAGACAAACGTAGGCCATCTCTTGTTCATTTTTTGGTACACTGAATTTGTTTAAACCCAACTGTTTGGATCATGCTGGTATAGTCTTAGCAAATCCATACTGGAAAATAAAACTATGAATCACTCCATTTTAATACCAAGTTGATTTCAAACATGATTCTTTGTTTTTATCTGGTTTATCCTATCTCATTTCCATCACAAATTTAAGTAAGGAAGAAATTAAATGAAACAATGTGTGTGTGTGTTAATTTATGTTTGACCATCCTAAACCATTTCAGAAAGACTTAAACAATTCGGATTTAATTTAAGAAGGAATGCTAGGCAAAGTATTAAAAACCAAACGTTGAATGAGAAGTACAAAAGGTAATTTAGTTCCAGAGAAATAAAAAAGTACACAACGAAACCATAAGGATGAAAGTTGAGTGGCTCAATTATTACAAGCTTACAACTTTATTTATTAGGGCATAGCACAAAATTCGTAGCCCGAGAAGAAGTGAAAGAGACAAGAGAGAAGAGACCGGTGGTGATGGTCACGACGGCGACGATGGTAGGACCGCCGTACGTGGCCTGCCTAACCCATGTCTTCATTTGACCAGTCAACGTACTTCTTCTTGAATTATTGTGATCCTTTAGTACATTTGTAAAGGACTAAAAGGTTTATGAAGTTTAATTAATTTTCGATTACTAAAATATATGCTGAAATGTTTATTTTTTCCTGTTAACAACTACTATTAGTTTATAGTACTAAATTGTTCTGTCCTTCAAAATTCGTGAAACGGATGATGATTACATAATACATCGAACTTTGTTTTCCTAATAGAATACTAGACGTGACAGGGACTTCCATCGTAATTATTTTAGCACCTAATGGTAACGTCAGATAAGATAAAAGGCACCAAAACAAATTAAACTAATGATATTCGTTTAATACTGTGTCCCTTGGTTATATATATAGTCGCTCGCAAATTAGATATACTATCATATAGCGCCATCACTCTCATTACAAGTAATCATCTACTTAAGCTACCATATTTAATTTTAATGATTAAGGAAATCAAAATCTGGATTAAAAAAAACTATACGTTCTAAATGGTTATTAAGAAACATGGCTTTAGGATGTGTCTTAGAGTTAGAAGTACTATTTGACTTACTATGTTAGTCATCAAAAATCACAAAAGTTTGAGCCAACCCGTATAACATGTTGAAAGTGCCCCCCCCCCCCACCCCACAATAACTAAATTAAAAGTAAATATTTTATTGTGTCGGAATTAAAATAGTTTTTGTTAACCCATCCACATGCGTGGGGCAGCAATATTTAATCAACAACTAACTAAAGAAAAATCAATTGTGATTATTAGTTTCAAACCAAACAAAAAAGCAAACTATAATTCTATTATTGCCGCCATTGAATGATACATTACATCAAGGGAGAGGTTTTGGTTTGACTAATCAGGGATTTAGTTCAAGAGTATTTTAATGGTATCCTTAATTGCTTTAACAAAAAAAAATGATATCATTAGTTGCATAATTCACCCGGAAAACTATGATTAAAACTGCATGATATATTTTATAAAAATAAACAAAATTGTGGGATTTCAAAATTATCAGTATTGAAAATTGAGATTCCAATCTCCAAAACCTTAACTATAGCCCAAAACAAGGGAACGACGGTTGTTAGATAACTGTGAATAATTCATATATTGCGAAGTCATAAGAACAAAGCTTTTAGAAGCTATTACAAAATTTTGTCAACTCTCCTATCATACCGTCAATATTTACAATATTGCCCTCTCCTCCACTAAATAATTAAAAATTTCTGCATTTGCTCCAAAGAGCAAGGCTGAATTTGCTAAACAAAGGCCTAATCAGAACAAAACAAGTTAAACCCTCAACCGATTTATCAACAATATGGCATCGAATCAAACCCGAACCGACCGGCCGGTTAAGCTCCAAACACGATGACCCGTCTCTCTCCAACACACAAAAGCCTTTTTATACATAAAGAGTCTGAGGACGATCTGAATTGAGCGAGAGAGATCAATCGTGCCAACAAAGAAGCATGACGACACATCTTCGAATGATGTAAAGCTTAGCTCTTTGTTCTTTAAGAACAGCTCCAAGTCCTTTACTCGATAACCTTCTCTTTGAACCTCCCATGCTTTTACTTGATCCCAACTTCATCGTCGATGTATTTGATCGACTTTAGCAAAAAACAGTGTTTCTTTCCTTAGGGTTTGAGATATGTAGAAGAAGAGAGAATTAGTAAAATTGAGGATACCAAAGAAGAATTGAGTCTTTTTTATAGAAGAAGGGAAAGATAGAAAGGTGACCCCACACACTTCTTTTTCACCAACCACTTGTGTGTTTTTGCCTTATTGCAATTTATTATCAATTGAATATTTTGAATGATTTATTTTATATGGTCACAATTTCACAAAACCCCCCAAACATATATGCCCTATTTGTCCCCGTTGTTGGTATGTATCATGGCACACAACGCATGCCACGTGATGGATTTTTTTTTTGATAACGATGGAGTGTATATATATTGTTTGGTTAATTACTTAATTTGCCGATTTTTCAACCAGACGGAAATGGTTCGTCTCCTTCCACCTATGACTTATGTATGTGACATTGCTTCTAGATTATTATTACTGTATTAATTTATGGGTTTAATATTGCTTCTAGATCTTAGCGGGATAATTCGCAGATCCAATGATCGTTGAATGCGTTCAAAGGTCTAATTAATTTACAAACTCTCTCAGTAAACTAGTGGTTTTATATATTATTTATACAGAAATTTTTGTCGCTAAGTTATTTTTAAAGAGTTACATGTTTTGTCATTTTATACAAAAAAATTTCAGTGACGCCTTTCATTTTCTTTTTTGTCTTTTCGAATATATCAAGCCATTCTTTGCAGATGCAAATGGACTAATTGAGTGGCCTAATAATTCTTTATTGTAGTATTAATTAAATTTTTTATTAAAACAACGAAATTAGAACTTTTTCTAATTATCGGTAGAATTAAATGGATTTTTTCAGAACAGAAGTTTCTAAAAGGTTAGGAATTGAGTGTTCAGCATGGCCGAGAAAAAGATCTCCAACAAAAGTTTCAAACTCAGATCTTTTGTTTTTTGGTCAAACCTAGATTTCCATTCAATCTCAAAGTTCAATCTCCACTAAGAGAGAATACATTAGGGCATTTAGAGCCAAATAAGCAAATACAATAACCGACATAGAGGTCGTACAAATGGAAATGTTAACAACAAACGGAGAGCTCAAATCGAGCATTAGGGATAAGGGCAAGCAAACTGCAACATTATGCTCCCACTACCGAGACTACTAAAGTCAAATGGTAAGTTGGGGAGGAGAGTAACACGCTCCACAACGGAGAACATTGGACACTGTATAACTAAACATAAAAGTCTTGCATCTCGAAGAATGAAACATGATTTGTGTTTTAACCAAATGGTGGTATTTCATTGGTTTAGGGTTGGATATGTACATGTTTCAATATCCAGGTTCGATTTCACTTGGTTACCCAATGCACAGCAAAGCTGTGCGAAAAAAAACTAGATCTAAAAGGGATTAGTTTGAACCGAAAGCCCGGATGAACTTTTGGAATACAAAAAAAAAAAAAAACATAAACATAATTTGTTTTTACAAAAATTTTGGTTCAATCACTAAAAATATTGCAGTCGATTGATCACATCTCATACTCCGAAGATAATAATACATGAGAGTATCCAAAATATCAATTAGGCTGCGGAGTTGTGACCACAGTCAATTTTTGTGGATGATATAAATAGTTAGGTTTATCATTATTTTTATATGCTTGTTGGATCCACGTCAGTGTCCCAATCTATTAGACCTTCCATCCTTCCACGCACATTTTCAAATTCTATGGTGTGCTGTGTTGTATTAATAGAATTTTTCTTTTGCTTGCTAAATTATAAATTTAATCTAGAATTAGAAAGTTAGTCTAGTCACGTACTTACATTCAACTCATTTTTATTTTTTAAATCAGCACACCTATAACGTTCATCTAGATTTGTCTTATTTTCTTTTAATCATGTGCATTAGGCTGAGCTGACATAATATTACGTAAGTTTTTTAAAAAAATGTTTAATACTACTCAAACCAAAAAGGTATTTTGTTTATGTACATGGGATTTTCTTTTATCAAAACATGAGGAGTATTTTTCTGCATATTATTACATAATCGACTATTTTATGGTGTCGAAGTTCTTGAACCACACAACCAAAGTACAATCAACGGAGTCATAATTTTAGCTTAACTATATATTAATATCAAGAGAATCGTTTTTTCTTTAAAACAAAAAAAAAAATAGGAGGCACGTACGTACTTACGTACTATTTGACAACAGTAGTGTATAGTAGTAGTAGTAGAGTTCATTAGTTCATTAATTCATTAGAACTTGTTATCCAAACAAACTCTCCAACGTTAATGAATTATTACTTAAAAATATGTGTCTTTTCGTATATTTTGACTCTTGTAAATTAAAATATGTGTCTTTCCGTATGTTTTGACTCTTATAAAGTGTCAATGACGTGGCACGCATGTTGATATTCGTTTAGTCAGATAATGTGTCATTAATCAAAGAATGTGTTAGGTAACGATTACCATAATAACTTCTAACTAACTGGTCTTCTGGTGGCGCACGAATTATGATTATATACATTATTAAGTTTCTCATGCATTATTAGCTAAGTTCATGGATCAATAGATTATAAATATTAAATTGTTAATAAATACCGATTGATGATAGTAGAAAAATTGAAGTATCATACATTGGTTCATAATCTTTTTTTCCAATGGTGTTGACTTTTGCACACGTCCATCTATTAAAAATATAAAAATGAAATATTAAATGCTTTCTAATCGGCATAAAAATCGTAAATATCAGTATTAATGTAACAGAAGGAATAGATAAAAAAAATACCGGTTTTCTATTTGAAATATTTTATTCATATCCAGTAAAAAACCTTTAAATCAAATCTTAAATATGAATTAGAATATATAAACTTCAATTTTTACTAATTCCACCGGTTAATAAGAATTATGTTTTAGTTTTGTTGGATTTGAGTTGGGTACAAAGGCTCTGTTTAGAGAGGGCTTACCAGTAGTTACTCTACTTTTGATCAGATATTCGATATAAGTCCTCAAAGATATGGAACTTTGCTATAATAAAAACCACGAACAGATACACAAATTGTTAAAATTTTAAAAGGAACACAACTAAATAAATTTGTGGGCTTCTCTGGGAAAGAAAATTAAATGTGTGGGCTTCTTGAATAAAACAAATTGCACTTAACCTTAAAAGTTAAAATCGGGGCCAATGTTTAAAAGCCTATAATTGGCCCAAATATATTTAGCTTTGAATGTTTTACGGTCCTTTTCATCATGTGTCGATCATATATAAATCAACAACTTGCGTTTGATCGGGTCAATCGTAAAATAAATAATTAGAATAGTAAAAACTTCTAATCGACGAGAATTTACATTTAACACAGTATATTAATCTTCATTTTTCGTTAAATATCGTCAAGTGTGAACACCACTATCAGTTTGAATGTTTTGAACTATGAATTATAAAACATAAATTAAAATTTTAACTAAACCGAAGTAAGAGGCGCATCTTAATTTTAATGACGGGTTTTCATATCATTGACATTTCAATCGATATATAACGTAACTTCGAACCATTACCATTACAAATCAAACCAGTTGCATAATCTAACACTTTCCGTTGACTTTTCTTCTCTTCGATTCCACTTTGGCAGAGACTTTATTACGTTATCATTTAACACCGTCGGATCACAAGACCCACATGTTCAATCATCTGCCACGTGGCTTTATCCACGTATTTTATTACGGCCGGTAAAAATGATAATCAGCAAAACTAAAACCGTTCCGTAAATTTTGCTCTCTCCTTCCCACGTCAGCAAAACGCCTCCACCGTCCGATGCTAAAATCAGCTATCAGAGATCAACGGTGAATAACGAAACAGATCATAAGGGGCCCACAACGAATTCAACGGACACGGTCGTCTCGAGCCAAGCCTGAGCCATGGCTTCCCTTTCCCGCTCCAGTCCAACAGACTCACCGGACCTGGATGCAGATTCCGGCAAAGTCCTTCGAGGTTATCTCCGCCGAGACCATGCTGATTCCACCTATGCTCCACCGGCGAAAACCAGCAGAAACGGCGGCAAAGATCCCAGCTCATAAATATGATGTCGTTTTTGGATTCTCATCCACGTTTCAAGCTTCACCATGAATCTCCCCTCTCGCCATTTTCCGAGATCTATCACCATCACGCCGGTGTTGAAATAACACACCTTACGTCCTTTCAACGCCGATTTGTAACCTTGACTTGACCAGAATCTCGATGTGAAGTAATTCGTGAAATTGGCGTGACAATACTCCGGAGCTCCAACGACGTGACGACCTAGATCGATTCTCCAGAGCTTTGCCACGTCATCGACGACGACGAGATCGGAATCGAAGTAAATTACGCGGCCGACGGTGGTTGGGAGGAGATCGGCGAGGTAGATCCGAGCGTAGTTTAACGGTTGGTCTAAGGCATGGCGGATGGAGGAAGAGATTTTGCTACGGACGAGGTTTGGGTCAAAATGGTAAATTTGGTAGGTCAGGTAAGGAAAAGTTGAGGAGATTATGCGACGGAGATCGGCGCTTCGACGGTGAGTAGCGATGTGGATGATTGATGGGTTGTGTATGTGATCCGGTGACCATAACGTTTTGAAGCATTCTCGACCATTTTGAAACGCCGGAGCTTCTCGAAACGCGGGGAGGTCAGTGACTGTGACCGTGACGCTGCTAATCGCGATTGGTAGTAGTAGAAGCAGACATAAACGCAAACGCAGACGCTGTGAAAACACTTCTAGGCTTGTGTTGTTGTGTTGTGTTGTGTAGTGTGTAAATGAGTGGAGTGGAGTGGAGTGTAAAAGAGAGAAAGAAACAAGGTTTTTATTTTTTGTCGGTGTTAAATTGTTAATGGCTGATTTGGAGTAATTGTTTATTTGTCGTTACTTTGTTATAAATTTCTTTTCTTTTTTTTTAAACATAGTGCAAAACATACTAAAATAAATCTAGTTTGTATGAAACAAACATAAACAAAATGAAGATTGGATGACAGAACGTAACAAACGTAACATAAAACTATAGCAGTACTTATCGGAGATTTAAGAATGAGAACCAAAAAAAAAAAACCACAAGAATATATAAATTGGTCCATGACGAATATGATGCAAAAAAAGAAGATGAAAGTTGCAAGTTGCAACTCAAATGTTTGGATGTTTTTGCTTGTAAATGGAATATTATTCTTCATAGATTCCCTTTCTCACCCCTCCCAATTTTCATCTTTACTTCAAATTTATCAAACTGTGTAATGCCATCTATGATTTTGGATATCACATTTTTACAGTATAACAATATAAATTATTAGATTTTCAAAATAGATCTTGAAAATGTGTTCAATATTTCAACAAGTCTATAATTAAGACGCAGTTTTGTTCCTCGTAAGTCCTAACGTGCAATTTGTATCAACTGAAACTAAAACATGTAACATATCGGTGAAAATAGAATGGTCCGTCTTCCTCATTCTATCAACATAATTGAAATCGAAGTTCTATGAAATTAATTTAACCCATTGTGCCCAATGTTTTGAAACCTGGACCGTACCGACTGGTCGGACCGGTTAAATTGGGAATCGGTCATCTAGCCGGGTCCGGTTCGAAAAAAATCCGAATTTGTATAAAATCGGTAAAACCAGTGACCCAGTTCAACTTCAAAACCCGGTTCACAAAAAAATAAATCAAAATTTTAATTAATTAGAGGTTTTGAGATAAAATTTAAACAATGTAAAGTTATTTTATTTTTCAATTTTAATTCTATTATAATTCTAATAGAGAATATTTTTATTTTATTTAAATTGATTACAAAATTTGATATCTTCAATTTTGTCCTTTTTTCTTTTCAGAATTATTATTTTAAGTTAAAATTTTGAAAAAATCATATTTAATTTCTTATTATTTATTTTTATAAGTTTAAATGATCAATATATTATTCTATTATTTTTTATTTTGTTAAAAATTACAATAATAAAAGTTTTCAATTATATTTTATGTTTTTTTAAGTTACCATTATATAATTATAATATATATATAATTAAAACATAAATATTTAAAAACTTGGTTTGACTGGTTCAATCCGTCTAACCAATTATCTGATGATGATGCCGAGTTGGTGTGCGGTGTGGTTTTCAAAACATTGATTGTGCCACACTGACACTGCCATTATTTATTTATTTTGATCAAAAGTTTTCACACTGCCACTATTACGAAAAAGAAATTCAAATTCCCGCCGACACAAAAACACAAATATTTTTTTCATATAGAACTAGGGTCAGACAAAAGTGGATGCCTATCAATTTTATTTTTTGTCTCATTAGTTTTGCACCATATTCAAATTATAAATATTTCCATTTAGCTTAGGCTGCTTACTCACACAACCTCAACAAAAGGATTCAAGTAGTGAGTATTTAGAGAATTAGAGGAACACAAGTAATTAGGAGATACATAATAGATTAGAAAGGAAAACGATAATCATTGAAATATGTAGAAAGAAAAAGCTTTCAATGTGAATGGTGATTATTTAGAAATATAAAAGGAATAATATATATATATATATATTGAATATTATCAAACTAGTATAAAATCATTATTTAATGTAAAAATAATATTTGAACTTAAACACAAAATTAGTGTTCAGCGAGACTTCATTGTTTTCCACTTTGTTCACATATTTATGTAATGTTTTCATCAAATATTTAATTTAAGGCCCAAATTGGTTGTATCTATTAAGCCCAATTAGATACAGGCCCATTATTTATCATACGCTTGGATTCAACAAAATTTGATCTATATATCGAACTGGTTTTTAAACGAATTTTGGACACGAACAATAAAATATGTTTGAAATTTTTTGTCATTGACTTCAGGAAAAAAAAATGTAATTTACACATAATTTTACGTAGTCTTTTCTAGAAATTTGACTTTCTGCTGTCTAGATTCAGAAAACATTTATATCGAGCATTGAAATCTCGTTTTAGCAGTTGAATATTTATAGTACTCTTAAATGTGATAGAAGAAAGACATTTTCCGTGTGAAGATTCTTAACCAAAAAAAACAAAAGTTTGACGAAATTTGAAAAGTCAAAATGGAGTGTACAAGTGGCAGATGCATAGAGACTTAGGGTTAAAAGACTTGAGAGAATGAGATTTTATTTTAGGTCGACCGTGAATGTTCCCGGGTACGTACAAGTTGGTGCAACTCATGTTTTACGTGTATTTAGGGTAAGGGTTTTTAGTTTTATTTCTATTTTAACAAAATCTAGTCTGCGCTACAATCGTACATGTTTATTTTAAGTTATTCCATTGTTTTTTTTAAAAGAGAATGATTCTGCAGAATTATATTTATACGATGGTTTTTTCCAATAAATTTTCTACATCTATTAATTTTATCAAACAAAAAAAATTGTATATACATTAGTATGGTAGACTCCTAAGTCCTAAACTGATCTTGTAATATCTAATTAACAAGACACGCAAGTTAAGATCGATCAAAGCAAATAGTTTTTTTTTTTGTTATAAAAGAAATAGTTAAGACATTCAGTATTTACCCAGAATCGTTTAGATTAGAGCAATATATTTGTGAAGACCGTGCAATGTTTTTTTTTGTTTGTTAAACACTTAAATTGTATATTGTAGCTCCTAAATATAATCCGTATGTAATACTGATTAGTGATTACATAATCTATTATAACAAGTTAAAATGTTATATATCATTAAAAAACTTTTTCCAATTTCTTCTTAAGAATAACTTATCTAACTTTCTTTTAGGTTCTTTACAGAGATGCTAAAAGTAGATAAAGGTATGAGAATTTTCCACATACACATAAACATTATTTGAAGGAAGAGGCAAAAAAGTCAAAAATCTATATACATGCAAAGCTGGCAGATAGACTTTGATAGATTAGAAGGAGAAGACTTTTATAGAGATTGGTGTTATGTGAGAATTATAAAGAAGAGCAAGTTGGTACTTTCTTTTAAGACCAATGACCCATCTTCTTATTTTGTTTCTAAGTTTAGTTATATAAAGTATAAACTAGTAAATATCACATGTAAGACATAGCATTTAAAATATCTATGCCCAAAGTCTGTCGTTATCATACCGATATTTGGTACCAACGAATTAAATAAAAACAGTAGAACTAGAACTAAATGCAAAGTTGCAATAATAAATTATTTTTATGTTATGAGTCTAATGGGTGATCTTGATTGTACGTTTTTATGTAATATGCACCCGTATGGCCGTATCAATGAATCAAATGCGATTTTATGCAGATATGAACGTAGCAAAACTTCGAGAAGTATATTTCAGATCCGTAAATTTTGAGAATACTCTAAAAGTATATCTAAAAAATTTTGTTTAGAACGAAAGTCTCTAAATAAATCCCTTTTTTTTCTAGATTTGTTGAAATTTTGAAAACAAAGAAGAAAAAGACAACATTTCTATATCATTACTTAATTAAAATCTGCATAAAACTCTAAACACAAATAGATTATTTATAAGAGTACATGAAAACACACAAAACCCTTAGAAAACCCTAACCATAATTGAAAAACGATAAGTCGATAACTACTAAAACCGAAAACATATAAGAAAAATAATACCTTTTTAATCTAAAATATACGCTACATAAACCATATCTAAACCCTTCAACGTCGCTAAGTTATTGACTCGTCGTGCTTTCGGATTAGTTTGTCAACGCTTTGTTATTTTTATTTCTGAAACCTTTCTTAGTTATTTATCGTTATTTTTTTCATGGCTATACCGCGCGCATATAAATACAAAAAACTACGACTTTGCTTTTGACGTCTCCGACCTCTTATAAGTTTGACTATTCGAAGATTATAAGGTTATTTAGCTTTGGACCAAAACAAAAAAAAAACCAAAAAAAATGGTTGTTTATTTACTTTGCTCACGACTACTTCCACTATATAAAGTGAATTATTTCATTATTTGCGTGATATTATTAGTTTTAACAGCTTTCAAAACGAACTACTACTATAAAACTTAATTGTCATTTTAACTGCGATATGTAGTGTTGGACTCCGTCAAAGTCACCGGCGGAACATGTAACATCATATGGTGTCTTAAAATTGTCGGTCCGTGAATATATTACCCTATATTATTTATAGATATGTGTGTAAGTGTGTAAGGAAAATATATACATTATATTATATATAAGTGAATAAAATCAAAATTTGTGTTATGCGTCAACAAATGATACTGAAATATATAATTGTTTGACTTTCCATAATATCCACGCAATAATCGGCTTTTCCATAATATCACGGTGCATGTTGTTACCGCGAGTCTATATATTAAGCTAATCACACAATGCATTTTATAAATTTCATGTTGGTACCACAACATTTTATAAATTACACAATGCATCTTCTTCGCACCTTATATAGATTAATTTACAAATACAACATAAAACTGCTTTATTGTTAATTAAAATGCTGTGCTAGCTTATTTGATAAATTGGTTAAGAAAAATAAACTAGTTTCTTTCAGTAGATTCAATCATTGGGACACCAATGTATGTGGTTTATTTACATGAGTGATGAGTGTAGCTACAAAATTACTTATATTAATGACCAATAGGTTTGTCCAAGACTATAACCCCGGTTCTTGTATAGGATATGTGATATATATATTGTCTATTTAGGAGTAGTTAAAACAAAAACAGCGAAAATTATTAAAATAATCCAAGCCTAAAATAATTTTGTAAGAAAATCAAAATAAATTTAAACAAACTGAGAATTTCTTTATATCTATATTTTAAATTTTTAAATTTTTTTGTTGTCTGTTTTTCCTTAATTTATCATATATTAGATTAGTATCCGTCCGATATGCGAGTTTCTTAATTTTAAAATAAATTAAATGTAAACAAATTTATTAAACTAAAATTTGTTGTTAAAAATATATATTAAACTATTTTACGGAAAAAAATTTTAGTTAGATAATATAGTTATTTTACAAATGTTTAAATTTACATAAATAAATTAATTTAACTTTTTATATTAAAATTTTATTATTAATATATTAAAAATTTATATCATGTCTAGTAACTTTTGATTCTATTTTATTGTTTATTTTTCTGATCACCGTGTAAGATAAGTTTGTACAGAATATTTAAAACTCGAATAACCAAACCGAATCCAACCTAAAAGGGATACCAATCCGATAAAAATCCGAATGGGTACTAGACTCATATATCTGAAGAACTAAAGCCGAACAAAACCAAAAACCAAATGGATATCCAAAATATTTAAAATAAAATTATATACCCGAAATTATTAATTGTATTTAAATTTTATTTAACCTAATTACTATATAATTATAAACCCAAAAATATTAATCATTTTTATACTAAAATAACTAAAATACTCAAAATTAACAAAAAATATCTGAAAGTTCATAGTTATATTTGTGAAAATTTCACAAATTTTTCATTTATTTTTTAAATATTTTCAGGTACCTTACCCAAACTTGGAACAACATAACCAAACAAAAAAATATCTAAATAGATCATAGACCTTTAAACCCGAAAATCTAAAAAATTGAACCAAATCCGAATACATAGACGTAGTGTGGGATATGAAAAAATAATCTAATAACTGATAGTAATGTTCTCGCTCATTCTAGGCAAGAAGTTATTCTCGCAAGATCTTCGGTTTTCTTCTGAAATCCTGTGGTTTAGATTTTCAATCAGTTTCAAACTGAATTTTTTTTTTCTTGCACGTTCACTTGTCAAAATCCTTTATAATTCTTAGAAAATTTATAAATTTATTCGAACTTAAATAGTATAATAACATAAAAATCTAAATTTATAAATTTTTAAAATTTTATTGAAATAAAAGAATTTAACATATATTAGAAAAATAAAAACTAAAAATTATTGATTTTATAATTTAATTTTTTCTTTGATTTTCTATTTTGATAAAAGCAATTAAAATTAACATGATCATAATTTTTAATAACACATGTCCGGTTTAGAGTCTAAGGGTAATAAAGTCTTTCAGTGTCTTTCGTCTCATCTGATATCACATTCTCAAATCTACTGCAGACAGAGATGGTGGAGTCCACGTCTGTGTTAAAAGTTAGTCAACAAAAGCAACTTCGAGTTAACACGAGAAAGAAACTAGCCTAGTTCGTGAACTAATTAGCTTAATTGGTATTTAATGACTAATTGTTCGTGTTTTTTTTGTTTCATTTAATTTTGTCTTCTTCTTTTTTTGATAATTTTTTTTCTTTTTTTTTCAGTTGTCTATTGCAGTTATTAATTCGTGGAAAGGTATGTTATCAAATACTAGTAATGGAAATAAATTGCATGTGAAATTCATAGAAATTGTTATATTATATGTTGGTCATGAACTTTCTCTACGCCGATGTTTTTTTTTTTAATTCTCACCTAAGTAAAGTCCAATCACAATCAACTAATGTATTTAATTAGTCGTAGGAGATTGAAATATATACAAACAGGTGGGTTCTCCAATTAGCGTGGTTTACGTGTGAACAGAAGAAAACTTGACGAATCAGAACGTATAAAACGCGTAATATCTACGTGGCAGAAAGTTCTTATCCCTGCAAGAAAAAACCTATTAAAGATATAAAATTCGATTTTCCTTTTTACTTTATTATTATGTTATCGTGAAAAAAAAAAAGATAAATCTCTGATCTTTTCAAAATGATTACATACAATACACCTGCAGCTGCCACGCCTTTTCTTAGATAAGAGACATCTTTTCAACTAAAAAAAATATCTTAGTTCTAGAATTTTAATTTCCTTACCAACAACAAAAAATGCGTTTTGGGCCGCCACTTGTACCCGAGATGTTGAAACCAAGGAAATTATTTGGTGGTGCAGCACTGCAGCTAAATTCCAAAATTAAATTTATGGGGTTATTTGTCTTAGTTCTATATTGAACATATTATCGTTGTTATTTTCAGAGTTTATATATATATATATATGTATATATAACTGTTGCCTGTTGTAACCAAAAAGAAAAAAAAATCCTTCGAAGCATATCATTTTAAATATTTTTTTCGTTTTTAAGTATAATTAGATGCTTGATGCGAACCGATACTAATTCTTAAACTTAGTTGTATTTAAGTAGTGTATAGTCTCTGTCAGTAAGGAAAACATAACCAATTTTACAATAGTTAATTCTATGTATAGTCAGTTTAATTTTTTGTATAATACATACTAACTAGATAGTGAAACTAAATTTATTTTTATCACCAACATACAATTTGTTGGGTTTGAAATGTAGTGACAATTCGGAGACGATATTTATAGAAATCATTAGATTTACATGTATTATTCGACAACTTTTTTACTTATTAACTCATAATCCTTTGGAAGTACTATGGCTCATTGCGAAGATAATAATCAGCATCACCCGTATCTGATTTTTATAAGATAAACTAACTTTTACGCCCTAACTCGAGAACTTATATATTGAGTTATCTCAAACAGTAAGACGTCGCGAAATAATATAAAAGAACAATGAACATGAGTGCATAACCCACACATATTTAATAGATATGATATTGTCCATTTGAATATTAGATATATTTTACTTGATTAATTAAACCCGTTCATGTGACGAGATCGACTCTTATAAGAACGAGAGATTCGATTTCGTCACGAACCCTTATCTGTTTGCAATTGTCTTTTTTTAGCAATATGCGATTATCTTAATAGTTTCCATTTTTATAAATGCCATAAATATCTGTCACTTTCACTTTAAAAAAAAATACTAAATCAAAATATGTGTATGTGTATGTGTGTGTTTGTTGAACTGACGATCTGAAACTCGGACTAAACAAATAAACAAATTTAATTGTAGCCGACGTGATTATGTTCTCTAAAAGAAAAATGGTACCTTAGGTTGTTAGATCGGATTATCGGAATGAATCAGCATTATTCATGCACTTAAAAACTTTTTTTTTCTATACACAATATATATCTCTCTAACTAATATATCAACAGTTGAGAGTAACCACAAGGTCCACAATCTTTTGTAGTTTTATCACAATTTCTTGCATGTACTATTTTTTATTTTATTCTAAATAGCATGTATGGATATATATGTCCACGAAAATTATATAAAATATTCAGAATTATGAAAGAATTACAATGTCTATCGATATGTCCACACAAAATATTCAAAACATTTGTGTAACAGTATTAAGCAATGTGTATAAATATTTTTATGATGTGTCAATTTTGTTCAGTGTCTAATTCCAACTGTGTCGGCCAAATAGTACCTGGACCGGCCGGTTAGAAAAACATTAAATTTAAAAAAATTGAATTAACTATGTTAAATATTACGTGGCATATCGTTGGTAGATGGGGATTAAGATGGCGCAGCCATGGCCCATGAGCTATCTTAAGTCATTCTAACTAAAGTAATTATTATATTAGTTAATCTCAAACCGAAAGCGTTCTATGTGGCACCAAACATAAACTATTATTTGAAAATATTATCATATATCCCCTAACGATAATCGTGATGACTTACATATAGATCAACACTCGCTTATCGAATATATTTACTTGAGAATGAAAAAATAACGTTGTGATGATTCGACGATTTACTTTGCTTTAACCAAAAAGAATGTTCCTAAACATATCACCAACGAAAAGTTACATAGTTAGTTGACTACCCTCGTCAGATTATGCTGTGGAGATCTTAAGGAGGATATATATATATATATATATATATATGTTTAAAGAAGTAAAAGAACCATAAGTGTTAGCCGATAATCACTTGACATCGTCGAAAGTAATTTTTTATTTTACTTTATAAAATATCATCGAAAGTTCGGTATTATATTAGATATTTTATCTATTTTATTTGTTTAATTTTATCTAATGTTTTCAAGATTTTATGTAGAAAATTAAAATTATATATTTAACTTTTGTGATCATTTATATAATTCAGTTTTTAGTATTGGTTAAATTGTTTAAACTAAATATTATTTGACGTTATATAGTTTTTCAAATCTCGTGCTTAGTTAAGACATACTATAATAAACTAACACAGAAAGAATAGAAAACCCCTATATGTTCTGATATTAGATGTTTTTTTGGTGCTATTGTCAAGTGTTGGAGGTCATATTTCAAAAGCTAACCAAAACAATTAGTTTTAAGTTCATAACAATTGACGTTTTTTTCTTTCTTTGGTGCAACCTTCATTTTACAGAAAACAAAATACTTATTTAAAACTCAAAATTGTATGTCATCACTTCTCTTACTTTTGACTTTTGAGATATGGTTGTGGATTAATAATTACGTAGTTAACTAACAAATAAAACCATCAACAACTAATCCCACTTCAAGAATTTGTTAATAAATGTTACTCAATTTGTTAATTTTGCAGTTTCGGCGAGACAGTGTCCAACAGGAAGGACGGTCAAATCCATGATGCGGTAGATCGGAAGATCGTTAAGAACGTCAAAAAGATGGGTGATGAGTTTCTACTATCTCAACCAATCACTGAAGGAACCCCTCCCCTCACCGAAGTTCATTTCGAGAACATCAACGAATTCATCTATGAGATAAGTAAAGTTTATAATTTTAATCAACTTTTAATTCATTTCGAATTTTTATTCAATTTTCTATTTGTTTGCGCAGGCTACTCCGAAGACCAAAGGTCGGATTTTTGGTATTCCAGAAGATGCATCATCCTCTGCTATTTCACGCTTTTACGGAGATTCTTCCGATCTTAGGGCGAAGCTCGCACAAAGAGACGCTAAAATAGAGGAAATGAAGACGAAGATGCAACGCCTAGAAGACGCCAATGAAGCGGATAGGGTGCAGCGAGAAGTGGAATGGGAGAGAACTCACAAATTGGAGGTGGATCACCGAGCGCTGATGGATCGGATGGAGGCATTCATGTCTCGATACCCACCACCACCACCGGACGTTTAGTTTAATTATTTTGAAAACAATATTTATGTTTTTTAATTTGAATTATTTAATTTTTCAAAAATATTAAATTCTATTTTAAAAATTAAATTTTAATTTTAACTTATTTATTTTTTGAATTTTCAAATTATTATATAAAAAATTAAAATACCATAAATTTGTCGGTTATCCGTCTGTTTATATACATCGAAATCCATAAGTTATTATTTATCGAAAACTATCGCGACGGTATACCGACGATAAGATTTCGACGGATAACTGGATCCAGCAATCCGTCGAAAATCCATCAGAATTATATCTCCGGAAATTCACTGGAAATCCGTCGGAAAAATTGACGAATTTCTGACGCAGTTTCTACTTTCGATGAGCTATTTCAGACGGAAAATCTTTACTCCAATGGATTTCTGATGGATTTTTCTATTTGTTTCCATCTGTTTTCTTGTAGTGTCCAAACAAAAACCATCAACAGCTAATCCAAAAGTAGAATTATATATAACTTCTTCTAGTCTTCTGGACATCGGCCGACCCTTATTGTATCCAGAAACAAAGAAACTATGGCTACTTTGACAAATTATAAACTATCAGCCTTAATTAGTCCATCGCAATTCTACTTTTTGTTAGCCTAACTCATTCCAAAACTTTTTTTAAAAAATTTCTGCAAGATAAATTTCGTTTAAACAAATTATGTATGAAAATTTTGTCTAGTTTATATTTGTCACAATGTCATTCATTTCACTATATTATGATTTCAGTGTGGTATAATTTATGGAATTGTTGAAAGTATACATTATATTGTAAGACCTTAATTAATATCCGTGTATACTCAGTGTCAAAAACATTAAACTATTAGAAACATGTTGTTCTCGAAACTCCATCTAATTCTACTAAACCAGGACTCTTGTCTTGTTTTTGGAGTTGCATGAATATTGAATACCAAAGCAAACAAATATAAAATAAATTAAGACAGCATAAGAAACGGAATTGTTGAGTTGGATACAGGTAGGAATCCGAATAATTAAACAGGTTTGAAATGTATGAACAAGATGAAAATATTTATATAAAATAAGATGGAAAAATTTTATTATATTTAGGATAGTAAAGTTTATTACAATTACTCCTCCAGCCAAATAAGTTGTTACCACTCTTCAGTTAGTAGTTACGTTTTATTTTATTTTGTAGTGTTTTAAATTTTATCAAATTAAAATTATATGTGGCCTAAATTTTTTTAATATAACTATTAATTACTTTTATATTGTGTAATGAAAATTCATAAGAAAAAGAGACTTAAATATTACTTTATCATTATCGTGCAAGAATAAACAATACATTCTATTATCTTCGGACAGGAAAAAAAAATATCAATGAATTGACAAGCTAATGGGACCAAAGGACAAGTTGAGGAAAAATGGGGTCCACTTAGACAATAACAATTCGTCCGTACCAATAATATCTATTATATTAAACATATGTTTGGTTGTTTCATTTTATTAGCATCATAAATCATTTATACTTTACCCTTTAGTACTATTATCTATTTTGTTTCTCTATAAATCACACATATCCAAGGTTTTCTACCTCTTCAAAGTTTTTTTTTATATATATAGTTCTGCAACTTCATAACAAAACAACTTCTACTATCTTCGCAATATCAAAAATAAATGCAATAATATAAATCCCAAACAATAATTAACAGAACATATAGAACAAAGTAGCTAACTTTATTATGAAATGCTATACTGAAAATTATAAAACAACTAAAATCGTGCAGATGAAAATTTCTCTCTTCTATAATAATACAGGTTATACTACTTAAGTAAATTTACTATATCACTTTCAAAAACAAATTTTCCACAATCAAATTTGGAGCTCAAATATTTAGAATCATAGCAAGAAACATAGATGAGCCATATCTCTCGTACGGAGACAAATTCCATAAGAAAATAAAGCTAAGTGAGCAACAAGTGCCACGTGACATCATACTCAAATTTTTATTTAGAAATTTCAACCATCTTTCTATAGAAATTTCAACCATCTCATATGTTTTTATTTCCTTTTGTCGCATACCCTTTTTTTTTTTTTTTTTTTTTGATAAACGCATACCCATTTTAAAACCATTTAAAAATTCTATACTCAAAAAAATTAGGTCGAATTTGGAAAATATGTTGATAGTGATTTTCTATTTATTAGCTGTCTATGGATCTACGTAGTCGAAAGTTTTCAGTGTTTTGATTTTAAGTGAACCGGTTTTTCAAAAATTGATTAACAAACAAAATTATTCAAATGGTGCTTCAGACAGAAATTTTAATTGTATATACATTAATTAAAGAGATTATTTGCTAAAATACCTTAATTTTGTCAAATTTTTTGTAAACAACACCATAACTTACAAAATTGGAAATCTACCTTTTATGTTAAAACAAAATGACATTTTTATCCTTAGTTAATAATTTAAAACTATATATATATATATATATATTTTGATTATTTAATTTTTATAAATAGTGAAACATAATTAATTTAAATATAATAAAATATTAATTTTTACATTAATTTGAAATTCAAAATGTAATATATTTTTTTATTTTTTAGATTTAGTTGAGATTTTAGATATATATATATATATATATTAAATTAATATTTAATAACCAATATTATGTTATTTTCTATTTAGTTATATTTTAAGAATACAAGAAACCTAAATATTTTTTAGTCTAGATGAGTTTTTAAAAATTAATTATAAATTTCAAATATATAATCATAAAACTATTTTACATTTTTAGACTTAGTTAAGATTTTAATGTATAATTTATTAATTTTACATAATAATTTTTATTGATAACTACAATTAAACTGTTTAGAGAAAAGATAATTATAGTATCTATAAAAGCTAAATCCATGAAATAATAAATTATAAACTAAAATTAAAAAAATATTTAAAATTAAATTTAATTATTAATAAATATTATATTCTATATTTTTAGTCAACATAATTAATTTTTCATTAATTACGAATTTAAACTATAGGATTAAAATAATATTATGAATTTTATAATTTATTAACTTTTTACACAAAATTCGTTTTAATAATAATAATAAT